>CM038639.1:0-410000 GCA_021554675.1 Leuciscus idus | reverse complement strand
TTGTTAATCAAGGTTTCAGGGGCTTTTGGGGTCCTTAACGTGCTCAAAAACTCTTGAAACTTTACATACAAGTCGGAACCCCCTGCCATCAGGGACGGGTTGAAGCTGGTACCCGGGCGTGGCAGGGGGGCTCAACAGCGCCCCCTTGAACGGGGTCCCAAAACTTGGTCCATAGATCAAACACGCTTGCATGAATTAATTTGAAACTCGGTACACATATAGATATCATCGGGCCGAACAACTTTCCCCCGGTCAAGTTTTACGCCAGCCCAACAGGAAGTCGGCTATTATGGGTTGTTTGGAAAACGCTTGCTGTGGAATGCGAAGTACTCCTCCTAGAGAATTCATCCAATCCCCACCAAACTCGGTGTGCATGAAGTCAAGACATTGAGGATTCTAAATTGCGGACGGATTTTTGATATCTCGAACGGTTTGGCCGTGGCGAGGAAACGAATTTATGGCGAGAAAAGAGAAACACGAAGTGGAATAACTTCTGCATACATTAACTGATCTTGATGAAACTTCAGCAGTGTGTTCGTGGTAAGAGGCCGATCAGATGGATGTAACTATTGTGAGTCAAAGTTATAGCGCCACCAACTGGCAGCAGGAAGTGTGTCACTTTCAACATGCTTTTGACAAAAGTGGGCGGGTTAGTTTTAACTACAGTAAAAAAAAAATTTTTTCTATATTGTACTCATCAAGCCAGACAACTTTCTAATTTACATTAATTAGCTCCGGCCATCAGGAAGTCAGATATTTTGGTCTGAATGTGGATTTTTTTGCAAAATCAGCCTCTGAATTTTTAGCCACTCCTCTTAAACTATTTATTTTATTCACACCAAACTTTTTCAACATGATGAAAATACATTAAATATGCTAAATTGTGAACGGATATTGAATATCTCAAACGGTTTTGATATGGCGAGGGATTAAAGTAATGTCAAAAAAGGAATCAGAAAACATCTCATATCTTCTACAAATGTAATTATACACCGTTTATTTTTATATAAAATTATACAAATATTAGAACTAAACCCATTTTATTCTGTTTTTGCAATTCAAGAAGTATAAAAAAAGTTAAAAACAGGCTATTTAGTGCTATTTGGTTCAACAAAAAAGCAAACATAGGGCTATACTGCCCTCTTGTGTCCAAAAGGATATAAAAATAGTATATTAAACTTTTTACTAGGTAGGCCTATATTGTATTTAAATATAAATGTATTAGGTATATGACTGTGAGGATATTTTCCCATCGGTTAATCGACGTGTGACACGAGCGGGTGCTTTTAAATCGCTAATATAAAAGTGAAAGTAAAATTCGGACGTCCGCACGGACATTGATAATGGTGCACACACGTTGGAAAGAATGATACTTTTAAACATAACACTAAACCGCCATTAGGTTAGTCTTACATTAGTCTTAATGAGCGAGTCATTGATTCATTCGTTCAAACGATTCGTTCAAATGACTGAGTCATTCATGATTGAGACAGATGTTTATGGATTGATCATTGAATCTTTGAGTCAACCGATTCGTTCAAAATGCTGAATCATTCAGTAATGAGAAAACAAGTTGCCGTGAGATGCGCGACGGTTCTGCTGTGATCTTTGTTTAACTATTTTTGCTACTGAAACAGAACAAAAACAGTCAATATTGCATCTAAAATGTAAGTGACTTAATTATAACTGTTTATTAACCTGTTGTATGAAATCAATGTCACAGTTTCAATCGTGATTGTATTCAGGAAACAGTAGCCTACTCGTCAAGTGAGGTTGCTTAACTCTATCATAGGTTATAAAATATATAAAAACTCCATATTTGTAATTTTTATAGTCAGTATGTTGTTAACTGGGTTTGTTTTTTGTGTGCTGATCTCATTTGTTTACGTTTCTCCTGGAGAAGCTGCACGAGCCTCAGCAGCGCAACCTTGTTACCATTGATCAGTAATACATTTATTATCAACTGTTGATTGCAACTTAAAATGAATGTAATAAAATTAGAATAATCTCTCGTTTTAGTGATTCCCAAGTTATTTTTTGTCATTGACGTTCAAATCAGGCTACTCTGGTCGGGCAAGCCAAATTCTCTTTCAGGTAGGCCTATTGTATATAAATATATTAGGGATGTCGGTTAATCGACGTGTGACACCGCTGGGGGCTTTTAAATCGCTAACTTAAAGTAAAATACAGATGTCTGCACAGACTTTAATAATGGTGCTGAGTAGAGCGAGCATTTTCAATGAATTCCTATGGAAGTAGGAATTAACTAAAAAACGTTCACTCTGTTCTGCTCGTTCCTCGCCGTGGGCGCTCACAGTTATGAATGCCTGTTTAGCCAAGAGCTTTTAGTTTCATTTTAAAATGAATGCCATTTCGGGGGGTGGATTGCTTGAATTTATTTTATAAAAGCACAATGTTGTGTTTTATTGCGAGTGTATATAAATATAAGTAAACACTCTGCAGTTTGAATGATGTCCTGTATGAACAAAATTATGTGCCAATTATGTTTTTATGTGTCTACTGTTAAATCACACACACATTTTTGCGCGTGTGAAGAGGATGATTTTTTCCGTCGATATTGGAACACGAGTGAAGTACAAAGCCTATAATAAAGAATAGTTTAGCATCCAAATACATCGCAACTGTTGAAACGTTTTGATTCTAATAAAAGGGTTACGTGAGCCCAACACTTACTTTCGTTTTTATTTTTACATTAAATTTAAAGGATTTGTTGTGGAATATTTTGAGTGTATCATAAAATCAGAATAAGGTAAGACAAGTAAAATTTCCCGTCTTTATTATATATATATATATATTTTATATATATATATATATATATATATATATATATATATATATAAATATAGCTGCGAGCAGCGATGGAGGGCCCAAGCTGGTGACACCGCCACCCCGGTGCCTTTAGTGTAACTAAAGGCACCAGGGTGGCGGTGCCACCGGCTTGGGCCCGCAATCGCTGCTCGCAGCTATATTTATATTTCTTATTCTTATTTTTCTGTCAACCTTTCGGGCACTTTTGAGACCCTTAACGTGCTCGAAAACTCTTGAAACTTTGCACACGGGTCAGAACCCGCGGCCATCAGGGCCGGGCTGAAGCTGGTACCCGGGCGTGGCAGGGGGGCTCGACAGCGCCCCCTTGAACGGGGTCCGAAAACTTGGTCCATAAATCAGACACGCTTGCATGTAATAATATGAAACTCGGTACACATATAGATCTCATCGGGCCGAACAACTTTCGTGCTCTAAGTTTTACGCCAGCCCAACAGGAAGTCGGCTATTATGGGTTGTTTGGAAACGCATGCTGTGGAATTTGATCTACTCCTCCTAGTGAATTGATCCATTCGCCTTCAAACTCAGTGTGCATGAAGTCAAGACATTGAGGATGCTAAATTGCGGACGGATTTTTGATATCTCAAACGATTTGGCCGTGGCGAGGAAACGAATTTATGGCGAATAAGGGACACAGGAAGTGTGTTATAACTTCTGCATACATTAAATGATCTTGATGAAACTTCAGCAGTGTGTTCGTTGTAAGAGGCCGATCACATGGATGTGACTATTGTGAGTCAAAGTTATAGCGCCACCAACTGGCAGCAGGAAGTGTGTCACTTTCAAAATGCTTTGAAATCACCCTCTTATTTTTACCAGATTTGCTTCAAACTTTGTGTATAATGTAAACACACGGATGATGTAGACCTGTGAAAGGATTATTGATATCTTAGATACTGTTGCCGTGGCAACGCATCAAACTTTAATATTCATTTTTGATGCTTTTGAGACTCTTAACATACTTGAAATTGCATGAAACTCGACAGACACATCACATTTATTAGCCAGTAGACATGTGCAAAGTTTCAGAAACGGGCGTGGTGAGGGGCTCAGTAGCGCCACCTTTAGTCATAAGTGGGGGGGTTAGTTGTATCAACAGCAACAAAACTTGGTATGTGTATTGTTCTCATCAAGACGGACAACTTTCTAATTTACATTAACGATCTCCGACCAACAGGAAGAGAGATATTTTGGTTTGAATGTGGATTTTCTGAAGAATTTTCTCTCCCTCTCTCTGTGTCTCTGTGTGTGTGAGGGGAGGGGGGATTTGACTATTGCTTTTATATTGTTAATCAAGGTTTCAGGGGCTTTTGGGGTCCTTAACGTGCTCAAAAACTCTTGAAACTTTACATACAAGTCGGAACCCCCTGCCATCAGGGCCGGGCTGAAGCTGGTACCCGGGCGTGGCAGGGGGGCTCAACAGCGCCCCCTTGAACGGGGTCCCAAAACTTGGTCCATAGATCAAACACGCTTGCATGAATTAATTGGAAACTCGGTACACATATAGATCTCATCGGGCCGAACAACTTTCCCCCGGTCAAGTTTTACGCCAGCCCAACAGGAAGTCGGCTATTATGGGTTGTTTGGAAAACGCTTGCTGTGGAATGCGAAGTACTCCTCCTAGAGAATTCATCCAATCCCCACCAAACTCGGTGTGCATGAAGTCAAGACATTGAGGATTCTAAATTGCGGACGGATTTTTGATATCTCGAACGGTTTGGCCGTGGCGAGGAAACGAATTTATGGCGAGAAAAGAGAAACACGAAGTGGAATAACTTCTGCATACATTAACTGATCTTGATGAAACTTCAGCAGTGTGTTCGTGGTAAGAGGCCGATCAGATGGATGTAACTATTGTGAGTCAAAGTTATAGCGCCACCAACTGGCAGCAGGAAGTGTGTCACTTTCAACATGCTTTTGACAAAAGTGGGCGGGTTAGTTTTAACTACAGTAAAAAAAAAATAGTTTGTATATTGTACTCATCAAGCCGGACAACTTTCTAATTTACATTCATTAGCTCCGGCCATCAGGAAGTCAGATATTTTGGTTTGAATGTGGATTTCTTTGCAAAATCAGCCTCTGAATTTTTACCCAGTCCTGCTAAGTGGTTTATTTTATTCACACCAAACTTTTTCAACATGATGAAAATACATTAAAGATGCTAAATTGTGAACGGATATTGAATATCTCAAACGGTTTTGATATGGCGAGGGATTAAAGTAATGTCAAAAAAGGAATCAGAAAACATCTCATATCTTCTACAAATGTAATTATACACCGTTTATTTTTATATAAAATTATACAAATATTAGAACTAAACCCATTTTATTCTGTTTTTGCAATTCAAGAAGTATAAAAAAAGTTAAAAACAGGCTATTTAGTGCTATTTGGTTCAACAAAAAAGCAAACATAGGGCTATTCTGCCCTCTTGTGTCCAAAAGGATATACAAATAGTATATTAAACTTTTTACTAGGTAGGCCTATATTGTATTTAAATATAAATGTATTAGGTATATGACTGTGAGGATATTTTCCCATCGGTTAATCGACGTGTGACACGAGCGGGTGCTTTTAAATCGCTAAGATAAAAGTGAAAGTAAAATTCGGACGTCCGCACGGACATTGATAATGGTGCACACACGTTGGAAAGAATGATACTTTTAAACATAACACTAAACTGCCATTAGGTGTCGCCAGGCGACCGTCTTAATGAGCGAGTCATTGATTCATTCGTTCAAACAATTCGTTCGAATGACTGAGTCATTCATGATTGAGACAGATGTTTATGGATTGATCATTGAATCTTTGAGTCAACTGATTCGTTCAAAATGCTGAATCATTCAGTAATGAGAAAACAAGTTGCCGTGAGATGCGCGACGGTTCTGCTGTGATCTTTGTTTAACTACTTTTGCTACTGAAACAGAACAAAAACAGTCAATATTGCATCTAAAATGTAAGTGACTTAATTATAACTGTTTATTAACCTGTTGTATGAAATCAATGTCACAGTTTCAATCGTGATTGTATTCAGGAAACGGTAGCCTACTCGTCAAGTGAGGTTGCTTAACTCTATCATAGGTTATAAAATATATAAAAACTCCATATTTGTAATTTTTATAGTCAGTATGTTGTTAACTGGGTTTCTTTTTTGTGTGCTGCGCTCATTTGTTTACGTTTCTCCTGGAGAAGCTGCACGAGCCTCAGCAGCGCAACCTTGTTACCATTGATCAGTAATACATTTATTATCAACTGTTGATTGCAACTTAAAATGAATGTAATAAAATTAGAATAATCTCTCGTTTTAGTGATTCCCAAGTTATTTTTTGTCATTGACGTTCAAATCAGGCTACTCTGGTCGGGCAAGCCAAATTAGGTAGGCCTATTGTATATATATATATAAATATATTAGGGATGTCGGTTAATCGACGTGTGACACCGCTGGGGGCTTTTAAATCGCTAACTTAAAGTAAAATACAGATGTCTGCACAGACTTTAATAATGGTGCTGAGTAGAGCGAGCATTTTCAATGAATTCCTATGGAAGTAGGAATTAACTAAAAAACGTTCGCTCTGTTCTGCTTGTTCCTCGCCGTGGGCGCTCACAGTTATGAATGCCTGTTTAGCCAAGAGCTTTTAGTTTAATTTTAAAATGAACGCCATTTCGGGGGGTGGATTGCTTGAATTTATTTTACAAAAGCACAATGTTGTGTTTTATTGCGAGTGTATATAAATATAAGCAAACACTTTGCAGTTTGAATGATATCCTGTATGAACAAAATTGTGTGCCAATTATGTTTTTATGTGTCTACTGTTAAATCACACACACATTCCAGCATTGCAAACTTGACATCGCAGCCTGTTCATTATAGCCTTAATAAAATATAATAAAATAGTAAACCTAACATATACACACTGCTCTGTTTAAATAGTCAGTAGTACAATTCGTACATTCACAGTAAGCACTGCTCCACTGTGATTTTTCCAAGCACATTTTTGCGCGTGTGAAGAGGATGATTTTTTCCGTCGATATTGGAACACGAGTGAAGTACAAAGCCTATAATAAAGAATAGTTTAGCATCCAAATACATCACAACTGTTGAAATGTTTTGATTCTAATGAAAGGGTTACGTGAGCCCAACACTTACTTTAGTTTTTATTTTTACATTAAATTTAAAGGATTTGTTGTGAAATATTTTGTGTATCATAAAATCAGAATAAGGTAAGACAAGTAAAATTTCCCATCTTTATTATATATATATATATATATATATATATATATATATATATATATATATATATATATATATGTGTGTGTGTGTGTGTGTATATGTATATATATATATATATATATATATATATATATATATATATATATATGTGTGTGTGTGTGTATATATATATATATATATATATATATATATATATGTATACATAAATATAGCTGCGAGCAGCGATGGAGGGCCCAAGCCGGTGACACCGCCACCCCCGGTGCCTTTAGTGTAACTAAAGGCACCAGGGTGGCGGTGCCACCGGCTTGGGCCCGCAATCGCTGCTCGCAGCTATATTTATTCTTATTATTCTTATTTTTCTGTCAACCTTTCGGGCATTTTTGGGGCCTTTAACATGCTCGAAAACTCTTTAAATTTTGCACACAGGTCAGAACCTGCGGCCATCAGGGCCGGGCTGAAGCTGGTACCCGGGCGTGGCAGGGGGGCTCAACAGCGCCCCCTTGAACGGGGTCCGAAAGTTTGGTCCATAAATCAGACATGCTTGCATGTAATAATATGAAACTCAATACACATATAGATCTCATCGGGCCGAACAACTTTCGTACTTTTACTTTTTACGCCAGCCCAACAGGAAGTCGGCTATTATGGGTTGTTTGGAAATGCATGCTGTGGAATTTAATGTACTCCTCCTAGAGAATTCATCCATTTGCCTCCAAACTCAGTCAGCATGAAGTCAAGACATTGAGGATGCTAAATTGCGGACAGATTTTTGATATCTCGAACGGTTTGGCCGTGGCGAGGACACGAATTGATGGCGAATAATGGAAACAGGAAGTGTGTTATAACTTCTGCATACATTAACTGATCTTGATTAAACTTCAGCAGTGTGTTCGTTGTAAGAGGCCGATCACATGGATGTGACTATTGTGAGTCAAAGTTATAGCGCCACCAACTGGCAGCAGGAAGTGTGTCCCTTTCAAAATGCTTTGAAATCACCCTCTTATTTTTACCCGATTTGCTTCAAAGTTTGTGTATAATGTAAACACACGGCAGATGTAGACCTGTGAAAGGATTTTTGATATCTTTAATACTGTTGCCATGGCAACGCTTCAAACTTTAATATTCTTTTTTGATGCTTTTGAGACTCTTAACATACTTGAAATTGGATGAAACTCGACAGACACATCACATTTATTAGCCCGTAGACATGTGCAAAGTTTCAGAAACGGGTGTGGTGAGGGGCTCAGTAGCGCCACCTTTAGTCATAAGTGGGGGGGTTAGTTTTATCAACAGCAACAAAACTTGGTATGTGTATTGTTCTCATCAAGACGGACAACTTTCTAATTTACATTAACGATCTCCGACCAACAGGAAGAGAGATATTTTGGTTTGAATGTGGATTTTCTGAAGAATTTTCTCTCCCTCTCTCTGTGTCTCTGTGTGTGTGAGGGGAGGGGGGATTTGACTATTGCTTTTATATTGTTAATCAAGGTTTCAGGGGCTTTTGGGGTCCTTAACGTGCTCAAAAACTCTTGAAACTTTACATACAAGTCGGAACCCCCCTGCCATCAGGGCCGGGCTGAAGCTGGTACCCGGGCGTGGCAGGGGGGCTCAACAGCGCCCCCTTGAACGGGGTCCCAAAACTTGGTCCATAGATCAAACACGCTTGCATTAATTAATTTGAAACTCGGTACACATATAGATATCATCGGGCCGAACAACTTTCCCCCGGTCAAGTTTTACGCCAGCCCAACAGGAAGTCGGCTATTATGGGTTGTTTGGAAAACGCTTGCTGTGGAATGCGAAGTACTCCTCCTAGAGAATTCATCCAATCGCCACCAAACTCGGTGTGCATGAAGTCAAGACATTGAGGATTCTAAATTGCGGACGGATTTTTGATATCTCGAACGGTTTGGCCGTGGCGAGGAAACGAATTTATGGCGAGAAAAGAGAAACACGAAGTGGAATAACTTCTGCATACATTAACTGATCTTGATGAAACTTCAGCAGTGTGTTCGTGGTAAGAGGCCGATCAGATGGATGTAACTATTGTGAGTCAAAGTTATAGCGCCACCAAGTGGCAGCAGGAAGTGTGTCACTTTCAACATGCTTTTGACAAAAGTGGGTGGGTTAGTTTTAACTACAGTAAAAAAAAAATAGTTTGTATATTGTACTCATCAAGCCGGACAACTTTCTAATTTACATTCATTAGCTCCGGCCATCAGGAAGTCAGATATTTTGGTCTGAATGTGGATTTTTTTGCAAAATCAGCCTCTGAATTTTTAGCCACTCCTCTTAAACTATTTATTTTATTCACACCAAACTTTTTCAACATGATGAAAATACATTAAATATGCTAAATTGTGAACGGATAATAAATATCTCAAACGGTTTTGATATGGCGAGGGATTAAAGTAATGTCAAAAAAGGAATCAGAAAACATCTCATATCTTCTACAAATGTAATTATACACCGTTTATTTTTATATAAAATTATACAAATATTAGAACTAAACCCATTTTCTGTTTTTGCCATTCAAGAAGTATAAAAAAAGTTAACAACAGGCTATTTAGTGCTATTTGGTTAAAAAAAAAAGCAAACATAGGGCTATACTGCCCTCTTGTGTCCAAAAGGATATAAATATAGTATATTAAACTTTTTACTAGGTAGGCCTATATTGTATTTAAATATAAATGTATTAGGTATATGACTGTGAGGATATTTTCCCATCGGTTAATCGACGTGTGACACGAGCGGGTGCTTTTAAATCGCTAATATAAAAGTGAAAGTAAAATTCGGACGTCCGCACTGACATTGATAATGGTGCACACACGTTGGAAAGAATGATACTTTTAAACATAACACTAAACCGCCATTAGGTTAGTCTTACATTAGTCTTAATGAGCGAGTCATTGATTCATTCGTTCAAACGATTCGTTCAAATGACTGAGTCATTCATGATTGAGACAGATGTTTATGGATTGATCATTGAATCTTTGAGTCAACCGATTCGTTCAAAATGCTGAATCATTCAGTAATGAGAAAACAAGTTGCCGTGAGATGCGCGACGGTTCTGCTGTGATCTTTGTTTAACTATTTTTGCTACTGAAACAGAACAAAAACAGTCAATATTGCATCTAAAATGTAAGTGACTTAATTATAACTGTTTATTAACCTGTTGTATGAAATCAATGTCACAGTTTCAATCGTGATTGTATTCAGGAAACAGTAGCCTACTCGTCAAGTGAGGTTGCTTAACTCTATCATAGGTTATAAAATATATAAAAACTCCATATTTGTAATTTTTATAGTCAGTATGTTGTTAACTGGGTTTCTTTTTTGCGTGCTGCGCTCATTTGTTTACGTTTCTCCTGGAGAAGCTGCACGAGCCTCAGCAGCGCAACCTTGTTACCATTGATCAGTAATACATTAATTATCAACTGTTGATTGCAACTTAAAATGAATGTAATAAAATTAGAATAATCTCTCGTTTTAGTGATTCCCAAGTTATTTTTTGTCATTGACGTTCAAATCAGGCTACTCTGGTCGGGCAAGCTAAATTCTCTTTCAGGTAGGCCTATTGTATATGTATATAAATATATTAGGGATGTCGGTTAATCGACGTGTGACACCGCTGGGGGCTTTTAAATTGCTAACTTAAAGTAAAATACAGATGTCTGCACAGACTTTAATAATGGTTCTGAGTAGAGCGAGCATTTTCAATGAATTCCTATGGAAGTAGGAATTAACTAAAAAACGTTCGCTCTGTTCTGCTCGTTCCTCGCCGTGGGCGCTCACAGTTATGAATGCCTGTTTAGCCAAGAGCTTTTAGTTTAATTTTAAAATGAACGCCATTTCGGGGGGTGGATTGCTTGAATTTATTTTATAAAAGCACAATGTTGTGTTTTATTGCGAGTGTATATAAATATAAGTAAACACTCTGCAGTTTGAATGATGTCCTGTATGAACAAAATTATGTGCCAATTATGTTTTTATGTGTCTACTGTTAAATCACACACACATTCCAGCATTGCAAACTTGACATTGCAGCCTGTTCATTATAGCCTTAATAAAATATAATAAAATAGTAAACCTAACATATACACACTGCTCTGTTTAAATAGTCAGTAGTACAATTCGTACATTCACAGTAAGCACTGCTCCACTGTGATTTTTCCAAGCACATTTTTGCGCGTGTGAAGAGGATGATTTTTTCCGTCGATATTGGAACACGAGTGAAGTACAAAGCCTATAATAAAGAATAGTTTAGCATCCAAATACATCGCAACTGTTGAAATGTTTTGATTCTAATGAAAGGGTTACGTGAGCCCAACACTTACTTTCGTTTTTATTTTTACATTAAATTTAAAGGATTTGTTGTGGAATATTTTGAGTGTATCATAAAATCAGAATAAGGTAAGACAAGTAAAATTTCCCGTCTTTATTATATATATATATATATATATATATATATATAAATATAGCTGCGAGCAGCGATGGAGGGCCCAAGCTGGTGACACCGCCACCCCGGGGCCTTTAGTGTAACTAAAGGCACCAGGGTGGCGGTGCCACCGGCTTGGGCCCGCAATCGCTGCTCGCAGCTATATTTTAACTTTGTGAACATGAGAAGTGCTTGAGAAATGGTCAATTTGTTTTGTAGTATTGACGTTGTAGCTTACATAAAATCAATTTTTATGATGTTTGTAAGGTAGACCTTGAGGATAGTGAACCTGAGTGCAGAGTTGTCATGGAACAGGTTTGTTGTGTCTTCCTTTTTCTCTACATTTTTCAGTTGCCAATAACAAAAGAATTGTCTGATCTGGGAGCACTTCCAGTTTTAGTTTATTTCCGCCCATGTAGTCAATAATTTTATCCCTTCAAGTTGTCATTTGATAATCAAAATGACGCATTTGAAACTTTGTTTCTGTTCATTTTTTCCTGACTTTAAATAGCTTGAATTGCTTCATTTAGTAAACACGGATGTATGAATATGCAAATGTCCTTGCCTACATTCATACACTTGGAGTACCTGATCCACAAGGTTTAATATAGTAAATGACACATGATGGCAAGTGGAAATATTGGTTTAATTAATCCATATATGTTTGAGCCTGAAAGTGATTCAAAAGAAGAGCAAGAGTGAATTATACAGGCTTGTCTACAAGTCCATGTATCAGAATGATCGCTCTCTACAATGTCAGATACATATAGTATGTCATGATTACACACATAATGTTGGCTTGACTGTGTTATCAAACAGCTAATAAAGTGTTGTTAATTTTACAAACCGTTATTGTGATTTAAGGTTGACCTTGAGGACATTGATTCAGAACCAGAGAGCAATGTTATACAGGTTTGTTTTATAAATTTCACAATGGGCCCTCATTTGGCATTGAATTCTTGTATATTACATCTGTATATAACTGGCTTGTTGTACTTCTTTCTGTCATTGTTATTAGGAGGACTTAGAGGGGAGTCATGGAAGTCATTCAGAGTCAGAGGATAGCATCATAGCACAGGTATTTTAAGGAAAAACAAAACCCTCTTTGCATGTTGATCATGTACAATAAAATGTTAATTTCCGTAACGTGCTCCAAGTAGTAAAAATTGTACATAAACAAAATGTATGTATGACAGCATATGATAACAATTTTTATCTTGTATCTGTAATTTGTATTGAAATAATGATCAAGTGTAGCATTAGTTCTGGCAGGTCATGTTAGTCAAGCTCGCACTGGCTGAGTCTCAGCTGACCTACGTGTAGGAGTACGATTCCTATCACATTTTAAAATGAATACATGCTATTCACTGTGGAACAATAAGTTTTACTTTACTGTTTATGAACGGAATGGTTATGAAATGCATTGATCTACTCTGACTTCTTAGTGTATTATTCCTAGTGTTAAGGTAAAATGAAATGGTAGTGATTTTAAAAGGTTCAATATTGTGAAACATTCTGTCGAACATGCAACTTTCTCTTTTAAGGAGGACCAGACGGTGAGCCATGAGGACAGTAACGCTTTACAGGTTGTTGTCATGTACCGTACACTTTGTTAAAATGTTAAAACATGAAGTTCTTTTTGATATTACTTTGAATGCTTTTGGAATTGTTTTAGGAATGGAGGGCTTTACGGCAACAGCAAGATGAAGAATATGCTCTGTCCCTAAGAACTGATCAAGATAAAGTATGTTTATTTTTGGGGGACATTAAATGTAACTAGAAAAAAAGTTTGAGACAAACTTTAAGTTGGCTTGAGAAAGCCGGACCAGAGAGTTTGAAAAAGTTAAAAGTAGTTTGAAGTTTAAAGTAGTTTAAATTTTGATTGATAAATTAGTTAGTTAGAAAGAAAAAATATTAGTTAGAAAGAAAAAGATAGATTAGTTAGAAAGATAGATTAAAAGAAAGATTAGTTAAAAAGAAAGACAGATTAGTTAGAAAGCAAGAAAGCAAAAAAAAGAAAGAAAGAAAGAAAAGTGGATTAGAAAGAAAGAAAGAAAGAAAGAAAGAATAGTGGATTAGAAAGAAAGAAAGAAAGAATTGTGGATTAGAAAGAAAGAAAGAAAGAAAGAAAGAAAGAAAGAAAGAAAGAAAGAATTGTGGATTAGAAAGAAAAAGAAAGAAAGAAAGACTAATTAGTTGAAAGGAAGAAAGAAAGAATGGTGGATTAGTTAGAAAGAAAGAAAGATTAGTTAGAAAGAAAGAAAGAAAGAAAGAAAGAAAGAAAGAAAGAAAGAAAGAAAGAAAGAAAGAAAGAAAGACTGATTAGTTGGAAGGAAGGAAGGAATGAAGGAAGGAAGGAAGGAAAGAAAGAAAGAAAGAAAGAAATATGGGCTTGGTAGAAAGAAAGACTAGTTAAAAAGAAAGAAAGAAATATGGGCTAGTTAGAAAGAAAGATTAGTAAGAAAGAAAGAAAGAAAGAAAGAAAGAAAGATAGAAAGAAAGATTAGTTAGAAAGAAAGAAAGATTAGTTAGAAAGAAAGAAAGAAAGAAAGAAAGAAAGAAAGAAAGAAAGAATTGTGGATTAGAAAGAAAGAAAGAATTGTGGCTTATAAAGAGAAAGAAAGAAAGAAAGAAAGAAAGAAAGAAAGAAAGAAAGAAAGAAAGAATTGTGGATTAGAAAGAAAAAGAAAGAAAGAAAGAAAGACTGATTAGTTGAAAGGAAGAAAGAAAGAATGGTGGAATAGTTAGAAAGAAAGAAAGATTAGTTAGAAAGAAAGAAAGAAAGAAAGAAAGAAAGAAAGAAAGAAAGAAAGAAAGAAAGAAAGAAATATAGAATTGTGGATTAGAAAGAATGAACGAAAGAAAGAATTGTGGATTAGAAAGAAAGAAAGAAAGCAAGAAAGAAAGAAAGAAAGAAAGAAAAAAGAAAGGTGGATTAGTTGAAAGAAAGAAAGAAAGAAAGAAAAAAGAAAGAAAAAAAGAAAGAAAGAAAGAAAAAAGAAAGAAAGAAAGAAAGAAAGAAAGACAGACTGATTAGTTGGAAGGAAGGAAGGAAGGAAGGAAGGAAATATGGGCTTGGTAGAAAGAAAGACTAGTTAAAAAGAAAGAAATATGGGCTAGTTAGAAAGAAAGAAAGAAAGAAAGAAAGAAAGAAAGAAAGAAAGAAAGAATGGTGGATTAGTTAGAAAGAAAAAAAGAAAGAAAGACTGATTAGTTGGAAGGAAGGAAGGAAGGAAGGAAGGAAGGAAGGAAGGAAGGAAGGAAAGAAAGAAAGAAATATGGGCTTGGTAGAAAGAAAGACTAGTTAAAAAGAAAGAAAGAAATATGGGCTAGTTTAGTAAGAAGATTAGTAAGAAAGAAAGAAAGAAAGAAAGAAATATAGAAAGAAAGAAAGAAAGAAAGAAAGAAAGAAAGAAAAGAAAGAAAGAAAGAAAGAAAGAAAGAAAGAAAGATTAGTTAGAAAGAAAGAAAGAAAGAAAGAAAGAAAGAAAGAATTGTGGATTAAAAAGAAAGAAAGATTTGTGGCTTATAAAGAGAAGGAAAGACAGAAAGAAAGAAAGAAAGAAAGAAAGAAAGAAAGAAAGAAAGAAAGAAAGAAAGAAAGAAAGAATTGTGGATTAGAAAGAAAAAGAAAGAAAGAAAGAAAGACTGATTAGTTGAAAGAAAGAATGGTGGAATAGTTAGAAAGAAAGAAAGATTAGTTAGAAAGAAAGAAAGAAAGAAAGAAAGAAATATAGAATTGTGGATTAGAAAGAATGAACGAAAGAAAGAATTGTGGATTAGAAAGAAAGAAAGAAAGCAAGAAAGAAAGAAAGAAAGAAAGAAAGAAAGAAAGAAAGAAAAAAGAAAGGTGGATTAGTTGAAAGAAAGAATGAAAGAAAGAAAGAAAGAAAGAAAGAATGAAAGAAAGAAAGAAAAAAGAAAGAAAAAAAGAAAGAAAGAAAGAAAGAAAAAAGAAAGGTGGATTAGTTGAAAGAAAGAAAGAAAGAAAGAAAGAAAGAAAGAAAGAAAGAAAGAAAGAAAGAAAGAAAGAAAAAAAGAAAGAAAGAAAGAAAGAAAGAAAAAAGAAAGAAAAAAAAGAAAAAAGAAAGAAAGAAAGAAAGAAAGAAAGAAAGAAAGAAAGAAAGAAAGAAAGAAAAAAAGAAAGAAAGAAAGAAAGAAAGAAAGAAAGAAAGAAAGACAGACTGATTAGTTGGAAGGAAGGAAGGAAGGAAGGAAGGAAGGAAATATGGGCTTGGTAGAAAGAAAGACTAGTTAAAAAGAAAGAAATATGGGCTAGTTAGAAAGAAAGAAAGAAAGAAAGAATGGTGGATTAGTTAGAAAGAAAAAAGAAAGAAAGACTGATTAGTTGGAAGGAAGAAAGGAAGGAAGGAAGGAAGGAAGGAAGGAAAGAAAGAAAGAAATATGGGCTTGGTAGAAAGAAAGACTAGTTAAAAAGAAAGAAAGAAATATGGGCTAGTTTAGTAAGAAGATTAGTAAGAAAGAAAGAAAGAAAGAAAGAAAGAAAAAAGAAAGGATGGTGGATTAGTTAGAAAGAGAGAAAGAAAGAAAGAAAGGTGGATTAGTTAGAAAGAAAGAAAGAAAGAAAGAAAGAAAGAAAGAAAGAAAGAAAGAAAGAAAGAAAGAAAGGTGGATTAGTTGAAAGAAAGAAAGAAAGAAAGAAAGAAAGAAAGAAAGAAAGAAAGAAAGAAGAAAGGAAGAAAGAAAGAAAGAAAAAAGAAAAAAGAAAGTAAGAAAGAAAAAAAGAAAAAAAAGAAAGAAAGAAAGACTGATTAGTTGGAAGGAAGGAAGGAAGGAAGGAAATATGGGCTTGGTAGAAAGAAAGACTAGTTAAAAAGAAAGAAATATGGGCTAGTTAGAAAGGAAGAAAGAAAGAAAGAAAGAAAGAAAGAAAGAAAGAAAGAAAGAAAGAAAGAAAGAAAGAAAGAAAGAAAGAAAGAAAGAACAAAGATTAATTAGTTAGAAAGAGAAAGAAAGAAAGAAAGAAAGAAAGAAAAGATTAGTTAGAAAGAAAGAAAGAAAGAAAGAAAGAAGATTAGTTAGAAAGAAAGAAAGAGAGAAAGAAAGAAGATTAGTTAGAAAGAAAGAAAGAAAGAAAAAAAGATTAATTAGTTAGAAAGAAAGAAAGAAAGAAAGAAAGAAAAAAGATTAATTAGTTAGAAAGAAAGAATAGTTAGAAAGAAAGAAAGAAAGAAAAAAAAGAAAGTAAGAGAGAAAGATTGATTAGTTAGAAAGAAAGAGAGATAGATTAGTTAGAAAGATAGATAGATTAGTTAGAAATAAAGAAAGATAGATTAGTTAGTTAGAAAGATAGATAGATTAGTTAGAAAGAAAGAAAGATAGATAAGTTAGTTAGAAAGATAGATATATTAGTTAGAAAGGAAGAAAGATCGATAAGTTAGTTAGAAAGAAAGAAAGAAAGAAAGATAGATTATTTAGTTAGTTAGAAAGATAGATAGATTAGTAAGAAATAAGTAAAGATAGATAAATTAGTTAGAAAGATAGATAGATTAGTAAGAAACAAAGATAGATAAGTTAGTTAGAAAGATAGATAGATTAGTAAGAAACAAAGATAGATAAGTTAGTTAAAAAGATAGATAGATTAGTTAAATTGATTCGTTAGAAAGTATTAGTTAGAAAGAAAGATTAGTTAGAAAGAAAGAAAGAAAGAAAGAAAGAAAGATTAGTTAGAAAGAAAGAAAGGATTAGTTAGAAAGAAAGAAAGATTAGTTAGAAAGAAAGAAAGATTAGTTAGAAAGAAAGAAAGAAAGAAAGAAAGAAAGAAAGAAAGAAAAGAAAGATTAGTTAGAAAGAAAGAAAAAGAAAAAAGAAAGATTAGTTTGAAAGAAAGAAAAAGAAAAAAGAAAGATTAGTTAGAAAGAAAGAAAGAAAGAAAGAAAGAAAGAAAGAAAAAAGATTAATTAGTTAGAAAGAAAGAAAGAAAGAAAGAGAAAGAAAGAAAGAAAGAAAGAAAGAACAAAGATTAATTAGTTAGAAAGAAAGAAAGAAAGAAAGAAAGAAAGAAAAGATTAGTTAGAAAGAAAGAAAGAAAGAAAGAAAGAAAAAAGATTAATTAGTTAGAAACAAAGAAAGAAAGAGAAAGAAAGAAAGAAAGAAAGAAAGAACAAAGATTAATTAGTTAGAAAGAAAGAAAGAAAGAAAGAAAGAAAGAAAGAAAGAAAGAAAGAAAGAAAGAAAGAAAAAGAAAGAAAGAAAAGATTAGTTAGAAAGAAAGAAAGAAAGAAAGAAAGAAGATTAGTTAGAAAGAAAGAAAGAGAGAAAGAAAGAAGATTAGTTAGAAAGAAAGAAAGAAAGAAAGAAAGAAAGAAAGAAAGAAAGAAAGAAAGAAAGAAAAAAGATTAATTAGTTAGAAAGAAAGAAAGAAAGAAAGAAAGAAAGAAAGAAAAAAGATTAATTAGTTAGAAAGAAAGAATAGTTAGAAAGAAAGAAAGAAAGAAAGTAAGTAAGAGAGAAAGATTGATTAGTTAGAAAGAAAGAGAGATAGATTAGTTAGAAAGATAGATAGATTAGTTAGAAATAAAGAAAGATAGATTAGTTAGTTAGAAAGATAGATAGATTAGTTAGAAAGAAAGAAAGATAGATAAGTTAGTTAGAAAGATAGATATATTAGTTAGAAAGGAAGAAAGATCGATAAGTTAGTTAGAAAGAAAGAAAGAAAGAAAGAAAGATAGATTATTTAGTTAGTTAGAAAGATAGATAGATTAGTAAGAAATAAATAAAGATAGATAAATTAGTTAGAAAGATAGATAGATTAGTAAGAAACAAAGATAGATAAGTTAGTTAGAAAGATAGATAGATTAGTAAGAAAGAAAGATAGATAAGTTAGTTAAAAAGATAGATAGATTAGTTAAATTGATTCGTTAGAAAGTATTAGTTAGAAAGAAAGATTAGTTAGAAAGAAAGAAAGAAAGAAAGAAAGATTAGTTAGAAAGAAAGAAAGAAGGATTAGTTAGAAAGAAAGAAAGATTAGTTAGAAAGAAAGATTAGTTAGAAAGAAAGAAAGAAAGAAAGAAAGAAAGAAAGAAAGAAAGAGGGAAAGACTGATTAGTTAGAAAGAAAGAGATAGATTAGTTTGAAAGATAGAGAGATTAGTAAGAAATAAAGAAAGATAGATTACTTAGTTAGTTAGAAAGATAGACAGATTAGTTAGAAAGAAAGATAGATAAGTTAGTTAGAAAGATAGATAGATTAGTTAGAAAGAAAGAAAGAACGAAAGAAAGAGATTACTTAGTTAGAAAGATAGATATATTAGTTAGAAAGAAAGATAGATAAGTTAGTTAGAAAGATAGATAGATTAGTAAGAAAGATAGATAAGTTAGTTAAAAAGATAGATTAGTTAAGAAAGAAAGATACGTTAGTTAGAAAGATAGATAGATTAGTTAGAAAGATAGAAAGATTAGTTAAAAAGAAAGAAAGATGGATTAGTAAGAAAGAAAAATAGATATGTTAGTTAGAAAGATAGATAGATTAGTAAGAAAGAAAGAAAAAAGATAGATAAGTTAGTTAGAAAGATATATAGATTAGTTAGAAAGAAATATAAGTTAGTTAGAAAGATAGATTAGTTAGAATGAAAGAAAGATAGATAAGTTAGTTAGAAAGATAGAAAGATTAGTAAGAAAGAAAGAAAGAAAGAAAGAAAGATAGGTTAGTTAGAAAGATAGATTAGTTAGAAAGAAAGAAAGATAGATAAGTTAGTTAGAAAGATAGATAGATTAGTAAGAAAGAAAGAAAGAAAGATAGATCGATAAGTTAGTTAGAAAGATAGATAGATTAGTTAGAAAGAAAGACAGATTGATAAGTTAGATAGATAGATAGATAGATAGATAGATAGATAGATAGATAGATAGATAGATAGATAGAAAACGTTTGAAGATAGATAGATATGGTTTGAAGATAGATAGATAGATAGATGATAGATAGATAGATAGATAGATAGATAGATAGATAGATAGATAGATAGATAGATAGATAGATATGGTTTGAAGATAGATAGATAGATAGATAGATAGATAGATAGATAGATAGATAGATAGATAGATAGATAGATAGATAGATAGATAGATAGATAGATAGATAGATAGATAGATAGATGGATAAGGTTTGAAGATAGATAGATAGATAGATAGATAGATAGATAGATAGATAGATAGATGGATAAGGTTTGAAGATAGATAGATAGATAGATAGATAGATAGATAGATAGATAGATAGATAGATAGATAGATAGATAGATAGATAGATAGATAGATAGATAGATGGATAGATAAGGTTTGAAGATAGATAGATAGATAGATAGATAGATAGATAGATAGATAGATAGATAGATAGATAGATAGATAGATAGATAGATAGATAGATAGATAGATAGATAGATAGATAGATAGATATAGAATGGTAGTTTAATTGAGTCTAGGGCTTCAGAGAATTTAGATTTGAGATTTTGGCTTGTACACTAATGGGCTACCGTAGTCTTGGCTCAATTTGAGCAGTCTGCAATGAAAGTCTATGGGATTTTTATGATTTTGAATATTAATTTTTAAGAAAACCGTAAGTCAAACCAGTCTGAAAAGATATAGCACACCAAGTCAGAACAGTATGAAGGTCTGACCCGAGTTTGGAGTATGTAGCTTGAACGGTCTATGAGGAGTTAGTGTCCCAAAATTTGCGGTCAGAAAAAGAAGTAAGAAGAAGAATAATAATAAGTTTAAATAGGATTTCAGTAAGTTGGCTTTCTCAAGCCAACTTAATAATAACAACTTAATCATTATTGATTAATTTCAAGTATTGAATGTATGGCATGACTTTTTTTATTTCAAGTATGACATGACTTTTACATTTTTTTCCTTGACCTCGGTAATGTTAGTAAAAACAATTGCATCAAAAGTGATCATAAAACACTGAGTTTATTACTTATTTATTCATTTATTATTATAGTCTCCATAATTTCTCATTAGAAGTGTAATTACAAGCAACACTCTTTTCAAACAGGTCTCTAAACATTCATTACACGTTTCTTAAATCCAGTGTAATTTTTCCTATAACAACAGGATCAGAGGATCCTTGAAGAGGAAGAAAATGAACAGAAACGTTTAAAGGTAGGACTTTTGTATTAGCTTATCATAATGTTGTATTTTTCAGAATTCAGTTTTAATAGCAATAGCAATGGTGTTGATGTTGAATTTTGCACATGGTTTGTCTTATAGCATATTAAAAACACCACATAGACATATACACAACATAACCTGATTTTCACCACAGGGTGACTTTAACTTTTGCAGATAATTGATGAACGAAAAAACAGAGTCCCTGAGGAACCCGCTGATGGCATTTTCCTGGTAATTCCATCAAAATGAGAAGATTTCAACCATCTGATCTTATGCAGGTAAGAACGGTTTAATACGTAAGGGATAATCCATGGCTAGCCGTGCATTAAGCAATTTAAATGCATGTCGTGGAGGCAAAGAACCGCTTATAATTATATATTTGCCAGCATTGACAACTTTAAAGCTGTTATTGATGTTAACAGCGCAGTAATTGACTGGAAGATTATTTTTTGGATTGAACATAGCACATAAATTAACAGCAACAACTTGACATAGTGACGTACACATAAGAGGAGACCCAGTAATGGCTATATACAACAAACATACAAAAAACCCAGCTTAAGCTGAAGCTATAGATGTGGTAGTTTAAACATGTACGGTGGTAAGGTAAAGCAATAGGTTCATGAATTGCAATAGTATTATTAAGTACATTTCCGGGTATTTTGGAAAAAAATATAGATGAGTAATAGACAATAGACATCAATACAATTTAAAACAACAGCAACAACAATAATAATAATAGTAGTATTAGTCGAAGTAGGAGTGAAACAGTGGCAGTAGCAGTAGGCTAATAAGTAATAATAATAAATAATGATATCTATTAATGATATCAGTAATATCATCTCGATTTTATACATTTTGGACCAGTCAATGAAACGATTGCAATGTAACCCCCTAGTTGCTGAGAAATATAATGTAGCGATTCAGAGCCTGGTATAATTGACATTTATTCAATGCAGTAAACCATATAAAACCTTATGCAACATTGTTATATTAGTGTGAAATATAATTTTTATGACCGGTACATTTTTACATTTTTAGAGGTAAACGTTTTTGGGTTTTCAGGTCCTCTTTGACTATGTTGGATCCCATACCTGTGCGACAGAGTTTTTCATCATCCGAGAAATTACATCAGCCCTGTCAGTTATGAGCACTACCACAGGAACACTTCTGGACCACAACATGACTTATCCATTGAATAGCCATGTTCAACGGTTGCACATGGAAGATATTCAGGTGAAAATAGCCTCATTTATATTTCTGACTGTCAGATTTTGGTTGTTTTGAATGCATTTAAGAAGCACCCAAACAGTACTTGGGTAACACTGTACAATAAGGTAATTAATGACTGAATTATAATTTTTGGGTGAGCTAACCCTTTAATCTTAAAAACCAACACTGCAACTTCACTATTACAGACTGTTCCTTCAACCACATCAGAACATTCAACGTCACCTTCTCCAGAACATTCAACGTCACCTTCTCCAGAACATTCAACGTCACCTTCTCCAGAACATTCAACGCCACCTTCTCCAGAACATTCAGCGTCACCTTCTCCAGAACATTCAACGCCACCTTCTCCAGAACATTCAACGTCACCTTCTCCAGAACATTCAACGTCACCTTCTCCAGAACATTCAACGTCACCTTCTCCAGAACATTCAACGCCACCTTCTCCAGAACATTCAACGTCACCTTCTCCAGAACATTCAACGTCACCTTCTCCAGAACATTCAACGCCACCTTCTCCAGAACATTCACCTTTGTCTTATGCAGAGCCTTCACCTCTGCCTTCTCCTGTGGCATCACCATCAGTGGCATTAGTCTCCACACCAGAGTCAGTGGAGAATGAATATATTTTTTTATGAATTTACATGGTTTAAATATTTTTTAATTTATAGATTAGATCCAGTCTTCACATACTGCCGGGTGAGACTGTGTTGTTGACAGACTGGGTCATGAGTTTTAACTTTTTTGAGCAGGTGTCAGTGGCGCAAGTTAAAGACATCATTATTCGTTTGAAGCCTACATCTGATGATTGTAATGTGGTTCCTTTACGCCTTCTCAAGGAAGTGGTGGATTGTGTTGGGCCAAGTATTGCTTCTATTATTAACAGTAGTCTTCATAATGTTCCAACGGCCCTCAAGCAAGCGGTCATTCAGCCACTTTGATACTATAGACCAAGCGTCAGCAACCTTAGGCACGCGTGCCACCATGGGCACGCGGTACCTTAACCAATGGCACGTTGGCAAAATGTGTTCAAGAGAGTTATTGGTGTGTTGAAATCATGGTTCAAATGCTGAAGCACTCTCTCATCCGCATGCCAAATGACAACGTTCACAGTTGCGCTGCGCGCAACCTGTGTATATCTATGAGACCCACCCTACTCTGCCTCTGCTCTGATTGGCTAGTAGGCTGACACGTTACTATAGTAACCCTGCCGGCAGAGCGGGCTTGATAGCGGTATTTCGGCAATGGCAGGCCCGCTAGCTAAGAAATCTAAAGTTAATGTTCGGGCATTCCAGCCCTCATGGACAGACGAGTGGGGTTTTGTGTTTCAGAAGGAACGTGCTGTGTGCACATTATGTCTTGAAAATGTTGTTTGCCGAACATCGAGTGTTAAACGCCACTTTGAGACCAAGCATGAGAAAACATTCAAGGATGTGGCAGACAAAGCTGAATCGATCAAACGTGCCGTGTCCAGGTATGAGAAGCAAGCTAACACACTTAAAGTCTTCGCCACAGCCAAAGATCATGCTACCGAAGCAAGCTATCACATTGCTAATTGCATTGCAAAACGGGGAAAGCCATTCACTGATGGCGAATAAATAAAGGAGGCTTTCATCTGTAGCTCAGATGTTTTGTTTTATGGCTTACCAAACAAAGAGACAATAAAATCAAGAATAAAATACCTTCCCACATCTGCCAGAAGTGTTGAACGACGCATCGAAGAAATGGCAGAAAATGTAAGAGCGCAGCAGACAGGCGGTTTGAAAGAAGCCATGGTATTTAGCGTTGCACTTGATGAGAGTGTGGATGTAAATGACATACCACGTTTGGCAGTCGTGGCAAGATACGGTGATGTGACTGTAAGAGAGGAACTATGTTGCTTAAAGCCAATGCCTGAAACAACAAAAGGTGAGGACATAGCCAGAGTTTTTCTGGATCATTTTGAGGAGCGAGGGATTGACATTAGCAAGATTTTTGCAGTGACAACAGATGGTGCCCCCGCCATGGTCGGGAAACAGCGGGGAGCAGTCACATTAATCGAGGAACAAGTTGGTCACCCCATCATGAAACTTCACTGCATAATACACCCAGAAAATCTTTGTGCAAAAATGTCAAATTCAGATCTTAATGAGGTTATGGCTACAGTGGTGAAAGTCGTAAACATAGTTAAGCAATCTGCTCTTACACACCGACAGTTCACATCTCTGCTCGAGGAAATGAACTGCACATACAAAGATATCCCTCTCCACACAGCAGTCAGGTGGCTAAGCTGCGGGAAAGTTTTGGAGCGGTTTGTCAGCTGCTTTGATGCTATAAAGGCCTTCCTGGCTGAAAAAGGCCAAGACTATCCCGAACTGCAGGACGAGGAATGGGTTGTGAAACTTATGTTTCTCACGGACATTACGGGACACCTCAACGAGCTAAATCTCCGTCTGCAAGGTGCAGGGCAAACAGTTTTGGACATGTATGACTCATGAGCTGCTTTTGTTGGAAAACTGACAATTTTTTCAAGCGACATTGCCACCTCCACTTTCTGCTACTTCAGACACTTAAGGGAGCTGTCCACGGAGCACAGCATCAGCACCGCTGAAATATGCAAATACATCAACGGGCTTGAGTCGGAGTTTACAACAAGATTTCGGGAATTTCAGAAGTATGGGCCGATGTTCTCATTCTTGATTAAACCCGATAGCTTTGATGGACATGAACTGGATTTAGCTCTGATGGATTGGCTGGATATACAGAACGTGGAAATGGAGCTGATTGAGCTGAAAACTTCAACATTGTGGGTGACGAAGTTTTCAGAGCTACGGAAACAGCTGGAAACAGCCGCAAGGCATGATCACGGGACTTGCATCTTCACCTGCTGGATATCTGTACCAGATAAGTTTTTCTGTCTCAGGAAGATTGCATTGGCTTTGCTGACAGTCTTCGGATCAACATATCTCTGTGAGCAGATATTCTCACATATGAAGAGCGTGCTCAGCCCCTCCCGCAGTCGTTTGACAACTGACCACTCCGAAGCTTGTGTGCAACTTAAAGTGACTAAATACCAGAGGTGGGACAAAGTCATTGTTATGCAAGTCACAAGTAAGTCTCAAGTCTTTGCCCTCGAGTCCCGAGTCAAGTCGAGTCAAAGATGAGGCAAGTCCCGAGTCGAGTCAAAAGTCAAAGCCAACAAGTCTCAAGTCGAGTCCAAAGTCCTACCATTTTAGTTTCGAGTCATTTCAAGTCCTCTTACCACAGAAATAAAATGTATACAAATCATGTACGTCTGTAAGATTTGTATTTATTTAAACCTCTTTTTATACAATGACATTAATCAAATACAGTAAAAAACAGAAAATTTAATTTTCACAAAAAATGCTTGTATTTCAACTAGGGATGGGACGATTACCGGTTTCACTATAAACCACGATAAAATTTACTGACGGTTAGTAATATCGTTTAAAATTTAATTATCATTAAAACCGTGTTTGATTATCGCGATTTTTAGATCCTGTCCAGCCAGCAACAGTCTGACGCAGGCTCAGCGCGCAATGTTGTTGTTTTTTTATTCAAGAAGGAATAGCGGAAGGCAGTGACAGCGCTCGGGAGATTTTTCAGCCTTTTAAGAGAACCAATTCTGAGGTGTGGTCATATTTTGGCTTTAACAAAAGTCCTGAGGCAAACTTAATCGAGGATGGAAAACAATCGTTCAGACAAGATGATCACAACAATATTATCAAACTCTGTAAACAATAAATCAACTCTGATTTAATTTTCAATACAATTAAAAATGGAGACGCAAGACGGCAAGTTATTTGAATGAAACGAGAGAGCTTGTGATACATGGTGTAACGTCTGTCAGAGAGTTTGAAGACAGTGCAAATGAACTGGTAGTTCCACGAGACTTTTATAGATGTTTTCTCTCAGTTATAAGCACACTCTTCACATACATGTCGAAGAGCGAATGTTAAAAGGGAAAAGAAAACACTCTAAAACACGCTACAAATCAAAGTGGAAGTAAACACATTATAATAAAACAACGGTCAGCAGTAGAGCGGTCATCTTCTTCCTCTTAGCGCGAGCAATCTCACTCTCACTGTGCGTGCGCGCTCACATAAAAACAGCATGCATACAATAACTTATGCCATAGAAGAAGTTATCTTAAAGGCACATCAACATTCATGTCATGAACACTACTTAACACTAGGTGGCCGTTAAAATGGATGTGCGCGGTGTTATAATGCGTTGCTATTGACGACCGTCATTATAAGGAAGGAAATGGCACAGAATAGAATCTTGCTTTAAAAAGAGCATAGAGCTGCTTGTTTTATTTGTTGTTTGTTGATTTTCAAATATAAAACTTGTTGAAATGCCTTCAGTGTGATCATCATCTCTTTTTGAACACTTTCATCTCGTTTTAACAAAACCGTGGTAATATTGATAATCGCGATAATTTTGGTCACTATAATCGTGATATTAAATTTTCATACCGTCCCATCCCTAATTTCAACAGCATATTGCACTAGAACAATGCACAGCATGCAGCTTCAGTCCTGTATTGTATTAACCTCATATTGCAAAACAGTTTAACTTTCAAATAGACATGGGTCGTTTTAGCCTAAAACTTTTTAAACATGTCATCAATAAAATCCACACTCCTCAAAATTATCACTTCTGAAAAACTGGACCAACCTGATAATATAATTGGAATGCGTGTTGCAGTGCGTATGCGGTGCAAGACCAGCACGCGCAATAGTGCTTTCACATATGCTGCGTTTGCAGTGCGTGATCCGCGGCTGTACCACAAATACATACTCACTAGCCTATTTGTATTTCAAATCCAGAAGTTATTAGCATCTTTTATTAAAAAAAAAAATTGTCAGCATTGCGATTCTCTTTGTACACACGTATACACTCTTTAATAGACGTATTCACGTTTAAATACAATTTAAACAACGTATTATTTAATGCATTACCCTTATATAATTATATATTAAGTTGCTCAAGCAAGTGGTAAAATATTTAACCATGTACTTATATTAAAATCGCATAGCCTACATTTTTAATTAAAACTTAAAATTGACAAAAACAGCAGACTCATACTCTTTCTTTTGCATAATTTAAATCTTTATACAATAAATCTCGCATGTCACAAAGAACTTGTTTTTCCACCTCCACGAATGAGACGAGTGTTATGTTGCAGTAGTATATATACTATACCATGTGTCAAAATGATTGATGGCTTCCGGTTGTCATTGACCTTCCGGTTGACCTTTCCGGTTGCCCTTCCGGTCCCTATTGTTATGGATTGACCTATTGACCCTTCCTATCCATCGATCATGTGGTTTTGACAGTTAGTTTTGACCTATTGCCCCTTCC
The DNA here is from genome assembly GCA_021554675.1 of Leuciscus idus. Classification (NCBI taxonomy): domain Eukaryota; kingdom Metazoa; phylum Chordata; class Actinopteri; order Cypriniformes; family Leuciscidae; genus Leuciscus; species Leuciscus idus. The sequence goes on along the minus strand of CM038639.1, from coordinate 382,762 downwards.
TATCCCTTCGATCATGTGTTTTGACAGGTTGACCTTCCGATGTCTATCTGGCATATGTTGTTATGGTTTGCCCTATTGACCTTGCTTTAATCATGTGTTTTGACAGAAAGTTTTGCCCTATTTGAACCTTTTTAGCCCTAGATCATGTGATTTTGACAGAAGCTTTTGCCATTTAACCTTTTTAACCATAGATCATGTGTATGACAGAAAGTTTGAAGGCGCTGTTAGGATATGTGTCAGCATCTCCTCCGCATTCCAGAGCACATTGTGAGCCCCTTTGGAATGAGAGAAGAAAAAGACTGAAAAAGACTCACCAGCCAGAGTAGTGTGCCTGTGTGTGTGTGTGTGTGTGTGTGTGTGTGTGTGTGTGTGTGTGTGTGTGTGTGTGTGTGTGTGTGTGTGTGTGTGTGTGTGTGTGTGTGTGTGTGTTTGCGCGTCCTCTGACATGATCCCCTCCACATTCCTGAGGTAACAGTGAAAGTGAGAAAAAGAGAGTTGCCCTAATCATGTTTTATATTTCACACAAATAATATACAATAATATCTTACTAAAAATCTACTGAAACCATTTAATTCAGTTTTAGATAAACAAAAGAATAAAAATCATATTACATAAAACATCCCGTTCTTTATAGTGTATAAAATAAAATGGTTATCTTGGTAATTTAACTAAAGTTGAAAACCATTCAGTTCTTTATAAAAGTATATAATAAAATGGTTATCTTGGTTATCATATATTTTATAAATGCTTATAAAATAAATATCTTATTGATCCAATTGTTTTAGATAAACAAAAGAATAAAAATCATATTACATAAAACATTCCATTCTTTATAAATTAAAATAATTATATTGCTAATTTAACTAAAGTTGAAAAACATTCTGTTCTTTAAAAGTATATAAATAAATTGCTTATAATATAAAATCACAGAGAGGTTCTCTCTCTCTCTCTCTCTCTCTCTCTCTCTCTCTCTCTCTCTCTCAGCTCCGTCTGTCGTTCTCTGACTCCTAGGGTTTATTCAGCGATCAGAATGAGACATTGTGTTAGGGCTAAAATTATTTCAAAGTTTAAATGATATCTTTATAATTTATTTTATTTTATTAAATTTAATACATTATTAAAAGTCGTAATAATGTTTTAATAAACAATTTTATTAAAGTCTTAATAAAAAAGTCTCTCAAACAGGGGCCTCCGCTCGTGTCTGTCAGCAGGCGCGCGTCTATCTATCTCACCAGTAAAGGAGCCACGCGCGTGTCTGCGTGTCTATGCGCGCGTCCTCTACATCCTGACACCCCCCCCCTCCTGCTCCTCCGCATTCCATAGGTAACAGTGAATTTATAAAAGTATATAAATTAAATGGTTATAAAAATTTCTACTGAAACCAATTGTTTTAGATAAACAAAAACAATAAAATCCATCTTACATGTTTAGAGAGTTACAACGAAAATGACTACATAGGACTATCTTCAGAGAGAGCAACCATGAAAACATTTAGAGACTGTCCCGCTGATAGGATACTTATAAGGTCCTTCCGATCAGCGCTGCGTCTTCTGAGAAAGAAGTTACTTGACAATAATGATAGCTTCAGGATATCGGGTGACAGGTCAGAGGAGCCTCATGTCACAGTAAATCTAGTCTGCGTTCCAGAGTACATATATTATACAGAGTTTTATACTAAATTCATTTCAAAATATAATCGTAAAAGTTTAAATATGATCTTTTAAAATGAAAGACTGTTTAAATGAAATCTTTAAAGTTTGAATACATACGCATCTTCTATTTATCTTTTAGAAGATTACTGTAATGATTTTGTTTAACGGTGACCTAAAGTATAATTGTTATTAAACAATGTCTGTTCAAAAACTTTAGATTGGTGAAAAACTGTACTTAGTCAATCATAATTTTTCAATCATAATTTTTTGTCCATGCGGGGTTTCAATTTTTATGTTGGGGGCTTTCCGTAGAATCCATAGAATATTGCATATTCAATCATGTACACCTAAACACGACCATCACAGAAAACTATAAAATAAATAAATAATTTAATACAATTTTGCGCACACACACGGTTCTAAAAAATGAACTAATCTCTATTTTAAATTAAATTATTATTAATAAAATATATAACCAATGAATAATAACATATGTTACTAAAATGTATTTAAAAAATGTAAACAAAGTTTTAGATAAATAAATATATAAATAAAAACACCTTACATTTCCAGAGAGGTGAAGTAGTTCTTTATGCAACGATAAAAAACAATCCAAAAAGCAAATAGTTGACCAGATGAGCCTCGGGGGGACAATGTCACAGTAAATCTAGTCTGCGTTCCAGAGTACATCCAGAGTTTTATACTAAATCCATTTAAAAGCATAACCTTATAAATTAGATATTTTAAAATTAAAGACTGTTTAAATCAAATCTTTAAAGTTTTATTAAAATCATATCTTCTATTTATCTTCTTAGAAGACTTATGTATTATTTTTACTAAACAGCGTCTGTTCAAAAACTTTAGATTTAAATAAAAGCAAAAAATATGCTTAGGCATCTTAGATCTTAATACAAAAATATTTCAAACAGTAGTTTTGTCCATACAACATGAAACATGTTGTCAAAGTTTGTCACAATGTTTTTGTTGCTGTTATGTTGTTTTAAGAAATCCGAGGACTCCACGTTGCTCTTATTTAGACTAAGTTTGTATCATTTGGAAAATCACCACACAATTTCAGAGACGCGATGTGTGATAAGTAAAGTTGGTCTTGAGCGAATATTTAATTTTACTCGTCTTAATTCAAAGCATGATCTTACTGGTAGCTATGATCTATTACACGTATAAGATCATTTTTACTTATATCTCCCGAACTATCCTTAATCAGTGTGGAAACACACAAGGTGAAACCCTTTACTGAGAATATACTATCGGTTATCTACTCAAAATATATGTAGAAGTTTAAATCCGGTGTTTAAAATCTGTCTGGTGGTCGCATGAACAGACTTTGGGTAGAGCTGATGATACTATAGCAGGAAGCATGCCCTTTGACCTCCTCAATTGTGGAGTTTTTTTTTTTTTTTTTGACCCTACTACAAGTTAGTTCTCCCAAAAGAATTTCTCCCATCTAGCGGTGAAATTGTATTCTGCATTTAAACGAATAGTGCTCTCTAGCGCCTCGCTTTTTGCAACTGCGTGTTGCAACTGCGGTAGCCGTGTGTCAAGAAGCTATGACAACATGTCTTCCAATAGCACTTCATCGAGTTTAATTGTACATGTTCTACTGTTATGCTTCCTATATAATGATTTACACAAGCAAGCAATGAAAAAAAGCTTGTAATTTAGACCGTAACTTTGACTCACCCGTCGAGAAGAAAGCAGACAACTTCCCTTTCAAAGTCTTTCTCCTTCATTAGCTCTTTCCACCTGGGAGAAGCTATCCCGATATTTATTTACATCCCGATAAATTAAATTTTTGCATTTAGGCCACAAGGATTCCTTCTCCTGTGGCTCGGCATAAGTATGATCCAGCATTATATTGTACCGTGCAGTGCAGCCTTTTCAAATTTGCCGGGGGCAGTATCAACGCCTCTCATATGGTCTAGCGGTTAGGATTCCTGGTTTTCACCCAGGTGGCCCGGGTTCGACTCCCGGTATGGGAAGACAATTTTTTTTATATTGCCAACAAATTCAAGTTATTCAAGTTCATCAATAATCATTTTTAGTTATTCATAGTCTTAGAGGCCTACACGAACTGCAGAAACAAGAAGAAGATATGTAAAAACTCATAAATGCTGTTTCAGTATTGAATCATTTTCACAAATACAATTATATTGAATTCAGAAAATTTCACTATGGAATATTTACTTTATCTATCATAATTTCAATTTAGTATGTCATCATTTAAATTTTTCATCTCATAATTATGGCGCATAGTCATCATTTTAATTTCAACTTTTTAAGTCATAATTTCGACTTTTTGTCATAATTATTACTTAATTCAGAATTACAATTTTTGTCAGTTACGCCTTTTTAATGTAACACTTAAAACGTTTTTAAGTCATAATTTGGTAGCACTATTTTGATGATCCTTTTGAACGTGCTGTTGACTGTAGTAGTGTTGCACCTGCATGTCCACTAACTCGCTTGTGAGAGTCAGAGTGTGTAAAGTAAACTCTCATTAGTGTTAGTAGAGTATTAGTGGACTGGTAGGGTTAGAATAAGTTGAGATATAGTTGAGTTACTTATAGTCAGTACTAGAATATCTGTTGGGGAGCATCACAATGAAGAGTTAGCAGATATTGAGCACAGTCTAGTTTTTCAGATATTTAAATGACAAAATACAATTTTTCAACCGATTGAATCTACACATGTGAGGCCTTCAGAAGTCATAACTTCAGGGGTCAACGGTTTAGGCCAGTTGGCGAAAACACTGCATGCGTAAAAATCAAATACTGTATTACACTTTTCAAAGGATAATCTAGCTTTAAAGTTAGAATAAAAAGTTAAGTGTCACAAAGTCTGACACAAGGCCATTAACTGGTTCTTTTTGTTTTATAAATGTATTTTGCTTATTTCTACAAACATCAACCTGATAAATATGGACTTACATGATTAAACAAGATAATCATGCTACCCAATACGTCTGACACAACATTTTTAAGATTTTTTTTTTTTTTTTAAATACAATCAAAAATACAAAATTAAAATATTTTGACAATTTTGACAGTCCTACATAAATGCATGTTGATTACTAAGCTTCAGACGTAGCGCAACCACGCAATGTTAGATTTCTCTAACACTGCAATGTCTCACTCACAACGCACAACTTTGTGTTGGGTGATCCAGGCATACCTTTACTAAAACAAAATATTATGGAAGTCATTGTACTGTAATTGTAAAATGTAATTCTACCATATTTTATTGATCAATATTATGGCTTCATGTTGATTTAAAGTTTGTGTTTGTTTGTTATTAACTAATACCTTCATCTTTTAACTAACATCCAGCACAAAATTAAAGAGATGTATGAGCTGAGGATGTTCTCTGACCCCAAATAAACAGATAATGGAATGTTCACAATATACAGTTAGATATTCTCCTACTTAGTATGTGTGTAAATAGTTGTGCTTAAATCTTGGGGTGTATTTTTAGACACCATAGTGATGCAAAGTTCCACACCCTATGGACTAACTTTAAAACATAATCTTTATACAGGAATGTCCTTACAATCCATGTAGGATTAAAAAAATCACTGAGAAAAGTTTCCAAATGATGGTTTTATTACTCCGCTAGATTTAGTCATCTTGTTGGACTGTATGTGTTTTAGGTGCAGACGTTTCATTGAGAGCCGTCAACATTCAGTGTTTATAGAAATAAATGACAATTAAGAATTTAAGTGATAGTCTTTCTGGTTGCCTAAATTGATACTTCATTTAGTGCAACTTTTCCTCTACCTACGAATCACACAAAGTGCATGCTGTTTTACACTCGTCTAACTATTACACTTAAAGAGGTGCATTTCGCAGCACAGTCATAGATACACAGTTATTTTGTGTGTGTGTGTGTGTGTGTGTGTGTGTGTGTGTGTGTGTGTGTGTGTGTCGCTAAACAACAGTTAAGCTAATGAATTACATTTTTGAGAATGTTATTTTTACGTGAAAGGAGGGTTGATTCATTTTTTTATTCTGTTCACACCAATACTTTGACACCCGAGTTTTAGGCATCGTCTTTTAGGCCCGATCCAGAAAACAGGCGTTGTGTTTTATGTCTTAATAATTGTTCTTCTTTTTATGATCTTCTTTTTATTCTGCATAATGCCGAAATGTTTTAACATATCGTAAATTTCAATGGTTAGATAAATCATCTAACTATTATATCTAACAATCAACAGTTATATGTGGAACAAGCTCAGTCGCATTAGAGTTGGATTCTTGTTTATATTGAACAGCATGTTTAACAGCGCTATTGTTCTCGGCCTCATCAAAGTTCACATAGTTTTCACCGGAGCATACCGACTCTGAAACAAGACCAAATATTAGCGCGTAACATTTTGGACACCTTTGTTTTTATGCATCTTTGATTTTGTCTGCATTTCTTCTGAAACACCCTGTTTTGAAATTGTTTGACAATTTTTAACATCACTAGCGTAACACTTATCGTATTGCCGGGTGTGATTGTAATGTTTTCTTTACACTTTCCCCCGGATATCTGTTGCCTACAGTTAGCTGCAATGTTAGTGAACTCTAGGTCTTCTCTTTGTTCATATACGACAGTATTCACATGAATTGGCTTGATTTGATAAAATTATGGTTTAAACCATCATCTTCACGTGAGACATTTACATTATATTATTATACTGTCCCAGTTATTAAATAGCGCTAAAATGTATATTTTATATTTTAACCCTTTATGCGGATATAGAATGCCGCACAAGGTTCTCTGTTCTCTGGTTCTATGTTTTAAAAATACCGCAAAACAAAGACAAGGACACCTCTTTCTATAAGCGAGCCTCAAAATCTGTGCATACAACAAAACACATGTATGTGTACGATGATTTATCAGAAAATAACTTTTGTTTGAAGAAAAACTTAAATAAGCTGGTGCTTGATAACTATTGAAGTTATTAAACACCCCTGAATTCGGTAATGATGCGTTTAATGCGATATTGATTTTAATTTTAACTCAATGCTCTAAAGGTCTATGAACTTTAACATCTTAATAGTTGGTAAAATGAACTTAAAGCCTGCGCAAAATGATTCTTAAAGCACATTAACTTAAAGCATGCGCATCCTAGCTACTTTCTAAATATTTGTTACAGAACTTATGGTTCACCCATGTTTAATCAGATTTTGTCACTGGATTGAGTGAAAATAATAAACTTCTCCTTTGTTTTTATTCATCAAGTTAAATGTAAAACCTGTTGTTACTTGGATGATGAATATCTTCGTTTTATGATAGGAAAGTACGGACAGCGCCTTTGACCAAGCCTCTACATATGGGGCACTTGCGCAGAGAAGGCGCACATTCTTTGCACACAACTAGGTGACCACAGGGGATGAAGACAATGTTCACTTCCTTATCCATGCAAACTTTGCATGTGCGCTCCTCTTGAAGTCTTCTTAACTGTTCCTCCAGAATACCTGAAATTGTGTGGTGATTTTTCAAATGATACAACTAATTTGCCCGCTGTGTACAGAACAGAAGAAAGGACATTTTGTGGTGTTGAACAAAATTCGATTTTGTTCTTAGCATCGGTTCCTGCTTCATGGAAGCTCATACCCCCTACGTCGACCTTCTATCTGTTCAGGAGGTTCATTTAATTTTTTTAATAAGATTATGTGAGAGGACGACTAGACACTAGTCATGGGATGCCCGACAGAGAGAAGGGCTTGAGTGGTCACATTTTTATGTCTTCATCCAGAGTTTACCCGCCACCGCAAACCTCCTGTCGTCCTCTCACTCTGCCTTTTCCCCTGCTTCGCAACGTAGCCATCCTCTTTCCGCCCCTGTGACAGCCGTAACATCGACCACCACGGCATTCGTTTCAGGCCAAACGGAGGAGTTTACTTAAACATGGCATTCAGCAACCTGACCCTCTCCAGCCCCATTTCCTACCGTGGAGTTGAGGATATGTCTCACCAGCGACCTCCGACTTGTCACAATCCTGGCATGCGTCGGGAACAGGAACGCCTTGACACCTTTCAGAATTGGCCTCTTGCTACAGTAACTCCGGCCGAGCTTGCCAAAAGTGGTTTCTACTACCTTGGTCAGGGCGACAGAGTGGCTTGCTTCAGTTGTGGAGGCCAGCTTAGCAACTGGGAACTGGGAGATCGGGCAGTATCAGAGCACCAGAGGCATTACCCCAACTGCCGCTTCGTTCGAGGTGACCGTGCAGATAATCTACCTTTATCTAGCCTTTTCAATGTATCGGCAATGCAACAGTGTGAAGAAAGGTTGCTCACATTTGTCAACTGGCCCTCAAGAATAACTGTTCAACCAGACCAATTGGCTAAGGCTGGTTTTTACTATGTTGGTCGTAATGATGACGTGAAGTGCTTTTGTTGCGATGGTGGACTCAGATGTTGGGAGTCTGGTGATGATCCATGGGTAGAACATGCTAAGTGGTTTCCAAGATGTGAATACCTGTTGCAAGAAAAGGGCCAAGAGTTTGTTCATCAGATTCAAGCAAGATTTCCAAGACTATTTGAACAGCTATTGACTAATGGAGACAGCGACTCAAGAGAATTTGTGAGAGAACAAGAGAACAATCCTGTGGTGAAGTCTGCTTTAGAGATGGAATTTGAGTGTGGCCTGACGGCCCAGACAAATGAAGCAGCATCCCCGAGTCAAGATCTTTCAGACTTGTCTATGGAGGAACAGTTAAGAAGACTTCAAGAGGAGCGCACATGCAAAGTTTGCATGGATAAGGAAGTGAACATTGTCTTCATCCCCTGTGGTCACCTAGTTGTGTGCAAAGAATGTGCGCCTTCTCTGCGCAAGTGCCCCATATGTAGAGGCTTGGTCAAAGGCGCTGTCCGTACTTTCCTATCATAAAACGAAGATATTCATCATCCAAGTAACAACAGGTTTTACATTTAACTTGATGAATAAAAACAAAGGAGAAGTTTATTATTTTCACTCAATCCAGTGACAAAATCTGATTAAACATGGGTGAACCATAAGTTCTGTAACAAATATTTAGAAAGTAGCTAGGATGCGCATGCTTTAAGTTAATGTGCTTTAAGAATCATTTTGCGCAGGCTTTAAGTTCATTTTACCAACTATTAAGATGTTAAAGTTCATAGACCTTTAGAGCATTGAGTTAAAATTAAAATCAATATCGCATTAAACGCATCATTACCGAATTCAGGGGTGTTTAATAACTTCAATAGTTATCAAGCACCAGCTTATTTAAGTTTTTCTTCAAACAAAAGTTATTTTCTGATAAATCATCGTACACATACATGTGTTTTGTTGTATGCACAGATTTTGAGGCTCGCTTATAGAAAGAGGTGTCCTTGTCTTTGTTTTGCGGTATTTTTAAAACATAGAACCAGAGAACAGAGAACCTTGTGCGGCATTCTATATCCGCATAAAGGGTTAAAATATAAAATATACATTTTAGCGCTATTTAATAACTGGGACAGTATAATAATATAATGTAAATGTCTCACGTGAAGATGATGGTTTAAACCATAATTTTATCAAATCAAGCCAATTCATGTGAATACTGTCGTATATGAACAAAGAGAAGACCTAGAGTTCACTAACATTGCAGCTAACTGTAGGCAACAGATATCCGGGGGAAAGTGTAAAGAAAACATTACAATCACACCCGGCAATACGATAAGTGTTACGCTAGTGATGTTAGAAATTGTCAAACAATTTCAAAACAGGGTGTTTCAGAAGAAATGCAGACAAAATCAAAGATGCATAAAAACAAAGGTGTCCAAAATGTTACGCGCTAATATTTGGTCTTGTTTCAGAGTCGGTATGCTCCGGTGAAAACTATGTGAACTTTGATGAGGCCGAGAACAATAGCGCTGTTAAACATGCTGTTCAATATAAACAAGAATCCAACTCTAATGCGACTGAGCTTGTTCCACATATAACTGTTGATTGTTAGATATAATAGTTAGATGATTTATCTAACCATTGAAATTTACGATATGTTAAAACATTTCGGCATTATGCAGAATAAAAAGAAGATCATAAAAAGAAGAACAATTATTAAGACATAAAACACAACGCCTGTTTTCTGGATCGGGCCTAAAAGACGATGCCTAAACCTCGGGTGTCAAAGTATTGGTGTGAACAGAATAAAAAAATGAATCAACCCTCCTTTCACGTAAAAATAACATTCTCAAAAATGTAATTCATTAGCTTAACTGTTGTTTAGCGACACACACACACACACACACACACACACACACACACACACACACACACACAAAATAACTGTGTATCTATGACTGTGCTGCGAAATGCACCTCTTTAAGTGTAATAGTTAGACGAGTGTAAAACAGCATGCACTTTGTGTGATTCGTAGGTAGAGGAAAAGTTGCACTAAATGAAGTATCAATTTAGGCAACCAGAAAGACTATCACTTAAATTCTTAATTGTCATTTATTTCTATAAACACTGAATGTTGACGGCTCTCAATGAAACGTCTGCACCTAAAACACATACAGTCCAACAAGATGACTAAATCTAGCGGAGTAATAAAACCATCATTTGGAAACTTTTCTCAGTGATTTTTTTAATCCTACATGGATTGTAAGGACATTCCTGTATAAAGATTATGTTTTAAAGTTAGTCCATAGGGTGTGGAACTTTGCATCACTATGGTGTCTAAAAATACACCCCAAGATTTAAGCACAACTATTTACACACATACTAAGTAGGAGAATATCTAACTGTATATTGTGAACATTCCATTATCTGTTTATTTGGGGTCAGAGAACATCCTCAGCTCATACATCTCTTTAATTTTGTGCTGGATGTTAGTTAAAAGATGAAGGTATTAGTTAATAACAAACAAACACAAACTTTAAATCAACATGAAGCCATAATATTGATCAATAAAATATGGTAGAATTACATTTTACAATTACAGTACAATGACTTCCATAATATTTTGTTTTAGTAAAGGTATGCCTGGATCACCCAACACAAAGTTGTGCGTTGTGAGTGAGACATTGCAGTGTTAGAGAAATCTAACATTGCGTGGTTGCGCTACGTCTGAAGCTTAGTAATCAACATGCATTTATGTAGGACTGTCAAAATTGTCAAAATATTTTAATTTTGTATTTTTGATTGTATTTAAAAAAAAAAAAAAAATCTTAAAAATGTTGTGTCAGACGTATTGGGTAGCATGATTATCTTGTTTAATCATGTAAGTCCATATTTATCAGGTTGATGTTTGTAGAAATAAGCAAAATACATTTATAAAACAAAAAGAACCAGTTAATGGCCTTGTGTCAGACTTTGTGACACTTAACTTTTTATTCTAACTTTAAAGCTAGATTATCCTTTGAAAAGTGTAATACAGTATTTGATTTTTACGCATGCAGTGTTTTCGCCAACTGGCCTAAACCGTTGACCCCTGAAGTTATGACTTCTGAAGGCCTCACATGTGTAGATTCAATCGGTTGAAAAATTGTATTTTGTCATTTAAATATCTGAAAAACTAGACTGTGCTCAATATCTGCTAACTCTTCATTGTGATGCTCCCCAACAGATATTCTAGTACTGACTATAAGTAACTCAACTATATCTCAACTTATTCTAACCCTACCAGTCCACTAATACTCTACTAACACTAATGAGAGTTTACTTTACACACTCTGACTCTCACAAGCGAGTTAGTGGACATGCAGGTGCAACACTACTACAGTCAACAGCACGTTCAAAAGGATCATCAAAATAGTGCTACCAAATTATGACTTAAAAACGTTTTAAGTGTTACATTAAAAAGGCGTAACTGACAAAAATTGTAATTCTGAATTAAGTAATAATTATGACAAAAAGTCGAAATTATGACTTAAAAAGTTGAAATTAAAATGATGACTATGCGCCATAATTATGAGATGAAAAATTTAAATGATGACATACTAAATTGAAATTATGATAGATAAAGTAAATATTCCATAGTGAAATTTTCTGAATTCAATATAATTGTATTTGTGAAAATGATTCAGTACTGAAACAGCATTTATGAGTTTTTACATATCTTCTTCTTGTTTCTGCAGTTCGTGTAGGCCTCTAAGACTATGAATAACTAAAAATGATTATTGATGAACTTGAATAACTTGAATTTGTTGGCAATATAAAAAAAATTGTCTTCCCATACCGGGAGTCGAACCCGGGCCACCTGGGTGAAAACCAGGAATCCTAACCGCTAGACCATATGAGAGGCGTTGATACTGCCCCCGGCAAATTTGAAAAGGCTGCACTGCACGGTACAATATAATGCTGGATCATACTTATGCCGAGCCACAGGAGAAGGAATCCTTGTGGCCTAAATGCAAAAATTTAATTTATCGGGATGTAAATAAATATCGGGATAGCTTCTCCCAGGTGGAAAGAGCTAATGAAGGAGAAAGACTTTGAAAGGGAAGTTGTCTGCTTTCTTCTCGACGGGTGAGTCAAAGTTACGGTCTAAATTACAAGCTTTTTTTCATTGCTTGCTTGTGTAAATCATTATATAGGAAGCATAACAGTAGAACATGTACAATTAAACTCGATGAAGTGCTATTGGAAGACATGTTGTCATAGCTTCTTGACACACGGCTACCGCAGTTGCAACACGCAGTTGCAAAAAGCGAGGCGCTAGAGAGCACTATTCGTTTAAATGCAGAATACAATTTCACCGCTAGATGGGAGAAATTCTTTTGGGAGAACTAACTTGTAGTAGGGTCAAAAAAAAAACAAAAAACTCCACAATTGAGGAGGTCAAAGGGCATGCTTCCTGCTATAGTATCATCAGCTCTACCCAAAGTCTGTTCATGCGACCACCAGACAGATTTTAAACACCGGATTTAAACTTCTACATATATTTTGAGTAGATAACCGATAGTATATTCTCAGTAAAGGGTTTCACCTTGTGTGTTTCCACACTGATTAAGGATAGTTCGGGAGATATAAGTAAAAATGATCTTATACGTGTAATAGATCATAGCTACCAGTAAGATCATGCTTTGAATTAAGACGAGTAAAATTAAATATTCGCTCAAGACCAACTTTACTTATCACACATCGCGTCTCTGAAATTGTGTGGTGATTTTCCAAATGATACAAACTTAGTCTAAATAAGAGCAACGTGGAGTCCTCGGATTTCTTAAAACAACATAACAGCAACAAAAACATTGTGACAAACTTTGACAACATGTTTCATGTTGTATGGACAAAACTACTGTTTGAAATATTTTTGTATTAAGATCTAAGATGCCTAAGCATACTTTTTGCTTTTATTTAAATCTAAAGTTTTTGAACAGACGCTGTTTAGTAAAAATAATACATAAGTCTTCTAAGAAGATAAATAGAAGATATGATTTTAATAAAACTTTAAAGATTTGATTTAAACAGTCTTTAATTTTAAAATATCTAATTTATAAGGTTATGCTTTTAAATGGATTTAGTATAAAACTCTGGATGTACTCTGGAACGCAGACTAGATTTACTGTGACATTGTCCCCCCGAGGCTCATCTGGTCAACTATTTGCTTTTTGGATTGTTTTTTATCGTTGCATAAAGAACTACTTCACCTCTCTGGAAATGTAAGGTGTTTTTATTTATATATTTATTTATCTAAAACTTTGTTTACATTTTTTAAATACATTTTAGTAACATATGTTATTATTCATTGGTTATATATTTTATTAATAATAATTTAATTTAAAATAGAGATTAGTTCATTTTTTAGAACCGTGTGTGTGCGCAAAATTGTATTAAATTATTTATTTATTTTATAGTTTTCTGTGATGGTCGTGTTTAGGTGTACATGATTGAATATGCAATATTCTATGGATTCTACGGAAAGCCCCCAACATAAAAATTGAAACCCCGCATGGACAAAAAATTATGATTGAAAAATTATGATTGACTAAGTACAGTTTTTCACCAATCTAAAGTTTTTGAACAGACATTGTTTAATAACAATTATACTTTAGGTCACCGTTAAACAAAATCATTACAGTAATCTTCTAAAAGATAAATAGAAGATGCGTATGTATTCAAACTTTAAAGATTTCATTTAAACAGTCTTTCATTTTAAAAGATCATATTTAAACTTTTACGATTATATTTTGAAATGAATTTAGTATAAAACTCTGTATAATATATGTACTCTGGAACGCAGACTAGATTTACTGTGACATGAGGCTCCTCTGACCTGTCACCCGATATCCTGAAGCTATCATTATTGTCAAGTAACTTCTTTCTCAGAAGACGCAGCGCTGATCGGAAGGACCTTATAAGTATCCTATCAGCGGGACAGTCTCTAAATGTTTTCATGGTTGCTCTCTCTGAAGATAGTCCTATGTAGTCATTTTCGTTGTAACTCTCTAAACATGTAAGATGGATTTTATTGTTTTTGTTTATCTAAAACAATTGGTTTCAGTAGAAATTTTTATAACCATTTAATTTATATACTTTTATAAATTCACTGTTACCTATGGAATGCGGAGGAGCAGGAGGGGGGGGGTGTCAGGATGTAGAGGACGCGCGCATAGACACGCAGACACGCGCGTGGCTCCTTTACTGGTGAGATAGATAGACGCGCGCCTGCTGACAGACACGAGCGGAGGCCCCTGTTTGAGAGACTTTTTTATTAAGACTTTAATAAAATTGTTTATTAAAACATTATTACGACTTTTAATAATGTATTAAATTTAATAAAATAAAATAAATTATAAAGATATCATTTAAACTTTGAAATAATTTTAGCCCTAACACAATGTCTCATTCTGATCGCTGAATAAACCCTAGGAGTCAGAGAACGACAGACGGAGCTGAGAGAGAGAGAGAGAGAGAGAGAGAGAGAGAGAGAGAGAGAGAGAGAACCTCTCTGTGATTTTATATTATAAGCAATTTATTTATATACTTTTAAAGAACAGAATGTTTTTCAACTTTAGTTAAATTAGCAATATAATTATTTTAATTTATAAAGAATGGAATGTTTTATGTAATATGATTTTTATTCTTTTGTTTATCTAAAACAATTGGATCAATAAGATATTTATTTTATAAGCATTTATAAAATATATGATAACCAAGATAACCATTTTATTATATACTTTTATAAAGAACTGAATGGTTTTCAACTTTAGTTAAATTACCAAGATAACCATTTTATTTTATACACTATAAAGAACGGGATGTTTTATGTAATATGATTTTTATTCTTTTGTTTATCTAAAACTGAATTAAATGGTTTCAGTAGATTTTTAGTAAGATATTATTGTATATTATTTGTGTGAAATATAAAACATGATTAGGGCAACTCTCTTTTTCTCACTTTCACTGTTACCTCAGGAATGTGGAGGGGATCATGTCAGAGGACGCGCAAACACACACACACACACACACACACACACACACACACACACACACACACACACACACACACACACACACACACACAGGCACACTACTCTGGCTGGTGAGTCTTTTTCAGTCTTTTTCTTCTCTCATTCCAAAGGGGCTCACAATGTGCTCTGGAATGCGGAGGAGATGCTGACACATATCCTAACAGCGCCTTCAAACTTTCTGTCATACACATGATCTATGGTTAAAAAGGTTAAATGGCAAAAGCTTCTGTCAAAATCACATGATCTAGGGCTAAAAAGGTTCAAATAGGGCAAAACTTTCTGTCAAAACACATGATTAAAGCAAGGTCAATAGGGCAAACCATAACAACATATGCCAGATAGACATCGGAAGGTCAACCTGTCAAAACACATGATCGAAGGGATAGGAAGGGGCAATAGGTCAAAACTAACTGTCAAAACCACATGATCGATGGATAGGAAGGGTCAATAGGTCAATCCATAACAATAGGGACCGGAAGGGCAACCGGAAAGGTCAACCGGAAGGTCAATGACAACCGGAAGCCATCAATCATTTTGACACATGGTATAGTATATATACTACTTGTTGCCTTGTTGAAATATGTATTTTCCCTTGATTTAGGCTACCCCGGTCTTAACGTCTCAGCATTGCGATTCTCTTTGTACACATATACACTCTTTAATAGACGTATGCACGTTTAAACACAATTTAAACAACGTAGGCCTATTATTCAATGCATTACTTCTACTTATATTAAGTTCCTAAAGCAAGTGGTCAAATATTTAACCATGTAGGCTACTTGTATAAAAAAACAGCCGACTCTCATGTCTTTTATTTTATATTTAAATTAATACAATAAATCTCGCATGTCACAAGGAACATGTTTTTCCACCTCCACGAATGAGACGAGTGTCGTTCATTATGTCGCCTTGTTGAGGTAAATTGTAGTTTTCCTTGCTTTACCCTGGTCTTAAAGTGAAAATAGTATTTAATTAAATACATTTACGGTGAGATTACTACATTTTATTTAATTAATCGCGTTTATGGTGAAATTACTAAATTTTTAGGTCAATCTGTGTTCATTTTGACCACGAAACATGCGCTGTCACTTTAATTCAGCGCGTGCAGCACATGTGCAGCACAGCAGAAATAGACTCGGTGCGGAAACGATCGCGGCACTGCTGTATACGCACCGCACCTGGAACGGATCGACGGACTGCAACCGCGTGCAGTGTGAAAGCTCTAACCTGTTAACATGGGTACGGAAAAAAATACGCACCGCTGGCGCATACGCACTACAAACGGAGTTTGTGTGAAACGGGCGTTAGATGCTGTCGAATCAAAACAACGTGGGACTACAGTGATTGGATGTCGTGCAGGCAGCGCGCGCGGTCGCTGCATGCATACAGCTGGTGCACATTTTTTTCACAGATGCAGATAAACTGAGAGCGGCGCGGCCGTGTGGAAATTTTTTTCCCCAGTTTTCATGGGAAGTAGCAAGTCTTCTCGAGTCAAAAGGCGCAAGTCCAAGTGAAGTCACGAGTCATTGATGTTAAAGTCCAAGTCGAGTTGCAAGTCTTTGTACATTTTGTCGAGTCGAGTCTGAAGTCATCAAATTCATGACTCGAGTCTGACTCGAGTCCAAGTCACATGACTCGAGTCCACACCTCTGCTAAATACGAACCCCAAATTATGGAGCTCAGCAAAGAAAAGCAGGGCCAGGGATCACATTGACTGGTAAGCATCTGTTTAATGTAGCACACATGACTTTACATACAAGGGCTCTGTCCCAGTCTCTTTTTTCATGTCAGATGTGGATGTTTTCATGGCAGCATTTAGTGTTTGTTACACTTAATTCTCCCTTTGTGACATTTGCTGCCATGCAACCTTTTTGAAATGAGGGAATATTATTGCAAGCAGTATGCAAAATGGGAACTGCATATACATCTGTAAAAAATTTTTTTTACAAGTATTAAGTGTATTGCTGACAAGATTAATGATTTCAACTAAGATGTGGATGTTCCATAAGCATGGCAGCGTGTCACGGTTGGTAGATCCGCTGTCTCATTCTGGGCCGGGTTTCCCGATGTATCTTAGCTCTTAAGAACGCTCTCTCGTGCAATTCCACGAGCTTTTTCCAAAAATGCACTTAACATGAACGCGCGAGAATGCGTTTTAAGTACTAGGCTACTTAAGAGTCGCTGTCCATTCGCGAAGTGCTGAAATATAACCTTATATGGAATCGTATTCTGAACGTTTTGCCTTTGTTATTAGGGTTAATACGAAGATTTTCAAGTGCTACTTAACTTACGATGCTTTTGGGAAACAGACCATAATATTAAGATCAGTCGTACGATCGGTTTTACGAACTACTTTAGGTTTACGATGCTTTTGGGAAACCCAGCCCTGGTCTTGTGTGTTTGTGTGTGTGTGTGTGGGTCTCGTTACACTGATTTTTTTCATGTGGGCGTTACCGCTGATTGTCATCATCAGCTGCAGCTGCAGATCATCTACCAGCCTATTTAATGCCCTGTCTTTCGTCTCATGTTTGTCAGATCGTTGTTGAAGCATCCCTGTGTTCGTGCCTGTTACCTGGTCCACGATACTGGATTGCTTCAATCCCGTTCTTGCCGCTGTTCATCTCATCCACTTCAGTCACCTCTGGGTTCGCCCGTCTCACTCCCTGCGTCACGCTCTCCTGCTCTCTGTGTTCCGCATCTGACCCTCGTCTCGGAGAGATGTTCTGCCCACACCGAGTTCTTCGTGTGACCCTCCTGACTATTCTGAATTCCTGAGTGAACTTCTATTTAATAAACCATTCTGTCTTTATTATCATTACACAGCATTATTGTATAGTTCTCATATGTTTTGTCTAAGGGCGTTTTTCCACTGGGTTCGTTTGCTGCGGTCTGAACCCGAGTGCGCTCGTTCCCGGCGCCCCCCGCAGCGTTGGTCTGGTTTCACACTCAATTAGTTGTATCGAACCCAGGTGCGTTTGCAGTGATCTTACGTCATCGCAAACGCACACGGAAAATGCATGGATAATACAACTCGACTGAGCATAGCTGTAATTTGTCTGTTTTTTTGGTGCTATTATGCACAACATAGTGAGAGACATCACCTCTTCAGTGTCCCACAACGTTCCCCTGCCACTCATGGTTGTCGTGTGTGAGGAAACAATGATCTCGACAGTGATACGCATGCGCGGGATACTATACTTCCTGAACAAGCGCGCACCCGAGTCCGTGTTGAACGCGAACCGCGCCACGGTTCGGGAGCAACCGAGCTCAGACCACCTCCTCCAGGTAGTCTCGGGTTCGGTACTCTAGTGCGCACCCGGGTCCGATGACAGCGTTCACATTAGCGATTTTTCATGCGAACCGTGCCCCGGTCCGCACTAAACTGCCAATGTGAAAGCGCCCTTAATTCTCCTGTTTTGACATTTACTGCCATTATAACTGAGTGAAATTTAAGATGATAAAAAATATTGTTGTAATGTTGGTAAGGTTAATGATTTCAACTCAGATGTTGATGTTTTTATAAGGATGGCAGCCTTGTATCATACTCTGTTTATAATTACAATGTCCTGATTATGGGAACTAAATGTTATCAAATGTTGCTATGGAATTAAACTACAGATTCCCTGGATATTAAACTTTTGATGTGATGTCATAATTAAACTTAATGTTGACATGGCACACTAATAAGCAAGAAATTTTGGAAAGGGCACTTCATATCAAAAAGGTTGCCGAACCCTGCTATAGACCATGCTATTCTCATGAAGCGGCTATCCCAATTGGTGGAATAGGTGGGACAGTTTTTAAGTGGTTCAAGTCCTATCTTTCAGATAGAGCATTCTCAGTGAAGTATGGCAACTTTGTTTCATCAACGGTTCCCGTCACTTGTGGGGTTCCTCAGGGTTCTGTTATTGGCCCAATTTTATTTTCCTTGTACATGTTGCCCTTGGGTTCGATTTTTAAAAAATATGGCATGTCTTACCATTTGTACGCCGACGATACACAAATTTATCTCCCTTTGAAAGTAGGAGAGAATTGTGGTTCTAACTCACTGCTGGCATGTCTGGAGGAGGTTAAGAGCTGGATGACTCATAATTTGGTTCAGTTAAACCAGAGTAAAACTGAGATTATGCTTTTTGGCCCCGCCAGAGGAAGCTTCAATGTTGTTAAATATTTTGGCACGTGGTCAGACTATTGCCATGACCAAGTAAAAAACCTAGGTGTTGTGTTTGACCTAGATCTGAAATTTGATAAGCAGATTAATGCCGTGGTTAAGAGTTGCTTTTTCCAAATTAGGACTATTGCATGTTTAAAGCCTATTCTGTCGATGAAAGATTTAGAAAAAGTTATTAACGCCTTTGTTCTATCCTGCCTTGACTATTGCAATGTTTTGTATGTAGGGTCCAGTCAGACTACTATATCACGCTTGCAATTAGTTCAGAATGCGGCGGCACGGTTGCTAGTGGGTGCTAAGAAAGTCATCACATTTCTCCTATCTTAGCTTCTCTCAGGTGGCTGCCAGTGGATTTTAGGATAAAATATAAAACTCTGCTGTATGTTTTTAAAGCAGTGCATGGGATAGCTCCTGCTTATGTATCTGAGCTTATTGCTCTTCATCAAGCACCTAGGTCTTTAACCCCCTGAGGTCGACGGTATCGCCGGCGATACCAGCTCGCTTTTTTTTTTATCAGTGTAAAAGAAACTCATAAATACTCTGTTGACTTTGATTTTTCATAGGAGTTTCGTACATCAATCGATTCTGTTAAATGTGTATTATTTTTGTGTATACTCATAATAAAAACAAAGTGTTGAGCTTTTCGCCAAATAAAGAAAAATAAACACGAAGCGAGTTCTGCCTTCTCTCTGTCAGTGTAGTCCATTCTGAAACGCGTCCGAAAATGAACTGTAACTCACCGAATACTTCTCACACAGACACGTGAGATATGTCTTTATGAAGCTTGAAATCAATTCTTTTAAATGAAGTAATTTATATAAAAAACAAATGTTTTCAACTCATGTAATCCGTTTGAAAGCAAGGAGAGGTACCGTTTTTCCTTCTGCCTCATTATCTCTATAATGAGTTGAGGCCGCCCCACCCCCGGCGCTATTCAAATGGTAAATAGTTTAGGTGATCTAGTATGCATCGCATACGCCCCCCGATCAATGCCATAAAAACAGTTTCTTCATCAGACTTACTGATAGTTCATCGCGTTTTGAGTATGGCACGCTTCTCCAGTAAAGACGCCCTTCAGATGATTCTGGACAGCGAGGAAGAATGCATGATACCGGGTTGTTTCCTCAGAGGAAGATTGTAACTCAGACTACGAACGGCAGCATTTTGAAGAGCGAATTCCGCCGAGGACACAATTTCGGAGTAAGTTTTACTTAAAAGTCTTTTGTCTTTTATTTTTCGTGTTCGCATTTATGAGGAAAAAACAATATTACGTGACAGTTCTCCATTATGGACGCGAGCGTTCTGAAAGCGCACTAAAAGACTTTCAAACTTTCACAGAGATCTCAAAACAGAAACTACAAATCCTTTCTTTAAAACGAATTTCGTTTTGTATCAATTGTATCTTAATTTTAATAATTTTTTCATTAACAAATTTCCTGGATTTAAAGTAAATATAGGCTAGCAATCACAACATAAGGTGCTTGAACTGGAGATCATCATTAACCAGACCGTAGCCTACTCGCCTCACATGTCTAAAAAATGTGAAATATATTTACAGAAAGCTGGTTCTAAACAAAACCATCCAAAACAAAAAACTATGTAGCCTAATAAATGTGCATTTCTCCGGTGCGTTCACTAGCCTACTGCGAAGATCGCGAGTCAATAGCCTATCGTCAACTTCATCTTTGCCAGAAGTTAAATTTAAATTGCGTGTGTGAATGAATGATGATGTTTTAGCAAAGTGTATTGCTATACTGAGATGAGTAAAAATCGACTGAAATATGTTGAAATAAAATGTAGGCTATTTGTATAAGCAACGTATTAAACTGCAAATTAACAATATGCCCTAATATTTCATGAAAACAACGTTACAGTCAGGCGAAATATGAAAGACAACATCTTGTTGACTAGATTTGGGTACAGTTTTTACTGTAGAATATACTGCCACGTCAAATAAGCTTTTGTTTAGCAATTTCTATATCTATTTTTGTCAAAAAATAAAGTCATCAACTAAGATGTTAGCTGTTCCAATGTTGACTATATTCAAACTATACATAGATAAAATGTAGGCCTATAATCTTTTTTTTTTTACAAAGAAAGAGTACACTTGAAATATTGTTGAAATTGTAATTATTGTTGTAATTGTAACCTTTTTAATAAAATAGCAAAACATATTTACAAGATAGATGTAAGCAAAATCTTAAATGGTCAATATAAGTCTTCTTCTAAATATATCTTTTGTCCTTGCATTGTGGCTCAGTCAGTTTCACACCTGAGTGAATGGCTCATCATTATGCAGAGTGGGTGGGACATTGTATTCTAGGGTGTAAACCACTCCTCGTTCACGCCCCCCTCGCATATTGGCTTTCCAAGCAAAACCTGTTTTACATCAATTTAAATCAATGTATGGTTTTATGTGAACGATAAAGCAAGACTATTTTCACATAATTTTGAAGAAAAAACTCTAGGCGAGGACATCCATTAGTCAAAAGTCTTATTGCCACATATTTAGTATGTGTTTTGTGGCCTTATTTCAGAAATTTTAGTTTTTAGTTTTTTCAATAACCATGCATAAACATTATTCTCTCAAAAATGAAAACATGTACATACACGTGGCTCACATATTATGGTAGCCCTGTTTGTGCTATATAGAGTGAATTTACACCTTTGCCATTAATATGTTTATATGCAACTGAAAAAAGCACAAATGTCAGGGCATGTCAGAACATCTCAAGGGCCCCAAAAACAGCCCAGACCCCAGATGGTTAAGATCAAATAATAAGTTATTGCTTTCTGTCCCTCGAACTCATTTAAAGTTAAAAGGTGATCAGACTTTTGCTGTTGCGGGTCCAAGGCTCTGGAATAGTCTGCCTCTTGAACTAAGAGAGATCACTTCTTTGAATGTATTTAAAGTTAGTGTTAAAAATTATTTCTTGTCTTTAGCTTTTGAGAGGTTGGGCTAGTATCTGTATTCTCAAGTTGCATGTTGTTTCTATGTGGTGTTTGTTTTTAAGCTGCTGATTGTTCAGCACTTTGGTCTGCAGGTGCAGTTGTAAAGTGCTTTATAAATAAAGTTAAGTAAGTAAGTAACACTAGTGCCAACTAGTTTCTCCTTATGGAGGATCCCTTTACCACTCTACTAATAAAGCGTTGTCGGGAAAATTCGGTTCGCTTATCTACCCGGAAGATATACAATTCTGTATCAAAATGTTAAGGCCAGACAAGTAGTTTTTAAGGCTTGGTTTGTAGGGAATTACAAACCTATGCACATATATTCAAACGCGCATACCAATAGACTGAACACGTAATACGCATGTGCACGCCATCAGCGTTCTCACAGGTTTTGCGTTTAAAGTCTGTGTAGAGTTTTCTGTTAAAACAGTGTTGTGTTAGCGCCCCCCAAGTAATAATCAAATTAACTTTAGCTGGAGAATAACTTTATTCAAGAACTGCTATAAAGCCAAAACAATCTCTGTTACTTTAAACTATCCTTGTATCTCTGTAAAGCCGCTTTGAACCAATCTACATTGTTAAAAGCGCTATATAAATGAAGATGACTTGACTTGACTAAAAAGGAACATAGTTGTGAGGATACCGCCTTTTCTAGTAACTTTACCCCCCCCCCCTCCCCCCCCCCGCAAAACCCCCCGCAAAAAAAACAAACAAAAAAAAACAAAACAAAAAAACACACATTAAGGCCTCCTAGTACAAGACGTATCCAACAATACTTTCCCTTTACTTATCTTCTAATATACCATCAGATATATCCCCATTGTTTTCTTTTTCCAGGAAACACATAAAGGGTTTCCAAGCATCTTCAAAAGCCCTATATCCGCCTTTGATAATATATGTTATTTTTTCCAACGACATATTGATTGCCATCTCCTTGAGCCATCTCCCCATACTTGGTGCCTCCAACTTTTTCCAATGAAGTGCTATAAGACGCTTAGCTTGTAGAATACACATATAGACAAAAATATGTTCTCCTCTTCTCAATTTAAGATTACTAGGATATAAGTTTAATATAAAACATTTTGGTTCAAGAGAAATTGTAACATTGATTATTTTCTCTATCATAGTCTGCACTCCCTTCCAGAATTTCAAAATCTCTTCACACTCCCATATACAATGAAAGAAAGTACCTTTACATATATTGCATTTAGGACAGATGTCTGTAAAATTCTTGTTGAATTTGTTTAATAATACTGGGGTCACATAAACTCGCATTAGCCAATTATACTGTAACAATTTCAATCTTGTATTAACAGTTTGCTTCTGAGCGTCTGTACAGACCTCACTCCATTCATTGATTGATATTTCCTCATTAAGGTCCTTCCTCCATGCCTCTAATCGAGAGTTTGCAGACTCCTGAGATCCTTCTACAAACATGTTATATAAAAGTGAAATCAGACCTTTACTACAACAATTTTTGGTGACTTCTTTTTTCAAGATTAGATAAAGGTGGTATATTTATAAAACATTTCTGAAAAGACAAAATAAAACTCCTTATTTGCAAATACCTAAAAAAATTATTTCTAGATATTTCGAATTTAGTAATCACTTCTTGAAAGGACATTAGTTTGTCTTCTATATACAAATCCCCTATATTTTTAATACCTTTCTCTGCCCATAATTTAAAGCCTACATCTATTCTACCCGGAATAAATTTTGCATTTCCCCATATAGGGCAGTAACGAGATACCCAAATATCTCTGCGTTTCATGCCACACCCTTACCATGTTTAAAACTATTGGATTTGTAACATTTTCCTTCATTTTCTTTAATACTTTACAGTCTGAGTCATAAAGATACGTTTCCAGAGATAAATTTGATTTAATTGATTTTTTTTCCAATTCTAACCATGTAGGTGGGTCATGAGAAGAGGAGAAAAAAAACATAATAAATCTTAATTGAACTGTTTCTAGTATCTTTGACAGAAAAGGAAGATTCGAGATCGGCCTGTAATTGACTAATTCTGTACGATCAAGTTGCGTTTTTTAACAAACGGTTTAATCATAGCCAGCTAAAAAAGTTTTTGGTACGTATCCTAATGACAAAGATGAATTAATGATATTGAGAAGAGGATCTATGACCTCTGGAAGCATCTCTTTCAGTAGCTTAGTCGGTATAGGGTCTAACATGCATGTTGTCGATTTAGATGATTTAACGAGTTTAGTAAATTCTTCCTCTCCTATAGCAATGAATGAATCGAATTTTTCCTTAGGGACACTACAATGCACTGCCTGATGCGATACTGTAGTAGACGGTTGCATGGTTATCATTTTCTCCCTGATATTATCAATCTTATAAGTGAAGAAGTCATTACTGCTGTGCTGCTTGGCAACTTCTGGGCCTGAAGCTTTCTTTTTCGTTAGTTTAGCCACTGTTTCAAATAAAAAACCTAGGGTTGTGTTTATTTTCTTCTAATAGGGTTGAAAAATAAGCAGATCTAGCAGCTTTTAAGGCCTCTCTGTATGCATTCGAGCTCTCTTTCCATGAAATGCGGAATACCTCTAGTTTTGTTTTCTTCCAGTTCTCTTACGAGAGTACTCTCGTGTTGCGTAAGTTTAGTTTAACTTCGCGCCCTCACACGTCACAGCCTGCCAGAATGGGGTTGGCTTAGCGTATAGAAGGACGGTCTCAGGGGCTGCTTACCTGGTTTTCATCAACTGAAGCGAGATCAGCTCGCGGCGCGAGCACGGCAGGTTACGCAATACTCGTTCCCTCTTCTAGAGAGAACCGAGGTTACGTTAGTAATCGAGTACGTTCTCTTACGAGAGGTTCTCCTTGTCAACCCCTTGTCAACGCCGTGCACGCCAAGCATCAACCACATAAAGTCCCAGGGGCACACCCGGGGAACACAGATTAGTGGGAATAAGACGGCCAACTAAGTGGGCCAGTATATGTACATAAGCACACAGTGTCATGTAGCAGGGAATACAGAGCGGCACAGCCGGTCCATACTGAGAAGGGAATATCAACCCATATAGTAAAGCTCAACCAGGGGAGCTAGGATTAATGTGAGAGTAGCCTGTGCATGAGCGAATCTGAACAGCACATACTCTTAACTTAGACTGAAAAAAGTCTAGCCTGCAGTTATAAAACCTAACAAATGTAGAGGGGGAGGCCCAGCCTGCCGCCATACAAATGTCATGAATAGAAATCCCGCTGGACCAAGCCCACGAAGAGGCCATGCCTCTGGTGGAATGAGCCCTAACGCCCAAAGGGCACTGCAGGTCTTTAGACGCATATGCTGCCGCGATAGCGTCCACTATCCATCTGGACGGAGTCTGTTTTGAGGTGGCGAGGCTCTTGGCGCGCCCACCGAACGAAACGAAGAGCTGCTCCGAGCGCCTGAAGGAGGCGGAGCGCGTGACGTAAACCCTTAACGCCCTGACAGGGCAGAGGAGGTTAACATCAACCTCGCTACCGGATCCTGGTAGAGCCGATAATGTAATAACCTGCGCTCTGAAGGGAGTGCCAAGCACTTTGGGGACATAACCGTGTCTTGGCTTGAGGATGACTTTAGAGTCATTAGGTCCAAACTCGAGATACGTGGCGTTAACAGATAACGCGTGTAAGTCACCCACACGCTTGACTGATGACAGGGCTATCAGAAAAATGGTTTTGAGCGAAAAGTATTTCAGATCCACGGTCTGCAAGGGTTCAAAGGGATGTGCTTTCAAGGCCTCCAGGACTATAGAAAGATCCCAAATAGGAACCGACGGGGGCCGCGGGGGATTCATCCTCCTGGCTCCTCTAAGGAAGCGGATGACGAACTCGTTCCTTCCTATTGACTGGTCATGCATTAGGGATGTCCCGATCCGATCACGTGATCGGAAATCGGGCCCGATCACGTGGTTTCAGACTCGATCGGAATCGGATGTTATCTCCCGATCAGGACTCGGATATATATGTATATATATTCTCATTATTTTTTAACACATCTATAGTTATGCGGTGGCACAGAGTTATGCCGGTTTCACACTGCACGCGTTAGCACAGCAAGCAGCGCAGGAGCAGTGTGTATGGTGAGCAGGAGCAGGACACGCGCGTTTTGCTTTCACACTGGCAGCGTTTATCAGGCGCGGCTGAACCGCTGGTTGTGTACAGACAGAGTACTCTATAATGGATAAGTTGGCATTGCTTTATTTTGTTTTCAAATACATTTAAGAGAAAAGACTTGTCAAGAAGCTTATTTTATTAATAATTTCATTTATATAACTTTTGGTTCATCTTTGTTTTTATTGTTCTGGCAACAAGTTTGTTTTTGGACATTTGTTTTCTTTTTAAATTGCTGTTGGTCATTTGATCGACTGTTTAAAACAATAGATATCATCAGTGCACTTTTTGGATAAAACTGCGGTGTATTTTGGCCATGATCAATGCATTGTCACTTTAATGCAGCGTAAGCGGTGCAGCAAAATAGACTCGGCGCCGAAACGATTGCGGCACTGCTGCTTCTGCTCTGCTCCTGTGAATGCTCTAATCTGTTAACATGGGCGCCGAAAAAAATACGCGCTGCACGTTCTGCTAACGCGTGCAGTGTGAAACCGGCAAGTGCAGTTCCTAAAAGCACATTACTGGCTTTGCAAACACTGTGGCACTTTTATTTTTTAATTTGTTTACATGCCTGCTGGGTATTTTAAGTTGAGGTGCTATTTGTTTATATATTAGACTTTTTTTATATTTACTGTTACACTAAGTCCAAAAGTGAAGAATTTATGTTATTTATTACTTGATTGTTCAAGCTACCTCACAGAAGTGCTCTGTTTGTTAACAGAGTTGTTGAATGTTAAGGTGAATTAAATAAAAAATAAGGAACATCCTGGATCTGTTTTTCGCTCTTCTTTATTCTTTTTTTTATGTAGAAGTATCGGATCGGGACTCGGTATCGGTAGATACTCAAAATCAAATGACTCGGACTCGAGGGCAAAAAAACCTGATCGGGACATCCCTACCATGCATCGTCTCTGCGAACGCCGCAATGGCCGCAACATATACTTTGAGCGTGGAAGGGGTTCTGCCCATATCCAACAGCTCTTGATGGAAACAAAGCACCCCCGAGACTCCACAGGTTTGTGGGTCTAGGTTTTTGTCGGCGCACCAGCTAGTAAACACAGACCATTTAGATGCGTAGAGCCTTCTCGTAGAAGGAGCTCTAGACTGCGTGATCGTGTTCACGACCCCTTCTGGCAGAACAACGGGTATCCGTTGATTATCCATGCATGCAGAGACCAGCGCTCTGGATCCCTTCTCACCGGAATCGGCCATGGGGCTAAGTCCGTCAGCCGTATCAGCACCGGGAAACAAATTTGGTTCTCCCATCGCGGGGCTACGAGGAGCACCAAGTGGCCAGTCTCCCTGATTCTCCTGATTACCTGTGGTAACAGCGAGATCGGGGGAAAAGCGTACAGAGGGCAGCTGGGCCATGCTTGGGCCAGCGCGTCCTCGTTCTTCGAGAAGAACACTGGGCAATAAGCGTTGTCTTTTGACGCAAATAGGTCGTCGTTCGCTTTTGCTGAAACGGCGCCACAGCAGCTGGACTGTCTGAGAATGCAGGGACCATTCCCCTGGAGGAATGTTGTCCCTGGACCGTCGTTCAGGCGACCGGGCACATGCACGGCTCCGCCCCGTTTTGCCGCTATGCTATTATTCCACTTATACATGAGCCCCGGGCTACTGCCCTTGGGACATAAGTGTTGGAACCTCAGCACGCACAGCGCTTTACATAGGGTTCCCGTAGCGTAAGCTAAACTTAAGCAACACGAGAGTACTCTCGTAAGAGAATGACACTCGGTTACTAACGTAACCTCGGTTCTCTCTAGAGAGGGAACGAGTGTTGCGTAGCCTGCCGTGCTTGTGCTGCGTTATGGTTTTGCTTCCAGTCGACTGAAATCATAGTGCAACCTGAGCGATGGGTATTTATAGGCTAAGGCCACACCCATATTGGCGGGCCATGACTTGGTGCGGGATGAGCTTCCCATTGGCGCTGACGTCATGACAGACGCACTGATAGGTTGCAGCAGTTGCCGCAGAGCAGCCAATGGCGCGCGAGCTGTCTCGCCTAGGTCTGCCTGCTGCAGCAAATGCGTTTTAAATTATTAAAAATGAAGGATAATTTTTTGCTTCAATATTCTCGAGAAAAGGAGTTTTCCCGTAGCGTAGGCTAAACTTATGCAACACTCGTTCCCTCTCTAGAGAGAACCGAGGTTACGTTAGTAACCGAGTGTCGTTATATTGTTTCATGTAACTTAGTTCTTCTCCCTCGCTGTGTTGTGGCTTTGTTATGTGGGGAGAAATGTGCTGGTTACGTTCGTGGGACAATCAGCTGATTAGTACTATTGACCGTAAAACACTAACGTTAGCCTACAGCATAACAGCTCATATTAGCCAGATAAACTTTTACTACCCTTTTAGAAAAAAATTGTAGTTGGATAGTTTCATGTGGTTCTTCTCCCTAGCTGTGTTGTGGGTTTGCTATGTGGGGAGAAATGTGCTGGTTACGTTCGTGAGACAATCAGCTGATTAGTACTATTATATTACATATTAAGACCCTTGATCCTCACCTGACTATGGCTTTGTAAACTTTATCCATGATGTGGTTTATAATGGACTGTGGTACAGAAACAGTGACAAAGTTACACACTCTTGGCTTACGTTTTCCATGTTGTCTGTCAGTGATCATACTTGCACTAGATGTGATAGTTTTTGGGATGTTCAGTTTATTAGGGCCAGATGAGCAAACCCTACCAAGATGTAACACATTGTGGATTACAGTAGAGTAATGTATTACAGTCGTATGCGACTGTG
This sequence comes from Leuciscus idus, assembly GCA_021554675.1. NCBI lineage: Eukaryota > Metazoa > Chordata > Actinopteri > Cypriniformes > Leuciscidae > Leuciscus > Leuciscus idus. The sequence continues at coordinate 353,696 of CM038639.1, read as the reverse complement.
TAATGTAGCACTTCATTTATTGATGACGACATATTTTATCCTACGTCGGCCACCGTAGCTTCTCCTTCGAGTTTGCAAAGGGAGGGATAGGCAGTGAGTGACAAAAATTACCTTAAAAGTATTGTAAAAAAAAAAAAACGGAGGCTAGCTAGACCCTCCCTCCTCCTCATCCGCGCACTAACCCCCCAAACCACCCCCCCCCAAATCCTTCTTGTCGGTTATTGGCTGGAACAGTGTGTTATGTTTCGTGGTGCGGGTTGGCCCAGTTTGTTTTTGTTGCCGTTTGTGGTCTTATTTCAGAAACTTTAAGTTTTAGTTTTTTGAATAACCATGCATAAATAATATTCTCTCAAAAATACAAACATGTATACATGTTGCTCACATATTATGGTAGCCATGTTACAACTCCCATGATTGCATGTCTTTTGTTCTTGTTTTGAATAAGCGACTTCTAGCGGCAAAAAAATTACATGTTGTACCTTTAAGTCAACTAAACTTATAATTTTAAGTTTTGAAAAGCATTGTTTAGTTGAAACAATTTTTTATGTACAGAATGCAATTTTACTTTTTCATTTAACAAAATTAACACATTTGAACCTGTTATAAAATAAAAGGACCATCAAATTAAGATGTGTAGCCTAATCAAAAAAAATAAGAAAAATATACAATATTACAAAAATAAGGATGAATGATGTTTGACAGGTAAACCATTTTATTCTTACCAATGGTAATAAAATAATGTAATATACAATTTGATAATATGAATATAATAGATCAAACTTTATATGCATTAAAAATTTTCACAAGAAAAAACATACAAACTCCAGACCACCTATAATATTAAATAAATTGAACTTTGTGTGGACTTTTGCAGGTTTTTCCTCCGATCTATATCCTGAGAGCGAGAGCACCGATGTCAGCAGAGGAGCACAGCATTATCGCAGATGGAAAAGACTACCGGGGTCTCCGAGGAAGGTCATTACATGTTCCTCGGACACTCTTCAGGCGCTCCCGGTCAGCCGTCTCAGATGCCTGTCGTTGGAGATGATGGAGCCGGAGTCTCTGTGAGGTCTGACGACGACCGGTTTTCCATCGGCATCCGCCAGGCGGTCAGTCAGGTGCTCAGCAGTTACGACTGGGAGCTCGTGCCCAGTAAGAGCAAGCTGCACGTGAAGCGGCCGATGAATGCATTGTTCATGGTGTGGTCGCAGGCCGTGCGCAAGAAACTGGCGGATCAAAATCCGTCCCTGCACAACACTGAGATCAGCCAAATCCTCTGCAAAATCTGGAGGTGAGAGGTTAGCCTACAACCCTTACTAAAGGTACTGTGGCATCACTATGGTGTGGTGAAGTACCACAGAACTTTGACATAAAATATGGTACTAATTTTTATTGGAAAAGACATGCTTTAAACGGAGTAATTAACCTGAGATAGAATGCCAACTGCATCTCATACAGACAGAGTTTACTTTCATAAGCGAGTGAGCGTTTGGTTCGGCTGGATTTCTAGATGCACAGCTAAACTAATGCAAACATCTCGCTCTACAGATGACAGCAAAATACAACAGAGTTGGATCATACATCAGCTGGACTATCAGACACAAGCATGATGATCTGCTCGTGCTAAACTCTCAGAGGAGAAGTCTGAGCCAGAATCAATATTTCACAGTTAATAATGTTAAAGTCAGGTGGCATTAAATTTCATTGGATGCTTAACTTGTGTTTAAAAAAAAAAGCACTGATAAGGTGTAGATATTCTTTTGATTTAAATAAGATTCTACTATCATTTCATATGGTTTATTGTGATGGTATGTTTAAGTTTTAAAATATATATTTTTTTTGCATATGTGTTTCAGGCAGCTGAATGAGATGGATAAGAGGCCATTTATTGAGGAAGCCGAGCGTTTGAGGAAGACTCTCCAACGTACAAATAGCAGCCACGTCGATGCAAGAACGGCAAACCAGGATCGAGCTCTGAGGCAGACGCCCACTCCGCAGGATCGCCATTGGCCGACGGACACCACCCTCGCGCTACTGGTGAGTTACACTTGCCAACAACTTTATTTTGAGCGAGGACTAGGGGTGGTGTGCAGTAAGTTGGAGCCGTTTGTAGTGTTGCTTTCGTCAACGAAAATAATGACGAAATATTGTCGTCAACGAACCGTTATCACCTGACGAAAACGAGACGAGACGAGACGTAAATGCTGGTCATGTGACGATGACTAAAATACATGTTTAATGCAATATCGTTGACGAATAAAAACGAGACTAAATGTGGTTTACAAAATAAAAACTATGCTAAAATGTCTCTTCATTTTCGTTGACCAAAACGAGACGAGACGAAATGTTATAACGTCACAACGAATGAGAGAATTGTGCGTGAACCCATAGCTTTGTCGGGTTTAAATTCTGGTTTGCGACCTGGTCACCCGATTATCAGCGAATTTAACAATATTACTCCATTAGTTATTCTATTAAAATGTCTCATTGATATATTTGACACATTCATAATCATTACTTTTGCCGGTTCTTTGTGACAGCTGTATGTTATTGGCAGCGTCTCTGGTTACATGAACGCGTCACCGCATCAGCACCAGAACATGGAGATTTTATTTTAGAGAATAATCGCACAACCTATTCGATATTCTATAATTAAATAAACTAATCGAATATCCAAAAATCGTGACTCATCCCTGCATGGAATCTCTTGTTTCTTTTCCCAAATCTTCACTCACGTCTCACCCATTTTCTAAAGGGATTATAAACGTTTCTTCATTGGCTCGCTTTTAATTAGGCCTATTATATTCGTATTATTTACTGTGGTAAAGTAGAAAAACGCTGTAGGACAGATAGCCTACATTTGTACTTGCATGTCAAATTCTTTTTAACACAGTTTGTGCTTGTTATATTAGACATAGGGCGCGTCAAGTTTAGTTGTAAAGCGCGCGGGTGATTTTTAGTTTCACTTTCTCTGGCAGCGCAATCGCAAACATAGCCTAAATATATCGCCCTTGTGAAGGATAAAATTCGCTCTTCAGACCAATTTACATCAAGTAGAAAACACGAAGTTATCATTTAGAGAGATCGATGGTCTCTTTCCTGCTCGTGTCCCACATCCCTCTCAGAGCGCAGAGTGGTAGGCTATATCACGCGTCTTTGTGTGGAAATATAAAACGAGTTTAATTTTTTTTAAATAACCCCACCTCCGCCGGTAGTTGGTCCATTACCACCGCGGTGGTAAAAAAAACTGCCACCGACACAGCCCTAAATATACTAAATATAATAAGATAACCTTGTTTGAAATTCTATATTGACTGGGTTAAATAGAATTGCATTACTAAAAAGAGACTAAAATATAATTTTCATTGACTAAAACTAGACTAAAATGTCATCAGTTTTCGTCGACTAAAACTAGACTAAAATGTCATCAGTTTTCGTCGACTAAAACTTGACTAAAAAGAGTATGAACGTGACTAAAACTAATAAAAACTAAAACGACAGCTTGACACAAAGACTAGACTAAAACTAAAATTAAAACAGGCTGCCAAAAACAACACTAGCCGTTTGAAACCTTGTTACACTTGTGGTCTTCCCGGTCAAAAATGACCGGACTACAAAAAATTGCTTATAAATCACTTATGCTATATTTTCACCCAATATTGGATTCAATCTTTTTGTCAACTTGTTCTCTTTCAATTAGGACTGGTTTTATATTTCTATTTGCATCTGATTAATTGTAGGCCTCATTTATTTGAGAGTAGGCATCTCAATTTCTGAGTAAAAAAAACATTATTTTTGAATTATTTTAAAAGGATAATCCTCACCTAAAGGATTATTAGAAACACCATACTAATACTGTGTTTGACCCCCTTTCGCCTTCAGAACTGCCTTAATTCTACGTGGCATTGATTCAACAAGGTGCTGAAAGCATTCTTTAGAAATGTTGGCCCATATTGATAGGATAGCATCTTGCAGTTGATGGAGATTTGTGGGATGCACATCCAGGGCACGAAGCTCCCGTTCCACCACATCCCAAAGATGCTCTATTGGGTTGAGATCTGGTGACTGTGGAGGCCATTTTAGTACAGTGAACTCATTGTCATGTTCAAGAAACCAATTTGAAATGATTCGAGCTTTGTGACATGGTGCATTATCCTGCTGGAAGTAGCCATCAGAGGATGGGTACATGGTGGTCATAAAGGGATGGATATGGTCAGAAACAATGCTCAGGTAGGCAGTGGCATTTAAATGATGCCCAATTGGCGCTAAGGGGCCTAAAGTGTGCAAAGAAAACATTCCCCACACCATCACACCACCACCACCAGCCTGCACAGTGGTAACAAGGCATGATGGATCCATGTTCTCATTCTGTTTACGCCAAATTCTGACTCTACCATCTGAATGTCTCAACAGAAATTCGTAGAAGGAGCGAGACTCATAGACCCCAGCTACGAGACTCATCAGACCAGGCAACATTTTTCCAGTCTTCAACTGTCCAATTTTGGTGAGCTCGTGCAAATTGTAGCCTCTTTTTCCTATTTGTAGTGGAGATGAGTGGTACCCGGTGGGGTCTTCTGCTGTTGTAGCCCATCCGCCTCAAGGTTGTGCGTGTTGTGGCTTCACAAATGCTTTGCTGCATACCTCGGTTGTAATGAGTGGTTATTTCAGTCAAAGTTGCTCTTCTATCAGCTTGAATCAGTCGGCCCATTCTCCTCTGACCTCTAGCATCAACAAGGCATTTTCGCCCACAGGACTGCCGCATACTGGATGTTTTTCCCTTTTCACACCATTCTTTGTAAACCCTAGAAATGGTTGTGCGTGAAAATCCCAGTAACTGAGCAGATTGTGAAATACTCAGACCGGCCCGTCTGGCACCAACAACCATGCCACGCTCAAAATTGCATTCTGACATTCAGTTTGGAGTTCAGGAGATTGTTGTTACGAACCGCTCTGAGACACAAGGGTAGAGGATCCAAATGCAGCTTTATTTGAGGGCAATCCAGAGGTGTAATCCAGTGTACAGGCAAGGGTCATACACAGATAGGCAGTCCAAACAAACCAACAAAGAAACAAACAAAACAGGTAGGGACCAGAGGCAAAAGAGTAATCCAGGGAACAGGGCAAGAAATCCAAATAAACCAAAAGACAAGAAACCAGGGAAAACGCTCAGAATTGCAGTGTAACACTTAAACAAGACTTCGCGGTGAGTGAATGAATGAACATGGTATAAATAGACTGAGACTAACAGGGTGATGGGACACAGGTGAATGCAATCAGTGATAATGAGGTACAGGTGACTGTGATGAGTGATCAGAGATGATGAGTCCGGGCAGTGAGTATGGGAAAATGTAGTCTGAGAGTGAACGTGAGTGTCTGATGTGGAGTGCCCTCTGGTGGCTCTCAAGGGCACTCCAGCTGGTGACCGTTACAATTGTCTTGACCAGGACCACACCTCTAAATGCATTGAAGCAACTGCCATGTGATTGGTTGATTAGATAATTGCATTAATGAGAAATTGAACAGGTGTTCCTAATAATCCTTTAGGTGAGTGTAAAATAAAATCTGAAGAAAATTGGCACTGTTGATCACACTAGTCTACTTTAATTTTTCACCAGGAATTTTGTTTTGAAAAACTTTTATTTTGTACAATATGGCACAGAGTTACACTTGTGGTGTTCCTCTGGACCATTGAGGGCCATTGTGGGCCATTGTTTCAATGGGCCATTGAAAGTGAATGGGAGAGACTAATGCAACCAATGAATGGAACAACACAAAATAGGTATCATTTTAAAGCTTTTTAATGCATTAAATCACTTTGATCAACTCCTAACGAGTGCTGAGTTATCACTCTAAAACGGAGTGTACCCCCCGCAGGCGCCACCTAGCTGCGAAATAAATAATCATAATATTTTTCAAAAATATTACCTTGATCAACTTAAAATAGGTGTCATTTGAAAGCTTAGAGTCTGAAATTTACAATGAATGTAGCCAATTTGATAAACTCCCAAGTAGTGCTGAGTTATTTGCTGATAAATAGAAAAAAAAAATCATAATTTATAAACAAATTTTTTATATTACATTCAGCAATATGTCAAATACATCATACAGCTCAGATTGTCCTGTGTCATATGTCATTTGAAAGGTCTCAATGAGTAGAATACAACAAGCATAATTGTTTCAGGCTTTTTACTAAACTTGAGACATGAAAGTTGAAGTCATGAAACATGCTCCGATTGTGGAAAATGACACATCATTATTTACAGCAAATGCTTACAATTAAGATGAGTCCAAACTCAACATAATCCATCACTCAGATCTAAAGATATTCCTCTTGGAGTTCTAACACAAAAAAATCCACAGACTCACGTAGCCAAGCAAGGTAGCTTAGACTTGGCCTTTTTACTCGTATCTTCATAAAAAATACATTGATCATGAAAAATAGAACAACGTTATTTACAGCAGGAGCTCACGATTAAAAAGAGCCCAAACTCAATATAATCAGATCTAAAGATATTCCTCATGGCGTTCTAACTTTTCAGTCTCTCCCATTCACTTTCAATGGCCCATTGAAACAATGGCCTTCAATGGCCCAGTGGAACACCACAAGTGTAACTCTGTGCCATTTTGTACAAAATAAAAGTTTTTCAAAACAAAATTCCTGGTGAAAAATTAAAGTAGACTAGTGTGATCAACAGTGCCAATTTTCTTCAGATTTTATTTAATATTTCCAAAATTATTCAAAAATATTTTTTTTTTACTCAAAAAATGAGATGCCTACTCTCAAATAAATGAGGCCTACGATTAATCAGATGCAAATAGAAATATAAAACCAGTCCTAATCGAAAGAGAACAAGTTGACAAAAACATTGAATCCAATATTGGGTGATAATACAACATAAGTGATTTATAAGCAATTTTTTGTAGGCTGGTCATTTTTGACCGGGAAGACCACAAGTGTGACAATGTGCCATTTTATACAAAATAAAAGTTTTTCAAAACAAAATTCCTGGTGAAAAATTTAAGTAGACTAGTGTGATCAACAGTGCCAATTTTCTTCAGATTTTATTTAATATTTCCAAAATTATTCAAAAATAATGTTTTTTTCTCTCAAAAAATGAGATCCCAACTGTCAAATAAATGAGGCCTATGATTATTCAGATGCAAATAGAAATATAAAACCAGTCCTAATTGAAAGAGAACAAGTTGACAAAAAGATTGAATCCAATATTGGGTGAAAATATACTATAATGAAAGATTTATAAGCTATTTTTTATAGTCCGGTCATTTTTGACCGAGAAGATCCCGGCGGTTATAGGGTTTTGAACACCACACAAGGGTTAAGTGCATGTGTCTTTAAATGATAATGAGCTTTGCTCACCCCACCCCTCTGTTCTGTGTGAACACCGTTTGTAACACAATAACCATAACGCATTGTTCATTATAAACGTGGGATTATGAATTATATTGAGAACGTCGTACATAGAAAACATGCCGTAATGTACCCTGAGTGTAAACAGCCACATTCATCGTGAAGCGTGCTAGCGATTTGCAAAGATTAATATAAAGATTAATATAAAGGTTAATAAAACGTTACACTCACTTCTTCTTCTGGAGGTGCAGCAGGAACACGAATAGTTGGTACCGATCCTTTTTTCAGGAGCAGCTTCTTAGCAAAACCAGCTTTACTGACCCTTGTTTGTAAAGCAGTCTGCTGTGAGAAATGATTTGCGCAAACATGAAAGCATTGACGTTGATCGTGGGGAATATTCCCTTCGAAAACAAACTCCGCCACTGCGTCTTCAGCGGTTCGGATTTAGGAACATCAAAATTATGCTGTGTTCGTCATTACACCCAAGAACAGAACACCACAATCATTAATTCAGGGTGATTTACATTTAATTAGAGGGAGTTTTCAGTCTTGCGTTGTCCTTCCCTCATTGGGAAGCGCTCATACACATGATAAACATGTTTGAGCAGATCCTCTGTGCCTCTCGGTTTCATAAGGATTACATAATCAGATAGCATTTATTAAATATTTTGACATTTAAAGCTTTAGACATAGATATATTTCTTATCATGACTGAGCCGAGGCACGTGGCTTTCGGTTCATTTTTGTGATGTGCAGTTCCCGGAGACAGAGACGACAGACAAACTTTTGTCGTTAGCCTAATATGAATAAAGGTTTACAGTTTTGAACGTGTAGTCTACTCTACTCTTATCTGTATGACCGAACAATGACGGAGTATATTAAGTTCTTTTAGCTGTTATGAAAAAAAAAACAAGTCCAAATGAATGCGCCGCCGCGTCTGTCGCTAATTCAACATGCCAGAATAAAACCCAACTTTAGAACAATGCGTAGCGCCACTCGGCGTGGTGTGCCAAAACACTTAATTATAAACTTCAATATTTCACCTGTGTGACCTCCTAACTGAACTCCTTTCCACAAATTGAACATAAAAAAATTAAAAATAGAAATAAAGAGTATAAATGACAAACATACAAAAGTTTTTTCTTAGTCGTATTAAGTGCAAACAATAAGTGCAACTATAATCAAAGAACTCTCTCAATATTCAAAGTGCAAACAGAGACCAGAGCCACAACCACAGTCCAGAGATAGGTTTGATATTGGGAGACAGGCTATATTGAATGCAGCCTAATTTGTGCGCATCAGGGGAGAATTCTACAAGATAAGACGTTTACCAGACGTTTAGGCTCTGTTGCGCAACAAATCCACCGCCATCGTCACGAGATCAGTGAACTGATTCTGTCAGGGTTCTGTCACTTCTGTCTGGGTTATTTCTGGTTGGTGACAGAGCTTCAAATAGAACAGGCGCGCTCAACTCCCTAACCGTTTATGGGTGCGAGTTATAAAGAAGTTATCAAAATAAAGATGAAAAACCACACTCTCTAGTTATATCTCATATATTTATTTATACCATGTCCACACAGACGCGTTTCAGCCTAAGCCATCATCAGTGTGTGAGAGAGCTCTGACATTCCCGGTTTGTCATGTGTTTGTGTCTTGTCTGGTTTATTGAGAGCACATGGCTTGTCTTGTATTCCTTGTGCCATGTGCTCTCCTGACAATTGTCTGGCCCCTCCCATATTGTTACCTGATAATTGATTAATCTTCCCCACCTGCTTTGTTCATTACCTTCTTTTGTTTGCTCCCTATTTATTCTCCCTGTGTTTGCAGTCCTGTGTTGGTTCGTTGTTTCTATGTTCCCTTGTGTTTCCTGTTCCTGCAAGTTGCCTGTCTTGTTTTCCCCCATGGGGAGTTTTTGTTTGTAGTTTTGTTTTGTTTTTTATTACTTAATAAATATCCTTATTCCTGCCATTGAATCCTCGCTTCACTTTTTGACCTGCCGTGACAGATTCGTGCGGCACTGTGTGCGACTGCAACTCGTGCTGGATGAGCAGAGCAGACGTTTACAATAGTTTACAATGGTTTTCATTTTTATAAAACAGCAAAAAGACCAAATGCATCTCAATTTCTACAGAAATCTGAAGCAGCACAACTGTGTTCAACACTAATAATAATCATAAATGTTGTTTGATCATCAAATCATCAAATTAGAGTGATTTGTGAAGGATCATGTGACACTGAAGACTGGAGTAATGATGCTGAACATTCAGCTTTGATCACAGGAATAAATTACACTTTACTATATATTCACATAGAAAACAGATGATTTACATTAGAATAATATTTCACTGTTTTTACTGTATTTTTGATCAAATAATCAGGTGAACAGTAGAGACTCATTCAATCTCTTCCATTTGTTGCTTCAGGTAAGAGTCACAGGCCTCCAACACCCCCTACCACTTCTAAGAAGGAACTGCAGGAGGGAAAATCCAGGAGGGTTTTGGGGCTGGAAGCAGACGGAAGCCAAACCTCCGGCCTCTACTCCGCCTTCTCTTACATGGGCTCGTCCCAGAGGCCAGTCCTGGATCCCGGCTCCATGCCGCAGTCGCACTGGGAGCAGCCTGTCTACACCACCTTTGGTAACGTGGACATTGGTGAGATCAGCCATGATGTAATGGCCAACATGGAGGACCAGTACCTGCAGGCGTCGGGTGGCGCAAGCACCATGTCTTCGGCTTTGCCGTACGCTTACGGCATCTCCAACTCTCTAGTGGCCACTAGTGGTCCCTCGACCGCCCGACTGGTACAGTCGCCAGGCACTGCCGTCCCTGCAGCACTTGGGCTCAGACAGTGGGAAAACGCAGATTAAGAGCGAGACGCACTACTTCGTCACATGCAAACAGCTCAGCCTGCCGCACTACTGCTCCGCCTTTCCCTCGCCTGCGTCACACCTGCAGTTTGGAGAATACTCCGAGCACCATGTGTCTGACTCGTACTACGGCAGCCAAATCTCCAGCCTCTACTCCGCCTTCTCCTACATGGACCCCTCGCAGTGGCCCCTGTACACGGCCATTCCGGATCCCGGCTCCGTGCCGCAGTCGTCTACACCAAGCGTGGTATTTTACCAAGGGATTTTCAGGAGGAGATTGGAGCTTTAACTTTAATTTCTACATGTCCATAACTGTTTATTTTACACTGACTCAGTGAGTTATTCTGCAGTAAACTTTGTATTAACCATTTCTAAGGGGGTGTGTGTATGAGTGTGGGCGGGACCCTGATATCGCGGCTCCACTTTGTAAGGCCTGCCCAATCGGTCCTCCGACAGTTTCCGATAAGCAGGTGAAGGTTACTGCGTGGCAAAGTAATTTAATTCCAATTAAACTTTTATCCGACTCCATTTTATTATGACCTCGAATTTAGGTTAGAATGCCAATTGGTTATTGGTCATTTATATAATAGTTAAGCAATACATTTGATTATTCTATTTAACTCTTTACTTTATATTTTACTCGTTCATTAGGAATCTATGTCGCTTAGAGAGTCTTGCGCCGGCCGTTCTTTTACACGGATCTCACAATCACAAACCAGTCAGTCTGATAGATAACCAACCTCGACTGTAACTGCGTTACGGAGGTGACGTGACGCTCTCTTTTCATTTCCAGTCACTGAATGTCCAAACTAAAGTGTGTATGTGACCGAAAATCATCAAAACACTGGCCTGCACCACACAGACATAGACCAGCGAGAAACCGCGTGTGGAGATCTGTAGGGAAAATATTCTCACATGTTTTAGGCTGATAAAACCATTGCGACCCGTTTCACAGAGATCTGCTCGTATGCCAATTTGACACCAGTGGTATTTCATGAGACATATGACCAAAACATTAAAATGAGAAAAAATCCAACTAAATGAGTTTAGTTTATGAACTCTGTATGGTTTGGCAATGTATCTGATCACAAACTTCTTCCAACACATTCACACAAACTTACACCTGAGGCTATTACCTGTACATCATGTTTTTTTGTATTATTTAAAAAAAAAATTGTATGTATGAATCTCTTTTTATTAACCAAAATTAAAAGGCCATATTTGTTTTATCTGAAAAATGTTTTTATTGTTGTAATCTTTTCTATTGTATTGTTGTTTCTCTTGTGTTGCCATAACTACACTGAAAAGTCTTCACCACTGTCTAGTGTCTGTTAATGACATTTGCGTTTCATGACTTTCAGCGTTTGTAAATATCAGTGCCAGGATGCAATAAACTTGTCTAAACAGTATTAGTCCAAACACACAAACGCAGTTCCATATTGCAATATGTTCCATCACATCGGAATGAATTAATGTGATTATATGTTTTGCTTAAAGCAGCTGCTGGACACACAAAATACTGACCACTGCTTTTGAGATTCACCCTCGCTCTGTTCAGGGACTCATTATTCCATTTCTGTTTGTCAAACTTGTTCCATTTAGGTTTTTTAAAGCTGCCGTCGGCAACATTTTTTTGATCATATTCAGTGTAATCGACACTATAATCCGACAGAACAACATAAATAAGGTGGTTTTAGAAAAAAACCCGAGCTTCTAACTCCACCTGGAGCGTGTTATTTGTTTTGCAAAAATCCAGCGCTCCCGCTTCATCAGGTCCAATCAGCGCAGGGGGGTGTGAGATCTGACTGTCAATCACAGGTCGTGCACACGCCACAGATCCCCCCTCACTCGCGCACGTTAATATCACATGCACACGCCACGCCTGAAGTTCGCCTGGAGATTGCATGAAGCGTGATGGCGGAGAGAAAATCTACTAACAAGCTTCCAATTCCTCGGTTATTGCTATCTATGGATAGATTAGCCAGGGCAGCCTACCTCCGAGTCCATGGTGTTGATCGATGCTGAAGAGACGGACGCGTTCACAGAAAATCAGGTACACACGCACAGTGACGCACTGACGAGCACGACCTCGATGGGAGGGTGCTCGCTGGTAGTGGGGAGGGGCATGAGAGTTGTAAACATTCAAAATTTTGGCTAATCGACCCAATCTGCCAGACTTGCCGACGGCAGCTTTAAGTATAGAATATTTTTATCCATACAAATATTTACACAAGAAATTTGCTTAATTGCTAAGATTTGCTTAAATGGGAGGATGTTTTTTATTTTTATTGCTGAGATAAGGCGAGATAAGATTTATTTTTATTGCTGAGATAAGGCGGTGTTTTACGGTGTGTACTTTACTCTTAACACCTTTTACCTATTTATTTATTATTCTCAGGTAAGGTAAAGAAAGTCAAATCTGACCTAAACCGTAAGCGTTCAAAAGGTACTTACAATTTGGTCAGAAGACTCCTCTGTGGTATGTTCTCATTAATAGTCTTCCAGCATCATAAATCTAAGTCTCAGTAGGCAGATTTTGTAATCAGTTAAATTTCTTTTAATTGGTTACTTTTCTTTTTATAATAAACAAAAATACAAAAGGCGAATACAACTTAATCGTTTAAGTATAAAATACAATAGTCATGTTTTGAAACAAAGGTGTAGTAAACTCTGGGCTTCTTATCTTCTGCTTGGGGTTTCTTGTCCTCAGCTCTGGGCTTCTAGGCGTCGGGGGCACTGGCGTATCAGTATCCCAAGAGGCAGTCCGTTCATCAGTCTTTTATACTCCTTGTTTACAACTGGCATTTGGTTGACACTCCTCCAAAGTTTCCCAGATCCTTCTCCAGTCAGGTGCAAGCGGTCCACCTCTTCATGTCCTTGAACTACAGTAAACTCAGCTAAGATGGCTGAGTTCATTTAAAGTTGTAGGAGTCTAGCGCACACACATAATCGCAATTTTCTGCTCCTCTTAACATGGGTTGGCACAGTCACATATACATAACCAATTACTGTACATCTATGCCAAAACAATATAAGCCATCTTTTACAAACAAAATAAATAACAACATTGAATGCAATGCATTACACTGGCTAAATATGTGTAACAAAAAGGCATCTATAATAAATAAGGAGGCAGGTAATTGCATTTTCTTGATATTATACAACAGCGGCCATAGTTAGTAAGTGTAAACGAGGTCCACCCGCTGTAAGAAAAAATTATGTGGATGTCGAAGATCTCAAAAATGAAGTTTATTACAGCATAGCAGTGGCAAGGTACACAAAGCACCTTTCAGGAACATCCAAATCTTAAACATTTTATCCTGTGTTTCCTTCGTCAAAGCAGAGACCTGAGAGACAGAGAAAGCTGTGCGTCGCTGTAGTCATCAAGTCTAGCTAACGTAACTTTACATGGTATCTTATAGGGGCTGTTTACACCTGGCCACTTCATGCGTTTTCTCAGATCGGATAGCTATCTGATTTATCAAAATTATTCTTTTTTTTATTTTTTTTATTTTTTTATCCTTTATTTAATCAGGTGAAACTCATTGAGATTAAAATCTCTTTTACAACAGAGACCTGGCCAAGATGCAGCATAAAAAACATAAAGAACAATTTCCAACATATATAAAAACAAACAAAAAATAAATAAAATAAAAAAACACATCAAATACACATACATATGTATCACAAGACCCTGTGCTGAAAAATGCTTAATTCAACTTTATGAACAGTTACACTGACCAATGTTTACCTGCTCCACATTCTTCAGAGTTGAAACAAACTGTCTATAAGAAATAAAGGTAGTAATTTTCAACGATTTCTGAAGAAGGTTCCAGGCAGAAGGTGCTGCAAACATAAAGTTTTTTTTGTTGCCTTATTCTGTTTTGACACGGGGGACCAACAAGAGTAGTACATCATTTGAACGTAATCCATAATGGCCGTGATTTCTTGTTAAAAGGACACTCAAATAGGTAGGAGCTAGTCCAAGAAGTGCCTTGTAAATGAAACATAGCCAGTGAGTGTACCTTCTTGCATAAAGAGAGGGCCATTTAGCTGTACAATAAAGGATACAATGATGTGTCCTATAACCACAACCAGTGAAAAAACATAATGCACAACATCCAGTTTCTTCAAACATTGGTGCAGAAGCATACATATATATCAGATCACCATAATCTAATATGGGAAGAAAAGTGGCCATCACCAGGTATTCTCTAGCGCGAATGGATAAGCATGATTTTGATCTGTAAAGATAGCCAAGCTTTATCTTAAGCTTAGAAACCAGATTGCTAACATGAGTTCTAAAACATAGTTTAGAATCAATGATTATACCCAAATATTTATAACTGTTAACTAACTCAATTTCATTTCCTTCAGAAGTTGAGATGCTTGAAGAAGAAACGTCTCGGTTACGTATGTAACCCTCGTTCCCTGAGTAGGGAACGGAGACGTTACGTCGGATGACGACGAATGGGGTTTCGCTTAGAAAGCCTATCATCTTCGAGTATATAAAACGAGCCAATGGCAAAGAAATGCCATGGGTCTGCGGAATTTGCATAGCGTAACTCCGCCCCACCCTAGGGGTATATAAGGAAGTACGCCGCAACATGCAGATATGTCTTCGCTGAGGAGCCGAGACTGAACTCAGGCGTTCCAGCGGTATAGCGGAAGTGGCAGGGAGACGTAACGTCTCCGTTCCCTACTCAGGGAACGAGGGTTACATACGTAACCGAGACGTTCCCTTTCGTAGTCACTCCGAGTTACGTCGGATGACGACGAATGGGGTTCCCAGTGTAATCACGCCACCTTCTCGACTGTCTTCCAGTGCCCTGCGTAAGTGTGAGCTCCCTGTCGTGAGACTGGCACGGACGAAGGACTCCTACTTAACACAGGATTATACCAAGGTACACTGGGAAGCATATCTCAGTGGAAATATGCAATCATGCCCAACCCGAAGGGGGGGACTTGGAATACACATATGACCCCGGAGGGCTGCATATGGAGAATCACTGGGGTGTCCAGCCGCAGGTGGAATATTTCAACCCCAGGGGTGGCAAGGTGGCTTGCCAAGGGAAAGACACATGCTCAGAGAGGCTTACAGTGGAAATACACATGTGGAGGTCGCCCAGGGGGGGAACCATGCACATGGAGGCACCTAGCCAAGCGCGAAAGCTGCCGGTGGCAACTCTGGCGTTGACGTCGTCAGTGCTGGAGGAGACTCAGGGCTTATGAGGCTCACCTGAGGAACTATCGCACGTATCCCGTCCGTGGAGAGGAATGGCGAGCAAGCGAAGACACCTGAGCAGAATCTATTACCGGCTAGTTGAAGCGAGTACATGAGAAGAAACTGGCTCCACTCGGAGATTGTAGAATCTCGCGAATGTGTTATGTGTCGCCCAGCCTGCAGCTCTGCAAATGTCGGTTAGCGAGGCGCCATGCGCTAGAGCCCAAGAGGATGCCACACTCCGGGTGGAGTGGGCCGTCACACCAAGGGGGCATGGTCGACCTTGCTGCTGGTAAGCCAAAGCAATGGCGTCCACTATCCAGTGAGACAACCTTTGCTTGGAGAGAGCCTTTCCCTTCAGCTTCCCACCATGACAGACAAACAGCTGGTCAGAGGTCCTGAAACACTGCGTTCTGTCTACGTAAGCACGGAGGGCGCGTACTGGACAGAGCAGTGCCAAGGCTGGGTGCCAAGACCAATACCGAGAAAAGAGATCCTCTGCACGGGGCAGAGTTTGCTCTTCTCCCAGTTGACCCGAAGGCCCAGACGAGCTAGGTGCCGGAGCACTAGGTCCCTGTGTTCGCAAACCTGGTCTCGAGAGTGAGCTAGGATTAGCCAGTCGTCGAGATAGTTCAGGATGTAAACCCCGTGTTCCCGTAGGGGAACAAGGGCTGCCTCGACGACCTTCGTAAAGACACGAGGAGACAGGGCTAGCCCGAAAGGGAGAACCGCGTACTGGTATGCCTGCCCCTCGAAAGCAAACCGTAAGAACGGTCTGTGTCGAGGAAGAATGGAGACATGGAAGTAGGCGTCCTTCAGGTCGATCGCTGTAAACCAATCCTGCGGCCGCACACATTCGAAAATGCGTTTGGCCGTGAGCATCTTGAACGGCATCCTGTGAAGGGAGCGGTTCAAGACGCGCAGGTCCAGGATTGGTCGTAACCCACCGGTTTTCTTCGGTACAATGAAGTAAGGGCTGTAGAAGCCGGACCTCATTTCGGCTGGAGGGACAATCTCGATCGCACCCTTCGCCAGTAGGGTGGCGATCTCCGCTCTCATGACAGGGGCATTGCCACCGACCATTGTGAAGCGGACTCCCCTGAAATGGGGAGGAGATCGCGCGAACTGAATCGCGTAGCCGAGCCTGATGGTCCTCGCGACCCAGCGGGACAGTCTGGGAAGCTCTAACCAGGCTCCCAAAAACTGTACCAGCGGGGTCATGCGGACCACAGACGTACCGTCGGTGGTGCAGCGAGGCGGAATGACCGGCCCAGGCGTGGGTGGCATAGCGGCCCGATGCGGGGGCACGGTCATTAGCCGCGTCCTGCCAGAGGATGCCAGGGGAGGACCAGCGTCCCAAGGGGGCATGCTCTGGCAGGGGTCTGGCGACAGAGGGGGATGAGAGTGGCGAGGCCCGTGAGCGTCGCGCACTGCCATCCGAGAACTCTGTGTGCTCAGAGATGGGTATGTCAGTTCTGTCTTTAACCACATTAGGGTGCTGCCCATCGAGGGACGAGCAGCGGGGGTGGGAAAACCAAGGATTCTCCCCCGGCCCTCCACCGGGGGAAGGAGCGGCCCTGCTACCGTCTCCTGCACAGAACTGAAAGCCATCTCTGAGCAGCCCGTCTCAGGAGCGCCGCTTGGCCTGGAGTTTAGCGGGGCGCGGGGCTGGAGGGGGCTGTGACGCCTTCCTGCGGTTTCCTCCACGAGGCGGCCCGGATGGAGGCTGCTGCTGGGGCCGTCCGGGAGGGAGGGGAACCGCAGGAGGGCGTCCACGGCGGCGAGCGGGCTGAGGCGCCTGTGCCGACGGCTGGGGGGCAGCAGCGGGCCGTCGGGGCAGGACATGTTTAAGAGCCTCAGTCTGCTTCTGGGCAGCCGAGAACTGCTGGGCAAAGTCCTCGACTGCCCCGCCGAAGAGGCCAGCCTGGGATATGGGGGTGTCGAGGAACCGGGTTCGCTCGGCCTCCCGCATATCAGCCAGGTTGAGCCACAGGTGTCTCTCCTGGACCACACAGGTGGACATCACCTGACCCAGGGAGCGTGCGGTCACCTTCGTCGCCCGGAGAGCGAGGTCGGTGGCGGCACGCAGCTCATCAAAGAGCCCTGGGTCAGTCCTCCCCTCGTGCATGTCACGCAACATCTGGGCCTGGTAGACCTGGAGTGTCGCCATGGCATGCAGTGAGGAGGCTGCCTGCCCCGCACCTCTATAGGCCTTCGCCACAAGGGTGGAGGAGAACCTACAGGCCTTGGAGGGGTGCTTTGGGTCGCCGCGGGAAGAAGCACTCTGGGGACATAGTTGCATGGCCACAGAGCGTTCAACCTGGGGAACCCCAGTGTACCCTTTGGCAGCCGCCTGGTCGAGAGGAGGAAAGGCGGAGGAGGCCGTCGAGCGATCACGGGAAGACAGGGGTGCCTTCCAGGACCTCGAGACCTCCTCATGCACGTCCGGGAAGAAAGGAATTGGGGTTGGGCGCTGACGAGGATCAGCGGCCGCACCCAAAAACCAATCGTCCAGCCGCGAGCGCACTGGACCGGGTGGCGGGGACCACTCGAGACCAATGGCCGCGGCTGCCCGGGAAAGCATGGCTGTCAGCTCGGGATCAGACTCGGGCAATGCTGGGACACCCGAAGGTGGCAGCACAGCCGAATCTTCCTCTCCCGAGGACTCCTGCCCACCTTGTGATGCAGCGATCGACATAGAATCTTCCTCTGGAGCGCCGAATGAGACCCGCGGCAAGTCAGAGGACTGTACCGCGGGCTCATTCGGACGACTCGCGGGTTGCACGGCGCTAGAGGACGGTGTGGAGCGTGGAATAGTCGGCGCTTTGTTCCACACCGTAACCCTCAGGTCACCCTGGCCGCCAGCCGAAGTACCAGCTCTCTCGGAGCTCGTAGATCGGGGTGCGGGTGAGGGGACTCTCACACGAAGATCATTGAGTCTCGACCGCAACCGTGCGATGGGCATGTTCCCGCAGTGGGAACATGACTCATCCACAAACGCTGCCTTAGCGTGCTCGATACCCAGACACACAAGACAGCGATTGTGCCCATCAGAGTCAGAAACTAGAAGACCGCAACCAGAAGTGCACGGGCGAGGCATCTTTAAAAAGACGTGCCGTGTGCAAGCTCTTTTAGAAAGGAGTTTTTCTCCGCAAGTGTTGAAGCGACCAGGGAGATGAACACACAAACTCTGGCAAATCACTGCACAGATAAGCAGGGAATGTGCACTCGCTGGAACTCGCTGTCACACCAACACTTGGAGAGAGGCTCGTCTCGAAGAGAAATAGAGATGAACTCAGAATTGGCTGTGGAGTGAAGTGAATGAACTTGGCTCCGAAGCGAAAACATATCTGCATGTTGCGGCGTACTTCCTTATATACCCCTAGGGTAGGGCGGAGTTACGCTATGCAAATTCCGCAGACCCATGGCATTTCTTTGCCATTGGCTCGTTTTATATACTCGAAGATGATAGGCTTTCTAAGCGAAACCCCATTCGTCGTCATCCGACGTAACTCGGAGTGACTACGAAAGGGAACTGGAAGTTGTCTTGAGTTTGTGAATACCATTATTTTTGACTTTTGTACATTTAAGACCAGCTTAAGCTGTTTTAAACGGTTCTGAACAGTATTGAATGCAGACTGCAAAAGTTCAAGGGCTTGTGCAGTAGATGATGCAGTACAGTAAATAACAGTGTCATCAGCATAAAAGTGATACATAGCATTCGATACATTTTCACAAAGTTTGTTTATATAAATTGAAAATAATATGGGCCCTAATACTGAGCCTTGAGGAACCCCCTTGGAAATAGGCAAAAATGAAGACACAGAACTAGCCATTAATTAATAATTTGCAAACCAATATACCGAATGCTTAGACAAGCCAATGCTCACTAGACTATTCACAAGAATGCAGTGATCAACCGTATCAAACGCCTTCGAAAGATCTATAAACAGCGCAGCACATATTTCCTATTATCCAATGCCCCAGCAATATCATTTATCACCTTTAATGCTGCAGATATGGTGCTATGTTGTTTCCAAAACCCTGATTGAAAAGGTGATAAGATATCATTCATGTTTAAAAAATTCCTTTAGCTGCTCACCAATCAGGCGCTCAAGGAGTTTAGCTAAAATACACAGCTTCGAAATAGGCCTATAGTTATTTAAAATATGGGGATGTCGTTTTCGACAATTGTTAAGTTAAAAATATATGATAAAGGCTCCGCAATAAAGTCAGCTGCTAACTTTAGAAAGAAAGGATCTAAATTGTCAGGACCAGCAGACTTTTTTGTGTCTAATTCCTGAAGGGCTTTATGGACTTTGTTCATTGATAAAGGAGAAATATAAAATAGTTTTTCTGAAGGTAAACATGGGTCAGAGGGGTTCTCCTGTACGCAGGAACCAGAAGAAGCAGGACATAAGGATTCAAATAGGGATCCTGAAGAAATGAAATGCTCATTAAAGCAAGCTAACATTTTTTGTTTATCAGTCACCTTGCCTGAATCAGTCATAACATGAGGAGGTAGTTCACTACTGCTAATATTTCCAAAAGAGGCTTTAATAATTTTCCAGAACTTGTTTGGATTATTTAGATTTTTTGTAGTTTCATTAACGAAATACTCTGATTTTGACTTTTTAATGAGAGATGTAAGCCTATTTATAGGCCGAAAATAAACCCAGTCCGTATCACTCTTTGATTTCCTGGCCCTTGACCAGGCAGCATTCCTATCCTTGAGAAGGCATGAAATCTCAGGAGAAAACCAGGGATTATTTCGGCCTTTGACTCTGAATTTACGTACAGGGGCATGCTTATCTATGATCCTAAGAAAACCATCATAAAAATAGTTCCAGGCCAATTCTACTTTATCTATAAGATAGATTTTGTTCCAATCAAAATGAAACAGATCATGTAGAAAGGCTTGTTCACAGAAATGCTTCATATCCCTTTTAAAACTAATCCGTGGCCTCTGTTTCGGGATTTTAGCATTCCTAACTGCCGCAATTATACAATGATCACTCAGGTCATTTGCAAACACACCTATATCTGAGAATTTGTGTGGAGCATTAGTTAAAAACAAGTCAAGTAAAGAGGACTTTTCAGGGCACTTGAGGTTTGGACGAGTTGGACTATCAATCAACTGAGTAAGATTAAAAGAGTCACAGACAGATTTAAAACTATCTGAAATAGAGGTCAACCAATCCAAGTTAAAATCCCGGCTAAAAGTACCTCTCCAAATTCAAAACTCGATAGATGATGATTTAAAGAGCAAAGAGCCTCAGTACTTGCTGAGGGCGGTCTATAGCAACCTAATACCGTCAATGGTTGCCCCAATGTATACTCCATCTTTATGGCTAAAAGCTCTAGCTCTATTACTAATGGATACTGAATACACAATGTTACAAGGAAAACGATTTTTTATATAAATGGCAATGCCACCACCCTTCCTAGGGCGGTCACAACGGTAGACATTGTAGCCCTTGATTGCAACATCCCTATCTAAAATAGATTTAATGTTTGTTCAATAAATATACTATCATCAAAATTTATTTAAAAAATACAGAAACAAAATTATTTTAAAAACTAAAAGATTCTTGAGATCTTTGTATTTAAAAAGTCTAAAACATAAAAAAAAAAAAAACATAAAATAGATCAAATTAGTACAGAATCAATTTTGCCACGATCAAGTCAAGGATCAGCCAAATTTCCAAGTCCATCATCAAAAGCATTTCACGAGTTCACATGTTGATGAAATCTGATGTAATATTATAATGCATATTTGGCTTGCTGTCCGGGGGGAGGGCTCCGAGCTCGGAATTCGGCCCGACCCCAGAGTACTCCCCCTTATGAATGTATAGATCATAGGTATCTATGAGCAGACCCAGCCGAGTGTGAGGTGGTGGGGTGGTGGCGGGATGCTGAGAAATTTGTCATGAGACAGGAGGTAAGGGAAGGCTTTATTTATACTGGCTTCTTCTTGTGCTGATTGGATGATTACCTGAACATGCTCCTCCCGATCTTTGTTACATAAAACTTCATTTATGAAAAAAAGTGCTGAGCTGAATTTGTGCCATAGAGTGGTCTAAAAGAGAATTAAGTCAAATGTGCATTTTACCCCGGTGTGACTTTATAACTGTTGTAATCAATTTGTACTGTAACTGTATAATATTAAATTAAATGTCTAATACTTCCATTTAAGATGAGGCAGCTCAGAGAGTGCGTGAGAGCCCACTGAGCATCAGCCAAATCAGACAGTTAAACTGGCTGACAGTAAATAAATATGCTAGAGTGTGATAAGAAAGACAGACATTTAATTATTTAATTGGAAGAGTAATTATAACAACATAAATTGATTTAGCACTAAATCCTGATTGTAATCTAATTGCCCATGATTATAAAAGAGTTGTTATTAATTCTCTCTATTAAGATGATACTGCCTCAGAGTCAAACTCCTTATAGTGCCCCGCTTTTTTTTTTGGTTTAAGCCACTGCCCCTCAAAATGTCTGTGCACGGCCCTGCTGATCACGTCCATTTTAACTGCTTTAATTAGGATAACTGGTCACAAAACATCAATCATACAAAAGAATAAATCCACGAGATTCCATTCATAAAAAGAAAACAATGTATTTCCTTACAGTGAGAGTGTCAGACAACGCGTTATACTCACGGTTCAGCCGCGGCTGACTGGATTGAGCATCCGGTAAAGCGTCAGTAAGCAACCAGTCTGATCATGTCCATTTTAACTGGTTTAATTGGGATGCAATTCTCTAAAACATTACTAATACTAAATAATACATGCATGAGATTCCATTCATAAAAAGAAAACAATGTATTTCCTTACAGCGAGAGTGTCAGACAACGCGTTATAGGCTACTCGCGGATGACTGGATTGAGTGTACAGCAAAGCGTCAGTAAACTGCCAGTATGAATTCTCTAAATTACCAATCATGCAAAAGAACATACCGGTAATCATATCAACAGATGCATAATAAATGAGTTAGAGAGGGAGGAACAAAAAAAACACATAAACTGGCAAAAATCAATGGTTTCTGAAACTTGCCAAAGGCAGACTGCCAGACAACTAGCCAGCCACTGACAGGTCACGTGATATGCCAGAATCAGACTGGCAGCTGCCAGTCTGCCACTGACAGGTCACATGACATGCCAGTGGCGGCTCCTGCCAGCCAGTTAAAGATTGAACCACTACTGCTCTGTAGCCAGCCTCTGTTGTTCTCCTGTTCCCAGTATCCTTTGTCGCTTTATAGGCTGCTGCTGGTCCGATGCACCATCACCACACAAAGAGGGAATAGAGGCCCTGGTCCAAAAATAGAGTTTAAGTTGTTAACCTGTCATCAGACTTCTTAACTCCCACAAGTGCACATCCACTGACTCATATACACACACATAAGGACTATGCCTATCTGCTAGTCATCTGTGATGTACATAATATTACATTGTTATCATTGTTCTATTATATTTCTAAGCTGGATGCATTCTGATGTGTCCTGTGTAAATTATAGTCTCTAAATGACAAGAAGTTAATATTTAATAACAACCTTCTAGAAATTGGACACCTGGTGGACACCTGAATAAGCCTGTTGTTAGAAACTGTTTTTGATAACTACTTTACCTTCATTATTATCCAAATCTAATAGTCTCTTTGCTTTTAAAATACTGAAAAGCATATAATTGTAATGGGCTTATGATAATCTTCCAGTTGGATGACTAGGCACATTTAGACACAAATCTGGAAATAAGCAAATCACATTTCTAACAAAAGTTTTATCAGCCAATCGTAAATAAAGTTATTTACCTGATCGTTTGCACGCTGTCTGTAAACTTCTGGACAAGTGATTTGATGAAAACTGCGTCGATGTTCCTTTTCTGCAGCTGGTTGAACAGCATGTCCACATGTGGCATGATTTTGTGGAACAGTGCCAGAAAAAAACAGAAAGACTCGTCTTCAATCATCCTCACAAAGCCCCCAGCCTCTCTGACAGTTAGGGGATCAAAGTTTCCATTATCTCTGATGGTCTGAAAACACTTTAGGAGGTCATCTCTTTGTTCTTACACGGTGTTGACAGCGCGACTGTGGAAGTTCCAACGTGTTGTAGAGGCTCTGGGAAGTCTATGGGCAACCACTTGGTCAAGTACGGTGGTTCGCTTGGGTGACCTGGAGAAGAAAGCAGAAAATCCTGCAAGATCGGGAAAAAAAAGTGCCGATTTTGGGGATGTGTGACGTTGCCTGCTGCATGATGAGATTTAACTGATGCGCGTAACAGTGGACGTAATGAGCGTTTACATGGACATCCATCACCTTGCGCTGCACTCCGCCGGTGGTTCCCCTCATTACATTAGCTCCGTAAGCTTGGCCGATAAGTTTGGCTTTTTGTCCATCTGGGAGTATGACGCTTAGCCTCTCCAGAAGCGCTGTAGCGATGGTGTCTGCCGTGGCATTCTGGATCGAAATAAACTCATAAAACCGCTCTTGTATGTTGTTTTTGTCGTCTAAATAACGTAGCACAAGCACCAGCTGACAGTGGGTGGAAATGTCAGTTGTCTCATCAGCTTGTATGGAGATGAAATCTGCACTCTTGACTTCCTCCAGAATGTAATCCTTCAGCACTGACAGCATGCAGTCTAATAACTCGTTTTGTATGGTCTTTGACGTACCTTTAAAAACGGTGGCTGTCTTAAGGTGCTCCTCCAGCACGCTGTCGAGTGAAGCAACGAAGTCCACCAGTCCCCTGAAAATGCCGGGATTGTTCGAGGTGTCAGTCTCGTCATGCCCACGCAAGGCCAGCTCAAAAGCCCCACAAAACTTCACACAGTCGATTATTTTTGATAAGATGTGCCGGTTTTTATCCACCTCCTCGTTGTGTTTCCTCACCGCAACCCTGTGGCCTTCATCAAGCTGCGTCGCGATGTTAACCCTTCCCAGTACAGCTAGCTTGACGGAATTATCCATGTGTACCTTGGTGTTCTCGTGTTTCGTTACTTTCTCTGACAAGTGCTTCATATCCCTCACTCCGGTAACTGTCCATGCTGGATCTGTCCCCGTATTTTTGAAAAGTATGCACGGAAAGCAAAATAAGGCATTAGCATGAGAATGTAATGGGAGATTTTTGATTTTCATTACTTACTTTGATTTTCATTAACATACACAGGATTGACTTCTATGTGTGCTGCTGACCATGTGATATAATGATTGATGTGGAACTTCTGTGAGGCAGGAGAAGAGGGGGAGACGCCGAAGCCCTGACCCCTAAGGTCAAAGGGTGTCCAATTTAGGACTTGCAGGCTGCAAGTTAAGCTAAACTAAAGTTCAGTGTATAATAGGATCACTGGTGGAGTGTCTTATCCATCTATGGAGTGTTTAAAGAACCGTGAAGATAACAGTATAAAGACTGGCCTGCCTCTCTCTCCTGGTCGCACTTGTTCCACAGACTGTACTTGTGACTTCTGTGTGGCAACTGGGCCTTCTTGCAAGAATAAATTACTTTTTAATGATCATTTGATTCCAGACTGTCTCTTACGCCAAACATGATTGTTTAGAGAAAAATTGCCATAACAATTGGTGTCAGAAGTTGGGATTCCATGGCAGTTTCTTCTGGCCCTGAGTAAAGCGGATTGACGACTGATCATCCTGAAGCACAAGGCTTTAGTCTTACCTCGCAGAATTGAGAGAGAAGAGCCAACTGACATCAGGGCCAGGAGGAACTCCACTGGAATCAGAAAGAACCCAGGTGGCAACAGAAAATCTTGGGTAAGAGACAGCAAATGTATTTTTCATTTGGGGATTTTGAAAAGAAAATTTTGTGGGTGAACCATAGTGGCTGTATTTGAGAATTGAAACTAGAGCTGTGGTACGAGGAAAAGAGGAGGCTTTTAAAAAGGGCACGGAAATTGAGACCTAGGGTAGGTCAAGAGATTGTCCAGACCGAAGCCGAGTACTCGTTATTGTGAAATTAATAGGAGCTGAAATAATTGATCACTGGAACACTTCCAGGGAAAGATATTGAGAGTAAGCAGAAATTAATTCCAACCTTTTCCTGATTTCGGGTGAAAAGTCAGAGTAAGCGCGCTGAATTAAAATCCACAGGCAATAGTGAAAGAGGAAAATAACAGCCATTATGGGGACATCTAATAGTAAATACTGCACACCGCTATACTGTGCAATGAAGAAACATTATGGGCAAAATGCATGCAAGTCAAAATAAGTGATATAAAGATGAGGAATGAACAAAGGTTTTATTAAGCAGAATGGGGAACAATTATATATTTTATTGGTAAAATAATGATGTCTAGAGAATTTTCGTAACAAGAGTTGAAGGAGGAGGCAGCTATAATGGCTGTCTGTGCATTTTAGGGATTGAGATATGAGTAATATGATATTTTTTTTTTTTTTGTGAAACAGCAGAGATAAGTGGGACTGAGAAAATAATGATAACATTAAGTTGAATATGCAGACTAACCATTTGATAGAGGACAGAAGAAAGCAAACGCTGTAAGCAGCTGTGCTCTGAAGCTCACTTCAAAGAAATGTGGAGAAATTATTAAGTAAATGGTAGTCAGGGTTTTGATTGTGTTTGGAAATTTAAACAACAACTTGACTGGCTAAACAAAGAAAGAAACTAAAAATTGTTCATTTTTAGCCTTGTATTGCTTCCGATGATTAAAAAAAAGCAAGTAAATGTTGAGTGATTTTCTTTGCAACTTATGAAATTAAAGTGCGGCCAATAATAATGATGAAGATTATGATTTGGCTATTGCGATTGAATCCGCCACTGGTGGACTGTAAAAGAATACAGAGAACTGCTTATCAGTGGCTCTGTTTACATTCCTGATCGGGACACACTGCTTCAAGGGTGTGCAGTAAGTTGGAGCCGTTTGAAAGCTCAATGATCAAACTATAGGCAAAGAGAGTGTTTTAATTGTGGTCAGCAGAGCCATTTAGCCCGTAATTGTAAATGGCCACTCAGAAGGTGAGATAATGTGAAAGTGACGTTTATTAATGTGTGTTTGAAAGTAGAACAGTATTTAAATGACGATATTAAAGTATTCGTCTGAGAAAGAACTAAGAATGTGAACGCAGTGTTAAAGAAAGTGCTAGTAACGTACCTCCCTTGCCAACTAGGGAAAATCCTCTCTACGGCACGCAAAGTGTCAGATTGGTGAAAACGGAATGACCATGGGGCAACGAGATGGTCAACACACCTGGAGGAGGATGTGGACCAACTAATGGTTTAAGTTTAGCAGAATAATTTGTTTTGTGACGATTTTGATGATTTATTGATATCTCATGATTTGATTGGTGAAAATGTTTTCAGGAAAAGTAGAAAATCTATTCAATGATGTGAAGTACGGTCATAAGCAAAAAGACGGTCGGTCTGTAATGGAAAAGTCCGAGTTAATTTTTAACAACCACATTGGATAGAATGGATAAAATCATAAGACTCTTCTGGTTAGATTTTATTAAATAGGGTATTAAATAGAGCTTACTAAGTAAAACCATTGCCCGATTGAATTAAAAGTTAACAAAAAATGGTTAGGAAATATGTGGATGGGCGTGGATTAATGGAAAAGGCTGAATGTATAGAGTTATGATTGTATGTGTTATTCTGATAATTTTGTTATTCATGGGTGAATACGAGTGCGGGAATGAATGTTCAATTGGCGAAAATGACAGTCCATTCTGATGATGAAACTGGTGAACAAAATGTGACTTTGATACTGATAGCGGAAGCTATAGTAACATGTGGTAAATGAATGTTTCTCTTTATGTTCTTATGTCTTATTTCATTTTTGTTTAATTTTTCTGGTGTTTTATTTTATGGAACGATGATATGTAAAGAGGGTTAAAAGCAGTAGCCATCCGTGTTACGAGATGGCATACAAGGACAGGGTTTGAACATGAGGGATTTTCTTATCTACTTTATCTGTGTTTTTATAGCATGTTTTGTTTTCCTACTGAATATAATCCAACTTTTTCTTGTTTATACTGAAATGACTGAGGGTCCGACCTATAGTGTTGGGGATGCAATGACAGAGCTCGTTCGTCTAGCCCGGTTTCAGAATAAAACTTTATCTGCTTGCTGTAAAATTAAGGGCCTATCCTTGGGAAAATAGCCTGAGCTTATTTCATTTTAATCTTTTTTCCTACTAGTTTTTCATTTTAATCTTTTTTCCTACTAGTTTAAGAGTATGATCAGTTATATGAAATTCAGAAATGAGAAGTATAAGTGTGATGTAAGACTTAAACTTGGTACGTTTCATTATTATTAGTACTGTGTGAGTGTTTTGATGAAACAATTATCAATGAATGATAAAAAGGGAGGAGTGTAATAGGAGATTTTTGATTTTCATTACTTACTTTGATTTTCATTAACATACGCAGGATTGACTTCTATGTGTGCTGCTGACCATGTGATATAATGATTGATGTGGAACTTCTGTGAGGCAGGAGAAGAGGGGGAGACGCCGAAGCCCTGACCCCTAAGGTCAAAGGGTGTCCAATTTAGGACTTGCAGGCTGCAAGTTAAGCTAAACTAAAGTTCAGTGTATAATAGGATCACTGGTGGAGTGTCTTATCCATATATGGAGTGTTTAAAGAACCTTGAAGATAACAGTATAAAGACTGGCCTGTAGGGGTGTAACGATTCATCAACTACATCGATGTATCGATTTATATTCCTACGATCCAACTGGATCGATCTGTGCTCGGCAAGTTGGCCTTCTGGATGACATATATCGATCTAATATCGTTTTAAAAGGTAATGAATCGATTGTATCGATACTAGGAAATAGCGCATTGGATTTAAGCACGTTAGACTTTATATGGATGTTTTTTCTTTGCACATTTAATGATAAAGGCGTTAAACGTGACTTGATTCAGTCTGCCTATCTGTGTCGTCGTCGCCATGCGTGACGCGCCAGCAGCAGCGCGACAACAGTCAAGCAGCGCAAAGTCTCTCACCTCAGAAAAACGGACTTCCCTGTCCTCTCAGCCACTATAGGCTACTGCAGGAGCGCGCACTCTTCAACTGCACGCGCAAATGCAGCGGAGCGCGCTATATCACTTCACTAAAGTCATACGAGAATGCAACATCGTAAATTAGTACGTTAAGAAATAAAAGTAAAATACCAATAAATTACGTTATTGGTACGCTATGTGTGTTGCTATTTATCAGGAGCAGTTTCCATGTTTGTTTACCAGTGCTTCTAAGTATTGTGTATCACCATGGTAGCCTAATTGTTGTTTGTTTCCATAACAAAATGCCACTTACTGGTTATTTTGTATATTTTTATATGACTGTGGTGGCTCATACCAAGATTGTATTAACAAAAACTAGTTTGGGACTGCTGTTTAATAGCTTAACCTCGCAGTGCCTACTGTCTATTAGTATTTGTCATATTCTTAATTTTTTTTTGTTAAGTAAAGGGGGACAGAACTTGTGTGTCAACAATTTTTGTGTAAACAAATGTATTATAATAGGCTTATATAATTCCTAAAAAGGTGGGTCGCGGCTTGATGACCATGGGGAAATGTGGGTCCCATAGCCAAACTATTCAAAACATCATTCAATGTTGTGATAATCGTAATTAATAATCACAATTACAATTTCAAGGGAATAATCAACAATTATCATTTTTGTCATAATCGTTCAGTCCTACTTATTAAAATAAAATGTGAATGCATTTGACATTAATTTGTGTTTTACTTGTTTGTTTATATCCATAATTAATTGATACCTGATTCACTTACAATAATTTTTGGCTAAAAAGTCACTGAATCGATTTCAAGTCACTGAATCGTTTCGGATCGTATCGTTCTAAATGAACCAATATCGTCCTTGAATCGTATCGACAACCATGAATCGTGAATCGAATCGAATCGTTGTTAAAACGAATCGTTACACCCCTACTGGCCTGCCTCTCTCTCCTGGTCGCACTTGTTCCAGACTGTACTTGTGACTTCTGTGTGGCAACTGGGCCTTCTTGCAAGAATAAATTACTTTTTAATGATCATTTGATTCCAGACTGTCTCTTATGCCAAAGATGATTGTTTAGAGAAAAATTGCCACAACAAGAACATCCAGCCAACCAAGCCTTTCTGGTATACCAGCTGCGTGAGAAGCCTCGCACGTACTGCTTTCCTTTATCACTTGCCTGCTGTCTGATCGAAATATCTGGTTGATCTGGGCCCAGCTCTTTCACACGGAGTTTATTTACTAAGCTTCGTCTTTCAAACGGATATTGGACAAGAGATTGAATCGAGTTAGAGTCGTCTGGAGTCATTTTGTTCGCCGTTGTAATTTATCATACAGTAAAAATGGCGCCCTATAGAATGAAACTCGATACTTTAGTAGTGGCTCGCGCCCATTGCTCGCGCCTCGCGGCCGCGCGCAGTTTGGGGCGCTAGGCGAAGCGCCCATAGCTGACTAGATTTTAGCTTGCTGATTGGCTACAGTTTATGTCAAACATTTATATCTAAAATCAGCAATTGGCTAAACTGCTCCAAAGACCCGCCTTTCTGGGGCGCTTTCTCCAGCGCCCCAGAGCTGATCACGTGTACAGATCTAGACGGGACGTGTAGAAAAAACAGACATTTTGAATTTCTATCATATTTTTCACATATACTAGGTGCATTTACTATCTCAAACACACAAATATTGATAATTTGTATATATGATTTATGTATGTATTTACATGTATTTTCCTACAGTCTATGGTATTTGCTCATGGGGGGGGGCGGCACCTTAGCGCCCTCTATTGGCCAGCCGCCCCTGATAGCAACTATCTTAATTTACTGGCTTAATATTTCTCTTGTGGACTTACATTATTGACAGTGAAAAGATTTGAAGAATATTTCTTGTTAAACAAGTGTTTGAAGTTGCTTTTGATTTTCACAGATGGCAGAGTTGTGCTACATTCGTGAACTAAGGACTTTTATTAGGCCTAGGCCTATATCATTTTATTGATATTATTATTATCATTAATATTTAGTAATTGTATTGTTTTTAGTGTTATTAGTGTCATTAAATGTTTTGTTAATGTGCTATGGAAACAAAATACTGACGAACAATGATGCCGTCTTCATCTTGGCTCTGTAAAAAAATGATGCGTCTGTTAAAACAAGCACCCTTGAGATCACGTGACCCTTCGGCAGCAATGCACGCATAGTCCTTTGCTCTGCTCACTTTAGCCAAATATTGTATAATCCTGTCAGTACATTTTTAACCACTATCTATCTAGCCCACTATGAGTACTACAGCAGGTAAAGACAGTCGTAAAAGAGAGGTTGAGCAATCGCCAATAAAGAAGAAATTCAAAGATTCCGCCATCTCCAGAGAGGATCTCGATGCTGCAATAGCTAATGGTATCAAGCTAGCGCTTAAGGAGCAACAAAGTCGCCTGGATTCGGTTGTGGCTTCGACAGTAAGAGAAGCGATAGACTCTGTATTGACTCCAGCACTCCGTGACCTACATCAGCAGAAGTTGAAAAGTTAGCCAACACGGAGAAACAGACACGTGACCGGGTCGACTCCGTTCAGGCAGCTGCACGCGAGGATAGGAGATCAGTCACAAACTTAAGAAATCAGCTGGAACAACTTACCGAAAAAATGACGGACATTGAAGACAGGAACCGGAGAAATAATGTACGACTGGTGGGGCTGCCGGAAGGGGCGGAAGGCCATGATGCAGCTGGCTTTCTTAGAGCTAATCTTTCCAAATGGATCCCTTCACTGAAAGGCCGCGACATTGAGATTGACCGCGCTCATCGCGTGTATGACGGAAGGAAAAACTCCGATCGGCCCCGTACTCTCATCTTCCGTGCATTAAGATGGCATGACAGGTCGTTGATCCTGAAGGGTGCTCGGCAGGCATATCCGGTGAAATATACGCAGGACAATGTCACGCTGTTATTTTTTCCCGACTTTAGCCCAGCCACAGCTACCAAGAGAAAGAGCTTTAATCCAGTCTTGAAGAAGATGACTGCACTCGGTCTCCAGCCCTTCCTCACCTATCCGGCGGCAATTAAATTACGGCACAAGGGTGAGCAGATGATGTTCGATTCTCCTCAAAAAGCGGAGGATTTTGTCAGCTCATTGTCACAGAAGAATACTTATGCTGCAGCTCTAAAAAGCAACAGGTATGCAACGGCTGCCGTCGCCACCTCTTCAGCTCAACAAGGACAACCTAACGACGAGGTGTGTGGTGATCCTATCTGCTCCGAAGAGGACAATTACAAGGTGGTCATGGACACTTGCTGATTTGTTGTTGGACTTTTTTCCTCCTTATCCTGTACGCTTGTCCGTTGAATGGTAAGCAACAAAGCAGCATTTTTATTTTTTTATTTATTTATTTTTATCTATTATTATTTTCCTCTCCTTTTTCTTCTCTCTCCTTCGGGCTAATGTTCGTTTACAACGTTTTTGGCTCTGTGGGCCTTTTGGGATTATGTCTTGCATTGAAGTGGATCGGTCACGTATCAACATTTGTTTCTGTTGTTCATGCAGACCTACATTCTCGATAATGTGCGGTCTGTTTTGGTTTTTGTACATAGTTGTTTGTCGTCCCTTTTTCCTGTTTTTTTTCTATTCCCTCCAACAGACGCCAATACTTTTACTTTTATTTATTTTGTTTTTCTTCTAAAAGGATTATGCATCCAGAGGGATTGGTATCTAGGATATGTGCTAACGTTTACATGCCACTTACAGTATTGTATTGCTTTTGTTTTTCTTCACTTAGACATAATATTCTTGGCATTACTAACATACAATGCATGTTCTGAATATCTTATCACTGAATGTGAATGGCCTAAATTCTCCTATTAAACGTATTTGCACAGTAAATCGATTTCCTGTGCCCTGATACAAGAGACCCATTTAAAACAAGGCGATGTGGCACGGTTTCAAAACAAGTATTATAAATTGGCAGCCTTCTCTTGTGCTCTTAATAAAACTAAGGGGGTGCTTATCTTAGTCGATAGAAAGCTACATTTCACTATTGAACAAACTGGGAATGATGATGAAGGTAGATTTGTCTTTATCCGTTGCAAAATACATAATAATAGGTTAATATTGGCCTCCATTTACTGCCCAAATGAGGCAGACGGTGCATTTTTCACAAATATTTCCAATACACTGCTTGAGCAGACTGATTGTTCTTTAGTGGTGGGTGGTGATTTTAATGCTGTCTTAAATCCTGCATTAGATAAATCTCACCCTGATACAGCAGATAATCCGTCTTCTAAATTATTAAATAAATTTATCACCGAACTTAATATAATCGATCTTTGGACAATACAGAATACTACATCTTAGGACTTCACTTTTTTTTCTAACCGACATAAGACTTTCTCTAGGATAGATTACATATTTCTTAGCCCATCTCTAATTTCATTTAACTCTTCCATCTCTATATTACCAATTTTATTGTCTGATCACTCTGCAGTGTTATGTTATGTTCACCTTTCCAGCATTAAGACCAAGGCCCCTAGATGGCGGTTTAACACATCACTACTAAATAATCAGATGTTCATTAAGTCACTTAAAGATTATATAAAGGAATTTCTCGAAATTAATACATCTTGCGATATAGACCCTCAAATATTGTGGGAAACAACTAAATGTGCTATACGAGGATTCTGTATATCCTTCTCTTCTACGCTTGCCAAAGCGAAAACCCGCCAGTTTACACAATTAGAAAATAAGATCCAATTATTACAAAAACAAATTTTTTCTGATCAACAAGCTACACAATTGTCCTCTTTAAAAGAGGAATATGATCTACTTTCACAATCTAAGGCAGAGTTTATTTTACATAGAACTAGGCAAAACTATTATTTCGAATCGGAGAGACCTAGCCATTTATTGGCCCTCAGGTTGAGGGAATGCGAATCTAAGGCATTTATCAGTGCAATAAAATCTTCGGATGAGCAGGTCACCACGAATCCTCGGATAATTAATGATATATTTCAAGATTTTTACACAAAATTATACAAAGCCGAAACCGAATATGATGAGTATATCTGCAAAGAGTATCTAGGTAAACTATTTCTGCCTCGGATCCCACAGATAGATAAAGACTCGTTGGAGGCCCCGTTAAATTTGGAGGAGCTCCATGAATCACTAAAAAGCCTTCAAAAGGGTAAATCACCAGGCCTAGATGGCCTCCCACATGAATTGTACTTAGAAATTTGGGATCTGGTAGGGACTCTCATGCTTGATTCGTTTAATTTTGCAATTGAGTATGGGGCATTTCATAGGGACCAAAACACATCATTGATATCATTGCTTCTTAAAAAGGGTAAAGATCCGCTAGATTGCTCCAACTACAGACCAATATCACTCATCCCATGCGATTTAAAAGTTTATGCTAAAGTTCTTGCATCTCGCATGGAGAAAGTAATTCATAGCTTAATTAAGGAGGACCAAACCGGTTTTATTAAGGGGCGTCATGCATCCGATAATATGCGTCGACTCTTTCATGTTCTTGATTTTGCAGACGCTCATCCTAGCCCTTGTGCGGTTTTTTCCCTTGACGCAGAAAAAGCCTTCGACAGGCTGGAGTGGAACTATATGTGGGCAGTTCTACAATGTTTTGGTTTCGGTGAACATTACATCTCTATGATTAAGACACTTTACCACTCACCTGAGGCATCAGTTCTAACTGGTAATATTATCTCCCCCCGTTCCCTCTACAGCGAGGAACTGTCCACTTTCCCCCTTATTGTTTTGTTTATCCCTTGAACCACTAGCACAAGCCATTAGGAAATCAGAAGTAACACCGATTAAGATTCACGACCATAATTATATTATTTCGTTATACGCTGATGACATTATTTTATATTTAGATCACTTTGATATGTCAATAACCAGTATAATTGAGGAATTCGATCGCTTTAGTAGTTTATCAGGATATAAGATAAACTGGACCAAATCTGCTTTAATGCCGATTAACAATGTTAAGATTAATTATCCTATCCCCTCATTCATCCCT
This sequence comes from Leuciscus idus, assembly GCA_021554675.1. Taxonomy (NCBI): domain Eukaryota; kingdom Metazoa; phylum Chordata; class Actinopteri; order Cypriniformes; family Leuciscidae; genus Leuciscus; species Leuciscus idus. The sequence goes on along the minus strand of CM038639.1, from coordinate 319,234 downwards.
ATTAAAGACTCTTTCATCTATTTGGGTATTACCGTATATAAAAACATCCACAAGATTGCCAGGGACAATTTTAATAACATGCTAGGCAAGATCAAGTGTGATATGCAAAGATGGAATAATCTTAAAGTCTCTCTTCAAGGCCGAATCTCCAGTCAAAATGAACTTGTTACCTCGGCTTAACTTTCTCTTTTCTATGCTGCCACTTTCCCCCCCTTCAGGTTATTTTAAGGAGATCAATTCCATACTATCCCAGTTTATCTGGAATGGGAAGCGACCCAGAATAAAACTTACCACATTGCAGCATCCTATACTGTCAGGAGGATTGGCTGTGCCAAATTTTGAACTATATTATTGGTCATTCCAACTTAAGGCTCTTCATATTTGGGTTGATCCTCAGTCCAAAGTTTCATGGAGAGAAATTGAAGCTGACAAGGTTAAACCACATAGGCTCCAGGACATTCTATTTGCTGGTACAGGAAATAAAAACAAGTATAAATTTTGCCCGGTGGTGGACAATTCTATTAGAATCTGGAAAAGGGTTGAAAGTCTGATGGGAGGACCTTTCAAATTTTGTAACACCACACCCTTATGGCACAACTTGTATGTGGAAATCGGCCATTTGTCCAGCCTTCTTGGTCTTCACTGGGCATAAACACATGCGGCGACTTATATGATAACCAGGGGCTCTGTGCACTTCAAGAACTAAGAACTAAGTTCTGTTTACCAGCATCCTCATATTTTGTCTTTTTTCAGTTACGCTCAGCCCTTAAGTATCCACAGGAGTAAATCACGCACATCTTATTTTCATTACGGGTGCTGGATCACAAGTATAATCCATGTAGTAGTAAGTAACAGATCCGCACACCGAATAAGCTCCCATTCAAAAAATGTATTAGTGATGTTTCGGGCCTCACATGGCCCTTCCTCAGACTAACAGGAAGTGTACAAAAACAGTTGACTTTTAAAGTATGTATCACGTGACCACACCATCACACAAATTGGATACATCCATCGACATACATTGATATTTACATATTTATACATTGTGTCCAAGAAACATAGAGAATCAAAAAACATTATTCAAAACACCCATATTAAGGTAAAAGTCAGATGGACATTTCTATTTAATTTTTTAGACAATTTAGACAATTTTCAAACTTGATCAGACAAGTAAAAAAGCATCTGTTATAAACTCAGCATTTCATTATTTTTATACAGAGGCAACAAGCTATTCAAAGAGACTATACCTATAAATAAAACAGAAGAAAAGACTATAGAGAAAACAGCAAAGTAGAGAATCAAAAAACCATATTGTTATTCAAATCATCCATTAATTTAGAAAAGGTCTGATATCAAAATCCTCATTGAGGCCTCTGGGAGCTAAAGTGTTTAATGTGTAAATCCAGAAAAGTTCCCTTTTTAAAAGTAAATTATCCACATTGCCACCCCTGCGAGGACATTTGATATTCTCAATTCCCACATATTTTAAACTAGATATATTGTGTTTAGCCTTCATGAAGTGTACAGCCACAGGGCTAGATGTCACACCATTTCTAATCGCACTACGATGTTCTGAGATTCTAGTTTTTAATGCTCTATAGTGGTCTTGCCTATGTATGACAGTCCACAAGGGCATGTCAACATATAAATTACATTCATAGTAGAGCATGTGATTATCTCTTTTATCTTGTATTTATTGCCATTATGCGGATGGTTGAATGTATTAGTTTTATAAGTAAAATGGCATTGTTGGCATCTTCCACAAGGGTAGTTACCTGTAGGTAGATCGTTTAAGAAATGAGGTGTAATCAAAGAAGGTACATCAGCTCGTACTAATCTATTACGTAGATTAGCTGTTTTTTTAAATACCACTCGAGGAGGATATTGAAAACAGGATTGTAATGCTGGATCTGTATTATCTGTTTTCTCTATAGTCTTTTCTTCTGTTTTATTTATAGGTATAGTCTCTTTGAATAGCTTGTTGCCTCTGTATAAAAATAATGAAATGCTGAGTTTATAACAGATGCTTTTTTACTTGTCTGATCAAGTTTGAAAATTGTCTAAATTGTCTAAAAAATTAAATAGAAATGTCCATCTGACTTTTACCTTAATATGGGTGTTTTGAATAATGTTTTTTGATTCTCTATGTTTCTTGGACACAATGTATAAATATGTAAATATCAATGTATGTCGATGGATGTATCCAATTTGTGTGATGGTGTGGTCACGTGATACAGACTTTAAAAGTCAACTGTTTTTGTACACTTCCTGTTAGTCTGAGGAAGGGCCATGTGAGGCCCGAAACATCACTAATAAATTTTTTGAATGGGAGCTTATTCGGTGTGCGGATCTGTTACTTACTACTACGCTCAGCCCTTAAGGCATATGGAGTTCCCTGGGCATCCCCCATTTCTTCTCATCCTATGTGGGATTGGATCGCACCACCCTCTGGTCGGCCTTCTGTTTCTTTAATATATGGTAAACTTAATGATCACATTGCTAAGCCTCTTTCTGTTAAATCTATTTGGAATCGTGAATTATCTGATTTGAATTTATCTGTCGACTGGGAGAGGGTGTGGTCTAATCTAATCTTAACTTCTAAAAATTTGGCTCATCGTCTAATTCATTTCAAAATCATCCATAGGGCATACATTACTCCTTACTAGAGGTTCAAAATGAAACTGCAATCAACCTATAACTGCCATATCTGTAACACCTTATCATCAGGCACTTTTCTTCATATGTTTTGGGAGTGTCCAATTGTTGTCAACCTATGGACTAATGTAAACTTGGTTTTGTCCTCTTTACTACAAATTGATTATGTGTCTAATCCGGGTTTATGTCTTCTCAATGATGATTCTGATCTCTGCATAAGTGCACTACAAAAGAGAATGTTGTTTGCTGGGTTTACAGCTGCAAAGAAGACAATAATACAGAACTGGTTTACTCCGCACATGTGTGCAAAAACATATTGGATTCATAGCTTACATAAAATTGTGACTTGTGAATGTACAACAGCACGAATTAACAAGGCTAAACCTAGTACCATTGATGCATGGCAATGTTTTTCTTCCAACATATTGGACTATATAAAGGAATGACTATTTAAGGTTTTTTATTTATGTTTTTTTTTTCTCACTCTTTCATATTGTTATTATTATGGATGATATGTCTGTTGCTCCCCCCCCTTCCCTGTCTGTTTGTTTGAATGGATGCTATTTCTAAAGACAATAAAAAGTTGATCACAAAAAAAACAAGCACCCTTGACAATTTGTGAATGGATCACCTTGCAATTAAATTTTGTTGTGGGATGTAGTTTTTTAGTCTGTTTTAAAAAAAATTTTTTTGGAGGAGTCCTCATACGCGCGTGTCGGTGATGTCGCAAATGTGGTTATGTGGTGATGTCGTTATAAATTTAGGCAAGGCAAATTAATTGTAGTTCCTAATTAATTTAATAACAATACTAGCTTCATAATAATAATAATGATTTAATACATTAATGGGAAAATGGCACGGCGTCGAGTCTTCTCTTCACGGGCGTCGAGTCGTCTCTTCACGGGCGTCGAGTCTTCTCTTCACGGGCGTCGAGTCTTCTCTTCACGGGCGTCGAGTCGTCTCTTCACAGGTCGTCTCTTCATGGGCATCGAGTCGTCTCTTCACGAGCGTCGAATCTTCTCTTCACGGGCGTCGAGTCGTCTCTTCACAGGTCGTCTCTTCACAGGCGTCGAGTCGTCTCTGCACGGGTGTTGGGGCATCTGAAGTTTCCATGAGAGGCTGGATACAAACTGGAGCTGACGAACTCTATTTACCTCGGGACTTGTGTCCCGAGATAACAACAGAAAAGCAGATGGGAAATAATTAGCGTAGCTGCTGTTCATAATATTAATGCATTCAATCTGATTCAACTGTAGTATAAAAGGTAAGTATTATGTGAATGCTTGGCTAAAGAGATGCGTCTTTAATCTAGTTTTAAACTGGGACAGCGAGTCTGAGCCTCGAACAATATCAGGAAGGCCATTCCAGAGTTTAGGAGCTAAATGTGAAAACGCCCTCCCTCCTTTAGTGGACTTAGATATCCTAGGAATGACCAGAAGCCTCGAATTTAGTGATCTTAAAGAGCGCGATGGATTGTAGGGCGATAGAAGTTCCGTTAAATACCCAGGAGCTAAACCATTTAGGGCTTTATAGGTCAGTAGTAATACTTTGTAATTGATCCGGAACTTAATAGGTAACCAGTGTAGAGATGATAGAATTGGTGTTATATGATCATATTTTCGTGACCTATTAAGAACTCTAGCCCGAAGTAACAAAATTAAATTAAATTCTGTATCAAAATGTATAAGGAAAGACCAGTACTTTGTTTAGGCTTGGTTTGTAGGGAATTCCAAACCTGCGCACATATATTCAAATGCACATAACTATAGAACCAATTCTTAATGCGCATGTGAACGCCATCATTGTTTCTCACAGGTTCGCGTTTAAAGTCTGTGTAGAGAGAATGGTGTCGTCTTAGCGGCCCCTAATTTAATAACAAATGATCGTTGCGACGGAAGCGAATCAATTAAAACTAACTTTAGCTGGAAAATAACTTTATTAAAGAACCGCTATTAAGCCAAAACAATCTCTGTTACCTTAAATTATACGTTTATCTCTGTAAAGCTGCTTTGAAACAATCTACATTGTTAAAAGCGCTATATAAATGAAGATGACTTGACTTGACTTGTTGGTGCTTAATGTAAAAATATATAGTGTAAACGATAAATCACGTTTGAGATTTGTGCTGGCTACTGTATACAGGCCACCAGGGCACCATAAAGATTTTATCAAAGACTTTGCGGACTTTCTATCAGAATTAATATTGACTGCAGATAAAGTACTAATTGTTGGTGATTTTAATATACACATAGATAATGAAAAAGATGCATTGGGATTGGCATTTAAAGATATTCTGAACTCAATTGGAGTTAGACAACACGTGTCAGGACCTACTCATTGTCGTAATCATACTCTAGATCTAATATTATCATACGGAATAGATGTTGATGCCGTTGAAATTCTGCAGCAGAGCGATGACATCTCAGATCATTATCTAGTCTCATGTAAATTACATTTAGCCAAAGCTGCAAAGCCGACTCCGTGTTACAAACATGTTAGACCTATCACTTCTGCCACTTAAGATTGCTTTATCAATAATCTTCCTAATAATTTTCATCATCTCAGCATCCCAGATAGCTTAGAAGAACTCGATATTGCGACAGAAACTTTTAACTCTCTCTTTTCCAGCACTTTAGACACAGTTGCTCGTTGCGCTTAAAGAAGATTAAAGAAAATAGTCCAACGCCGTGGTACAACGAGCACACTCAGCAACTTGATCGTACAGAATTAGTCAATTACAGGCCGATCTCGAATCTACCTTTTCGGTCAAAGATACTAGAAAAGGCGGTATCCTCACAACTATGTTCCTTTTTAGTCCAGTCAAGTCAAGTCATCTTCATTTATATAGCACTTTTAACAATGTAGATTGGTTCAAAGCGGCTTTACAGAGATACAAGGATAGTTTAAAGTAACAGAGATTGTTTTGGCTTTATAGCAGTTCTTGAATAAAGTTATTCTCCAGCTAAAGTTAATTTGATTGATTCACTTCGGCCGCAACGATCATTAGTTATTAACTTGGGGGGCGCTAACACAACACTGTTTTAACAGGAAACTCTACACAGACTTTAAACGCGAAACCCGTGAGAACGCTGATGGCGTGCACATGCGTATTATGTGTTCAGTCTATTGGTATGCGCGTTTGAATATATGTGCACAGGTTTGTAATTCCCTACAAACCAAGCCTTAAAAACTACTTGTCTGGCCTTAACATTTTGATACAGAATTGTATAACTTCCGGGTAGATAAGCGAACCGAATTTTCCCGACAACACTTTATCAGTAGAGTGGTAAAGAGATCCTCCATAAGGAGAAACTAGTTGGCACTTTAGCACCCCGCTATGACATCGGGTCCAGGCGCAGGTCCTTCATCAGACCTGGATACGGCCTGGATCCGGCAGGCTGCGGGAAGACCTCGGGATAAACAAAGACACTAAAATTAGCGTAGATGCCATTCTTCTTATGATGTCAGCCGGAACCGGGAACATTTCCCATAAATCCTGATGTACTCGTTACATCATAAGAAGAATGCGGGGTGCTAAAGTGCCAACTAGTTTCTCCTTATGGAGGATCCCTTTACCACTCTACTGATAAAGTGTTGTCGGGAAAATTCGGTTCGCTTATCTACCCGGAAGATATACAATTCTGTATCAAAATGTTAAGGCCAGACAAGTAGTTTTTAAGGCTTGGTTTGTAGGGAATTACAAACCTGTGCACATATATTCAAACGCGCATACCAATAGACTGAACACGTAATACGCATGTGCACGCCATCAGCGTTCTCACGGGTTTCGCGTTTAAAGTCTGTGTAGAGTTTCCTGTTAAAACAGTGTTGTGTTAGCGCCCCCCAAGTTAATAACTAATGATCGTTGCGGCCGAAGTGAATCAATCAAATTAACTTTAGCTGGAGAATAACTTTATTCAAGAACTGCTATAAAGCCAAAACAATCTCTGTTACTTTAAACTATCCTTGTCTCTCTGTAAAGCCGCTTTGAACCAATCTACATTGTTAAAAGCGCTATATAAATGAATATGACTTGACTTGACTGGACTAAAAAGGAACATAGTTGTGAGGATACCGCCTTTTCTAGTATCTTTGACAGAAAAGGAAGATTCGAGATCGGCCTGTAATTGACTAATTCTGTACGATCAAGTTGCGTTTTTTAACAAACGGTTTAATCATAGCCAGCTAAAAAATTTTTTGGTACGTATCCTAATGACAAAGATGAATTAATGATATTGAGAAGAGGATCTATGACCTCTGGAAGCATCTCTTTCAGTAGCTTAGTCGGTATAGGGTCTAACATGCATGTTGTCGATTTAGATGATTTAACGAGTTTAACGAATTCTTCCTCTCCTATAGCAATGAATGAATCAAATTTTTCCTTAGGGACACTACAATGCACTGCCTGATGCGATACTGTAGTAGACGGTTGCATGGTTATAATTTTCTCCCTGATATTATCAATCTAATAAGTGAAGAAGTTCATAAAGTCATTACTGCTGTGCTGCTTGGAAACTTCTGGACCTGAAGCTTTCTTTTTCGTTAGTTTAGCCACTGTTTCAAATAAATACCTAGGGTTGTGTTTATTTTCTTCTAATAGGTTTGAAAAATAAGCAGATCTAGCAGCTTTTAAGGCCTCTCTGTATGCAATCGAGCTCTCTTTCCATGAAATGCGAAATACCTCTAGTTTTGTTTTCTTCCAGTTGCGCTCCATCTCTCTGGCTGCTCTCTTAAGGGCCTGAGTGTGCTCGTTGTACCACGGCGTTGGACTATTTTCTTTAATCTTCTTTAAGCGCAACGGAGCAACTGTGTCTAAAGTGCTGGAAAAGAGAGAGTTAAAAGTTTCTGTCGCAATATCGAGTTCTTCTAAGCTATCTGGGATGCTGAGATGATGAAAATTATTAGGAAGATTATTGATAAAGCAATCTGAAGTGCCAGAAGTGATAGGTCTAACATGTTTGTAACACGGAGTCGGCTTTGCAGCTTTGGCTAAATGTAATTTACATGAGACTAGATAATGATCTGAGATGTCATCGCTCTGCTGCAGAATTTCAACGGCATCAACATCTATTCCATATGATAATATTAGATCTAGAGTATGATTACGACAATGAGTAGGTCCTGACACGTGTTGTCTAACTCCAATTGAGTTCAGAATATCTTTAAATGCCAATCCCAATGCATCTTTTTCATTATCTATGTGTATATTAAAATCACCAACAATTAGTACTTTATCTGCAGTCAATATTAATTCTGATAGAAAGTCCGCAAAGTCTTTGATAAAATCTTTATGGTGCCCTGGTGGCCTGTATACAGTAGCCAGCACAAATCTCAAACGTGATTTATCGTTTACACTATATATTTTTACATTTAAGCACCAACAAGTCAAGTCAAGTCATCTTCATTTATATAGCGTTTTTAACAATGTAGATTGTTTCAAAGCAGTTTTACAGAGATAAACGTATAATTTAAGGTAACAGAGATTGTTTTGGCTTAATAGCGGTTCTTTAATAAAGTTATTTTCCAGCTAAAGTTAGTTTTAATTGATTCGCTTCCGTCGCAACGATCATTTGTTATTAAATTAGGGGCCGCTAAGACGACACTATTCTCTCTACACAGACTTTAAACGCGAACCTGTGAGAAACAATGATGGCGTTCACATGCGGATTAAGAATTGGTTCTATAGTTATGTGCGTTTGAATATATGTGCGCAGGTTTGGAATTCCCTACAAACCAAGCCTAAACAAAGTACTGGTCTTTCCTTATACATTTTGATACAGAATTTAATTTAATTTTGTTACTTCGGGCTAGGTACGTGAAATGAATTTCCCGAAAACGCTTTATCTGTAGAGTGGTAAAGGGATCCTCCATAGGGAGAGACTAGTTGGCACTTCAGCACTGCGTTGTCATCGGGTCCAGGCGCAGGTCCTTCATTAGATCTGGATACGGCCTGGATCCGGCAGGCTGCGGGAAGACCTCGGGATAAACAAAGACACGAAAATTAGCGTAGATGCCATTCTTCTTATGATGTAACGAGTACATCAGGATTTATGGGAAGTGTTCCCGGTTCCGGCTGACCTGATCTATGCAGTCTAACATTGAATTATAGAAGTCTATAATGTGTTGTGTGTATGCTAGGTCAAAGAGATGTGTTTTTAGTCTGGCTTTGAACTGACAGAGTGTGTCTGCTTCCCAGACAATGGTAGGAAGACTGTTCCAAAGTTTTGGTGCTAAATAGGAGAAGGAACTACCGCCAGCAGTCGATTTTGATATTCTAGGTATTATCAACTGGCCGGAAGGTAATTGGCCTAGGTAATACCAACTTTTAGAAAAAAATGATATCTGCGAGGATTTCCAGTCAGGATTTAGACCGTACCATAGTACTGAGACTGCTCTCATTAGAGTTACAAATGATTTGCTCTTATCATCCGATCGTGGTTGTATCTCTTTATTAGTGTTACTCGATCTTAGTGCTGCATTTCATACTATTGACCACAACGTTCTTTTAAATAGACTCGAAAATTATGTTGGCATTAGTGGAATTGCATTAGCATGGTTTAAATCATACTTATCTGACCGTTATCAGTTTGTAGCAGTAAATGAAGAGATGTCTTATCGATTGCAAGTTCAGTATGGAGTACCACAAGGCTCAGTACTAGGACCGCTGCTGTTCACTCTGTACATGCTACCCTTGGGAGATATCATTAGGAAGCATGGAATTAGCTTTCACTGTTATGCTGATGATACTCAGCTCTATATTTCTTCACGCCCTGACGAAACTTACCAATTCACAAAATTAACGGAATGTATAGCTGGTATAAAAAATTGGATGACTAGTAATTTCCTACTACTTAACTCTGAAAAAAACTGAGATTCTAATTATTGGACAAAAAAACGTCCTCAAGTAATAATCCAGAATACTGTCTAACACTTGATGGCTGCTCTGTCAAGTCTTCGTCGTCGGTTAGGAACCTGGGTGAGCTCTTTGATATCAATCTTTCATTTGAAAGTCACATGTCTAGTATCTGTAAAACCGCATTTTTCCATCTTAAAAATATATCTAAATTACGTCATATGCTCTCATTGACAAATGCGGAACAATTAGTTCATGCATTCATGACCTCAAGGCTAGATTACTGTAATGCTCTACTGGGTGGTTGCCCTGCACACTTAATAAACAAACTACAGCTGGTTCAAAACGCAGCAGCTCGAGTTCTTACCAGAACCAGGAAGTATGACCATATTAGCCCTGTTCTGTCAACACTGCATTGGCTCCCTTTTAAACATCGTATACATTTTAAAATATTGCTGATTACTTACAAAGCACTAAATGGTTTTGTAACAATCCACCCTTTAATGTTCTTTTTAAACAGCTATGTTACTATACACGCACAAGGGGATCTTTGGAATGAAAGCAGTAATCACAAATAGCACAAAACTTCAACAATGTCACATACTCAATACTTTCTTAAACATATAAATATGCATAAGAGCAGGTGTAAAGGAATTAATAAGGCACACAGCAACAAACAAATATTCAGACGGCGCTGAACACCATTCAACAAAAGACGCATCAAACAGTTCAATTGAATGATGTACTTAGAGCGGTATATTATACATGATCAATTATCCCCTAATTAGGCATAAGGAGTTATGTGGACAAGAGTGTTGAGGCGCTTGAGCAATGTATGATATCAACACTGAAACAGTTTGAGGGAAAATTAGTGGAGTGCTTAAAGAGGCGTGATGAAAAGTGGAAAACAGAACATGAACGGCTGAAGCGAGCCAGCCTTGTTACACTCCCTAGGCCTCTTCCACGTACAGGAGCTACTATTCATCCACCTCATAGCCGCTCTACTCCTGCTCCAGCTTCCTCCAGTGCTTTCACACAAACAGGTGCTCCTCTGAGCAGGGAAGTACCTGTTATGAGCCCGTCTATCAGTAGAATCACTCCTCCTCTGCTCAACAACATGACAATGCCTGATATGGCGGTTAGTTCTGACAGTACTGTTCAGTCCTCGAATCCTTATGCGCAAGAGCTCATTCCATGCCAACCAGCTCAGAGTGTGGTAGGTGCCCAGCTTCAGACATCCTTTACTGGAGCACTTTCTCATCCACCTATACAGCCTTTTATACAAAGCACCAGCCTCTCACCTTCTTTGGGTGCTTCATGTAGCCAAGCCATCAGACCTCCTGTGGTTTATTCCAGGCCGGCTATTCAGATGGAGTTTCCTTCATTTAGTGGGTCCAGGGAAGTGGCCGATGTTCTTAACTTTGTTGATCGCTGTGAAACGTTTTTTGCAGTGCGGCCATTGTCTGATGCAGAGCTGATAGGGGCCCTGTCTAACACTCTTAAAGGGCCAGTACATAGCTGGTGGATGGTGGTGAAAAACAGTGTGCACAACTGGTCTGAGTTTAAGAATGCTTTTAAGGATGCCTTCCTCCCTCCTGATTACCTCACTGAGGTAGAAGAAAAGCTCCGGGACATGGTACAGTTGCCAGAGCAGTGTCTGAGGGATTTTGCATACGATTACCGTGCTCTTTGTTTGCGGTGGAAGCCAGACATCACAGAGGCCGAGTTGGTGCGCAAGATCCTTAATAACTGCAATCCTCGAATAGCTGGCTGTCTCCGGGGTACTGTCACAAATGTGGACCAGTTGGTTCAGACTGGCACCCTTGTGGAGAAAGACTGCACCTCGTCTAAAGAATATTGGGGAAAGGTGGACCAGCAAAAGGCCAAGGAGAAAGGCTTAAAGAAAACCCAGGACAAGGGGCCTTCTCAGGAGGCCAAGAAACCTGCTGATGTGGTGACAGTAGTGCAGCTGGGACGGAAGTCTCCTATGGTGCTCCTCCATGTTCCAGTAGGGGTGAGGGGAAAGCAGTGCCATGCTGTGTTCGACACTGGATGCACGTACTCACTCATGCGGCAGAGTCTCTGGCTGGAGCTGGCTCGCGAAGGTGAGCGACTAAAGCCGAGTGACAATCAAAGCTTTGCCTTGGCCGATGGGAAGACTTATGGTGCTGTGGGGAAGACACAGATGGTGTACATCTGGCATGAGGTGATATGGTCGCTGGAGATGTTCGTCATGGCTGATAACCATCTAGCTTTCCCTATCATCTTTGGTTTGGACTTCCTCAGGAAAACCTCCACCATCATTAATATGGGAAACCAGACCTATGGGGTGAAAGGACCCCGGGGCTATACTTTCTATCCATTTCTGTCTCACCCGCTGGAGGGAACATTGAGGCGGGAGCCTGAGGCTTGTTCCAATGCCAGCCTATATGTAGCTGTTTCTTACCCGGGTCCTTTGGGCCCATTTCCACCATTGGGAGTGGTGTCTCCTGCTTTTCCAGACCACCCTTCAGAGGTCAGGGAATTGTTCCAGGCCTGGCCAAGGGTATGTTCTGGGACATTGGGCAAGACCAGGGTGGAGGAACACCGGATTTTCACCACTGACGAGGTGCCTGTACGCTGCAGGGCATACAGGGTTTCGCCCTTCAAACGGCAGATCATTGCTGACCATGTGGAGCAGATGCTCAAGGATGGCATTATTGAGCCATCACAGTCCGCCTGGGGTGCTCCGGTGGTCTTAGTCAAGAAACCAGATGACTCCATTCGATTTTGTGTGGATTTTAGGCATCTCAATGCAAAAACCCATCCAGATGCCTACCCCATGCCTATTATCCACGAGCTACTGGAATCGATGCATGGTGCAGCTTTCTTCAGTACTCTTGACCTGAAGTCTGGATATTGGCAGGTCGCCATGTCCGAGGACAGTAAGGCCAAGATGGCCGTGATAACGCCTATGGGCCTGTACCAGTTTAGGTGCATGCCTTTTGGGCTCAGGAATGCCGGAGCCACTTTTCAGCGGCTAATGGAGAAAGTCCTGGGGGAGCTTAGAGGGAATATCTGCTGTGTGTACATTGATGATGTCATAGTCTTTTCACCCACTCATGAACAACATCTCCGGGATTTGCACGCTGTCCTAGGGAAGCTTCATAGGGCTGGGCTGACACTTAATCTTAAGAAGTGTGCTTTGTTCCGGCAGGAGCTGAAGTTCTTGGGCCACGTAGTCTCGGACAAGGGCGTGCAGGTGGATCCGGAAAAGACTCAGGCAGTGACGACATATACCAAGCCCACTAACATCAAGACCCTCCAGCGTTTCTTAGGCCTTGTGGGGTGGTATCATAAGTTTATCGACCATTTTGCAGACCTGGCTGCCCCATTGAATCGTCTGAAGAGGAAGACCGTGGAGTGGGTTTGGTCAGAGGAATGTCAGCAGAGTTTTGATCAGCTGAAGAGGGCGTTGGTGGACGCACCTATCCTCATGCAGCCTGACACCTCCCTGCCATTTGAAATCCATACAGACGCCAGTGATGTGGGTTTGGGGGCCGTGCTGGTGCAGAAAACAGCTGAAGGGGAGAAGGTGATCGCCTATGCATCCAGGGGGGTGCGTGGTGCAGAGTGCAATTACTCCACCTCTGAGAAGGAGTGTCTTGCAGTCGTTTGGGCTGTTGAGAAGTGGAGGCACTATCTTGAGGGGGCTGAGTTCACCATATACACGGACCATGCTGCCTTGACCTGGGCCTTCAATTGTCCGAAAACCTCCTCTCGCTTGACCCGCTGGATCCTGCGGCTCCAACAGTTTCAATTTAGAGTCCAGTACAGGAAAGGACTTCATAACATCGTACCTGATGCCCGACAGGTACGATGTTATGAAGTCCTTTCCTGTACCGCAGGATCCAGCGGGTCAAGCGAGAGGAGGTTTTCGGACAATTGAAGGCCCAGGTCAAGTCAGCATGGTCCGTGTATATGGTGAACTCAGCCCCCTCAAGATAGTGCCTCCACTTCTCAACAGCCCAAACGACTGCAAGACACTCCTTCTCAGAGGTGGAGTAATTGCACTCTGCACCACGCACCCCCCTGGATGCATAGGCGATCACCTTCTCCCCTTCAGCTGTTTTCTGCACCAGCACGGCCCCCAAACCCACATCACTGGCTTCTGTATGGATTTCAAATGGCAGGGAGGTGTCAGGCTGCATGAGGATAGGTGCGTCCACCAACGCCCTCTTCAGCTGATCAAAACTCTGCTGACATTCCTCTGACCAAACCCACTCCACGGTCTTCCTCTTCAGACGATTCAATGGGGCAGCCAGGTCTGCAAAATGGTCGATAAACTTATGATACCACCCCACAAGGCCTAAGAAACGCTGGAGGGTCTTGATGTTAGTGGGCTTGGTATATGTCGTCACTGCCTGAGTCTTTTCCGGATCCACCTGCATGCCCTTGTCCGAGACTACGTGGCCCAAGAACTTCAGCTCCTGCCGGAACAAAGCACACTTCTTAAGATTAAGTGTCAGCCCAGCCCTATGAAGCTTCCCTAGGACAGCGTGCAAATCCCGGAGATGTTGTTCATGAGTGGGTGAAAAGACTATGACATCATCAATGTACACACAGCAGATATTCCCTCTAAGCTCCCCCAGGACTTTCTCCATTAGCCGCTGAAAAGTGGCTCCGGCATTCCTGAGCCCAAAAGGCATGCACCTAAACTGGTACAGGCCCATAGGCGTTATCACGGCCATCTTGGCCTTACTGTCCTCGGACATGGCGACCTGCCAATATCCAGACTTCAGGTCAAGAGTACTGAAGAAAGCTGCACCATGCATCGATTCCAGTAGCTCGTGGATAATAGGCATGGGGTAGGCATCTGGATGGGTTTTTGCATTGAGATGCCTAAAATCCACACAAAATCGAATGGAGTCATCTGGTTTCTTGACTAAGACCACCGGAGCACCCCAGGCAGACTGTGATGGCTCAATAATGCCATCCTTGAGCATCTGCTCCACATGGTCAGCAATGATCTGCCGTTTGAAGGGCGAAACCCTGTATGCCCTGCAGCGTACAGGCACCTCGTCAGTGGTGAAAATCCGGTGTTCCTCCACCCTGGTCTTGCCCAATGTCCCAGAACATACCCTTGGCCAGGCCTGGAACAATTCCCTGACCTCTGAAGGGTGGTCTGGAAAAGCAGGAGACACCACTCCCAATGGTGGAAATGGGCCCAAAGGACCCGGGTAAGAAACAGCTACATATAGGCTGGCATTGGAACAAGCCTCAGGCTCCCGCCTCAATGTTCCCTCCAGCGGGTGAGACAGAAATGGATAGAAAGTATAGCCCCGGGGTCCTTTCACCCCATAGGTCTGGTTTCCCATATTAATGATGGTGGAGGTTTTCCTGAGGAAGTCCAAACCAAAGATGATAGGGAAAGCTAGATGGTTATCAGCCATGACGAACATCTCCAGCGACCATATCACCTCATGCCAGATGTACACCATCTGTGTCTTCCCCACAGCACCATAAGTCTTCCCATCGGCCAAGGCAAAGCTTTGATTGTCACTCGGCTTTAGTCGCTCACCTTCGCGAGCCAGCTCCAGCCAGAGACTCTGCCGCATGAGTGAGTACGTGCATCCAGTGTCGAACACAGCATGGCACTGCTTTCCCCTCACCCCTACTGGAACATGGAGGAGCACCATAGGAGACTTCCGTCCCAGCTGCACTACTGTCACCACATCAGCAGGTTTCTTGGCCTCCTGAGAAGGCCCCTTGTCCTGGGTTTTCTTTAAGCCTTTCTCCTTGGCCTTTTGCTGGTCCACCTTTCCCCAATATTCTTTAGACGAGGTGCAGTCTTTCTCCACAAGGGTGCCAGTCTGAACCAACTGGTCCACATTTGTGACAGTACCCCGGAGACAGCCAGCTATTCGAGGATTGCAGTTATTAAGGATCTTGCGCACCAACTCGGCCTCTGTGATGTCTGGCTTCCACCGCAAACAAAGAGCACGGTAATCGTATGCAAAATCCCTCAGACACTGCTCTGGCAACTGTACCATGTCCCGGAGCTTTTCTTCTACCTCAGTGAGGTAATCAGGAGGGAGGAAGGCATCCTTAAAAGCATTCTTAAACTCAGACCAGTTGTGCACACTGTTTTTCACCACCATCCACCAGCTATGTACTGGCCCTTTAAGAGTGTTAGACAGGGCCCCTATCAGCTCTGCATCAGACAATGGCCGCACTGCAAAAAACGTTTCACAGCGATCAACAAAGTTAAGAACATCGGCCACTTCCCTGGACCCACTAAATGAAGGAAACTCCATCTGAATAGCCGGCCTGGAATAAACCACAGGAGGTCTGATGGCTTGGCTACATGAAGCACCCAAAGAAGGTGAGAGGCTGGTGCTTTGTATAAAAGGCTGTATAGGTGGATGAGAAAGTGCTCCAGTAAAGGATGTCTGAAGCTGGGCACCTACCACACTCTGAGCTGGTTGGCATGGAATGAGCTCTTGCGCATAAGGATTCGAGGACTGAACAGTACTGTCAGAACTAACCGCCATATCAGGCATTGTCATGTTGTTGAGCAGAGGAGGAGTGATTCTACTGATAGACGGGCTCATAACAGGTACTTCCCTGCTCAGAGGAGCACCTGTTTGTGTGAAAGCACTGGAGGAAGCTGGAGCAGGAGTAGAGCGGCTATGAGGTGGATGAATAGTAGCTCCTGTACGTGGAAGAGGCCTAGGGAGTGTAACAAGGCTGGCTCGCTTCAGCCGTTCATGTTCTGTTTTCCACTTTTCATCACGCCTCTTTAAGCACTCCACTAATTTTCCCTCAAACTGTTTCAGTGTTGATATCATACATTGCTCAAGCGCCTCAACACTCTTGTCCACATAACTCCTTATGCCCACCTCTCTGTTCAATGCACTATTAACAGAATCTCTGAAGTCAGTCTCAAGTGTATTTAATCTGTCCATGACCAACCCTAAATCAGTGGTAATGGTAGTGAGAGCGGGCAGTGTGAGATACGATGTGTTTCCCTCATCTCCAATGCTTTGTTCATTCTCTTCTTGGTCTGATATGTAAAGTGAACTAATCAGCGATGTTATCTCCCCCACAGGATTTCTCCTAGTGACCCATGCATCTCCCCTTGATTCATGGTGCTGTTCACTAGCCTCATGCCCTGATGTAGGTGTAGAAGCCCTGGTGCCATGCTCAGAAATTTCATCCTGGAATTCACCAAGATCCACCAGTGGTATATCATCTATTTCTGTCCTAGGTTTTTTGTGCTTAAATTGTGGGGGGGGGAGATCTGTTGCTTAAATGCAATACCAAACAGAGCAGAGTATGTGCAATAAGTGCTTAGTGGAAGTATTCTGCAAAATACAAAATATAATTACAAAATACCAACAAACAATGTCCACATCAATATGGTAACCACAAAGCAAAGTCACCAAAATTGCATTTCATTCCCCGTACGGGCCACCATCTGTAACAATCCGCCCTTTAATGTTCTTTTTAAACAGCTATGTTACTATAAACGCACAAGGGGATCTTTGGAATGAAAGCAGTAATCACAAATACCACAAAACTTCAACAATGTCACATAAAGGGCGGATTGTTACAGTTTAGCTCCGCAGTACTTGAGCGAGCTCTTAACGCATTATAGTCCTTCACGTCTATTGCGATCTCAAAATTCCGGCCAGTTGATAATACCTAGAATATCAAAATCGACTGCTGGCGGTAGATCCTTTTCCTATTTAGCGCCAAAACTTTGGAACAGTCTTCCTACCATTGTCCGGGAAGCAGACACACTCTGTCAGTTCAAAGCCAGATTAAAGACACATCTCTTTGACCTAGCATACACATAACACATTATAGACTTCTTTAATTCAATGTTAGGCTGCATAGATTAGATCAGCTGGAACCGGGAACACTTCCCATAAATCCTGATGTACTCGTTACATCATAAGAAGAATGGCATCTACGCTAATTTTAGTGTCTTTGTTTATCCCGAGGTTTATCGCAATCCAGATCTGATGAAGGACCTGCGCTTGGACGTGACGACAGCGCAGTCCTGAAGTGTCACTAGTCTCTCCCCTGAGAAGGCCTCCTTCCCTTTACCTCTCTACAGATAAAACATTGTAGGGATAATTCCGGTTCACGTGGCTACGCGGAAGCGGTGAAAATTAAGACCAGACAGGTGGTTTGTTGAGGGTTGCATATTTATAGAAAACTGTTGACAATGAATAGACAGGACCAATAGTAGCAAAACGAATCACTTATTCTAAAAAGAATATCTAGTAGGCCTATATAATGAGGGGTTTTGTTAACAGTATTTTAACGATTTTTAAAAATGGATAATGATGGATAATACAAAATGCTTTCTAATATTTTGACAGAAAAAAAACACAAGCAAGAACAAAATTTAGACTTCCAGTTGCCCGTCTTCTCTCTCTGTGTGCGCGTTTGTGAGAGAGAGCTTGCGCAGCACTGAGACAAAGGTACTTTTAAGTAATTAACACGCTGTCACGGCTCCACCAGATCTACAGACTCCACCCACTCGTTCACTCTCCCCTGATTACTAATCACCACACCTGTACCTCGTCACCTGTTCACTATATACATTCACTTGCACCATTCTTCATTGTCTGATCTTGTCTTTCCATGGACACACAGACTCTACCTCAATCCTTACCTGTTCCACTTACCTGCCATCCTCGTCTTCCGATCCCGTTCCACGAACCTGCTATCATCGTCAGTGATTCTCATCCACGTCTGCCATCAGCCTTGTAGCGTTCTCTACCTGTGAAGGACAATACTGTTATTCATCAGCTAAGTTCCATTCAACTATCTTCATTGTGTTCAACTCATCAATTACATCTGCTGGTTTCCGTGCTTCTGTTCATAATAAACTTCAGTTACTTTATACTCACCTGTCTGCTTCATCACTCTCTGTGATACACGCTAGTTTTCATACTAAATGAATATGTAACGAAATTAGGTACTTTAGTTATTTTTAACACAATGACGTTACACATTCATGCTACATTTCTCAGCACTGAGAATGTTTAAATAAATGCTTGTTTCTCCAGACTCGCAGTTGTCAGTCATCCACAAGTCAGAGCACTTTCATAAAGCCATAGCAAATTTCAAGTTTATTTAGATTATATTGTTCAAAGTGACTATGAATGACAGAGCGTAATTTAGAGTCAATCCATGCGATCACGCAGAGGATTAAGTAAACTCGATTCAATATTTCAACACATCTCCCCCAGCCTGTTTACCGTAAGGAGTCAGAAGCACCGAGACTACGGTCCTGTCCTCGCTTCAGAAGTCCGTCAGACGGCGGGAGTGGAAGGGGGATCGAGACGGATTCTGTATTGCGGTCTCTTTTCAGTCATGAGCCTTACGCATTTGTCAATCATCCTGGCTTGCTATTTGGGGAATGAGTCAGCGCTATGATCGGTCGAAATGATTAGAGTACAGCGTGTGCACCAGGTTTTTTGCGTAGTTTAGAGTGACAAATCATACCAGCGTACTTTGAGCTCAATGCGTACAGGTTGGCAGGTCTGAGTCTGTTCTATCTCAAATAATGTCTTTTTGATTTAAAGGCCTGAATTGATTAAGCAAAAAAAACATCTATTTTTCTTACTTTTTTGGCCTCTTTCTTCTTCATTCTCTGGGTATATCAGGGATGATGTAACAGGTTCTCTGAAGTCAAGTAGTCTTTTGCATCAAGCCGATGTTCTGTGAATGTTTCTGTGAAGAGAGCGGATTAATCACCTTTGACCTTGCTGTAGTAGGCTACACGTAAGGGTGAATGTTACCATGACATTCAAAGCATTTGTTGCTGTTACTATGACATGAACATTTAATCACTGCTAACATTCATCAGTCCTCTGTGTTTTACACTTTGCTCATTCGTCATCAAGGTTTGACACTTATCATTTTACTGTCACTTTATGTGTCAGAGCTTTATATGTTTTCCAAGCTTTGTTATTTCCACTTCGTTCTTGTTATCGATCTTACCCAGGCCTTGTCTCTGAGCTTCCACTATAAATAGAGCGCTGTATTCGCAGGTCAAATGCTCTGTGTTTTCAATTCCTGCAAGCAAGACATTTCAAGTGTTTAGTAAAACATCACCAGTCATCAGTGATCTGAAATCTTTGTTTATATTTTTCAATAACAAAAAAAAGAATGACAAAGGTTACTATCTTTGCTACTTTGGGCCAAATGTCTGCCATTCTTTATTTTATATGTTGTTACCTTTTAAGACTCTGTTTTTAAAATAGGGACATTAGTTTGGCTGCTCAGTCACTGGCAAAATAATAAAACCAACATGCAAAATAGAATCGTGATTAAATCGTGAATCATGATTTTCTTGAAAAAAATGGTGATATGATATTTTTGCCATATGGCCCACCGCTAGGGACACGATTACTGTGGCTTCTGTGCAGCCCAGCATCAGCTCTGTGCCTCTTCTAGTCATGCAAACTTCAATGCTAAACCTGCAGGACAGTTTTACGTTAATCATTCAGCTGTAATCTGTGCTAATAAAAAAGATGTTTCTAATCAATATTCTTTGCTTTCAGAAAAACACACACAAGGGAGGGAAGGCCGTTCTTGTTTGGCTGCTGTAAAGCGTAGCATCCAAACGCTGTGTCCTTGGGTGAAACAGGGAGATGATGATAGTGTCTCTGATTATAGTGTCAAAGAAAAAAAGATGGGAGAGACGTTTGGCAAGAAAGGTAAGTTGACAAGACTTTATTCTTCATGAAATTCTCTAGTAAGAATTGGTTTGTTAAATTGGGTATGTAGATAGTATGAGATATAACTGAATTACACAGCCAAAGCCTAGAAACATCAGTTATAGACTTCATGTAAAGTTGTTGTTTTTTCCCAGTAGCTGGGTTTCCATCCAAACGTGAAGCAAATCTTTTTCAAACAAAAAATGTGAATTAGGTGCGTTTCCATCAGGTTGTTTGAGCGGACGACATGGTATTGGTAACCTAGTAACCAACGGTAAATGAAACGCCGTCAGCGAAACAGTAGTGATGCGTGTCGTTCGACTCAATGAGCGACTGCTTTCAGAGAACGCTGAGAGCCGGTTCCCGTCTGAGAGCAGTTTTCCCTTTTTCTATTTTAGTGCAGCAGATTAGTAAAAAAATCGTTCACTTTGCTATAGAAGCATGAAATTTGGCACAGATACTCTCTAAGGGCCACTATTTTGGAAAAAGGCGTTGGCCACTCAAAAATTATATCAATTATTCAAACAGTGATCCAAGCATAAAATTTTATACAAATACTCTCTAAAGGACATGTTAATAGAAAAAGATGCTTGTCCCTCAAAAATTCAAGATGGCCGCCATTTTTAAAGATGGCCACCGTTCCTGTCGAATATTAATTATTTCAAGTGTTCAAATGGTGATGCAAGCATAAAATTAGGCAGAAATACTCTTCAAGGAACACTCTTTTGGAAAAAGGTATGTGCCACTCAAAAATTCAGGATGGACACCATTTTCAAGATGGCCACCATTTCTGTCAAATAGTCATAATGTCTGCTTTGTCTGCCTCCTCTCCTTTGACCTGTCCAGCTTAGTTAAACTTGCCAGGGATATAAAATCCCCGCCGGCATAGGTCTCAGGTTCATTGGAGTACACAAGCCTCTCCACCACGGCAAGGTGTAGTCCACAGAGAGGAAGTGCCACTGTTAGAAAAAGGATACGCTGCTGGTACAGGTTGCACATACAGTGGGGAGAACAAGTATTTGATACACTGCTGATTTTGAAGGTTTTCCTACTTACAAAGCATGTAGAGGTCTGTAATTTTTATCATAGGTACACTGAAACTGTGAGAGATGGAATCTAAAACAAAAATCCAGAAAATCACATTGTATGATTTTTAAATAATTAATTTGCATTTTATTGCATGACATACGTATTTGATCACCTACCAACCAGTAAGAATTCCGGCTCTCACAGACCTGTTCGTTTTTCTTTAAGAAGCCCTCCTGTTCTCCACTCATTACCTGTATTAACTGCACCTGTTTGAACTTGTTACCTGTATAAAAGACACCTGTCCACACACTCAATCAAACAGACTCCAACCTCTCCACAATGGCCAAGACCAGAGAGCTGTGTAATGGGCTACAGGACAATAGGCAAGCAGCTTGGTGAGAAGGCAACAACTGTTGGCACAATTATTAGAAAATGGAAGAAGTTCAAGATGACGGTCAATCTCCCTCGGTCTGGGGCACCATGCAAGATCTCACCTCGTGGGGCATCAATGATCATGAGGAAGGTGAGGGATCAGCCCAGAACTACACGGCAGGTCAATGACCTGAAGAGAGCTGGGACCACAGTCTCAAAGAAAACCATTAGTAACACACTACGCCATCATGGATTAAAATCCTACAGCGCACGCAAGGTCCCCCTGCTCAAGCCAGCGCATGTCCAGGCCCGTCTGAAGTTTGCCAATGACCATCTGGATGATCCAGAGGAGGAATGGGAGAAGGTCATGTGGTCTGATGAGACAAAAATAGAGCTTTTTGGTCTAAACTCCACTTGCCGTGTTTGGAGGAAGAAGGAGGATGAGTACAACCCCAAGAACACCACCCCAACCGTGAAGCATGGAGGTGGAAACATCATTCTTTGGGGATGCTTTTCTGCAAAGGGGACAGGGACGACTGCACCGTATTGAGGGGAGGATGGATGGGGCCATGTATCGCGAGATCTTGGCTAACAACCTCCTTCCCTCAGTAAGAGCATTGAAGATAGGTTGTGGCTGGGTCTTCCAGCATGACAACGACCTGAAACCACAGCCAGGGCAACTAAGGAGTGCCTCTGTAAGAAGCATCTCAAGGTCCTGGAGTGGCCTAGCCAGTCTCCAGACCTGAACCCAATAAAAGATCTTTGGAGGGAGCTGAAAATCTGTATTGCCCAGCGACAGCCCCGAAACCTGAAGGATCTGGAGAAGGTCTGTATGGAGGAGTGTGCCAAAATCCCTGCTGCAGCGTGTGCAAACCTGGTCAAGAACTACAGGAAACGAATGATCTCTGTAATTGCAAACAAAGGTTTCTGTACCAAATATTAAGTTCTGCTTTTCTGATGTATCAAATACTTATGTCTTGCAATAAAATGCAAATTAATTACTTAAAAATCATACAATGTGATTTTCTGGATTTTTGTTTTAGATTCCGTCACTCACAGTTGAAGAATACATATGATAAAAAATGACAGACTTCTACATGCTTTGTAAGTGGGAAAACCTGCAAAATCAGCAGTGTATCAAATACTTGTTCTCCCCACTGTATCTGCGAGACGGAAGGCGGAAGGACCATCAGAATTGAGACTGGTTTCAACAATATAGGTGACCAGTTCAGAAAGAGCCATAGGAAAGATGGCTGGTTGAATCGTTTCACTCTGTGACTCTTTCTCAAGCCTTCTGAGGTTTCTCTCTGTTGTAAAGATGAATGAGACGCAAATGATGGTATTTCAGCTCCTGTGCAATGGCATCAGCACCACTTAGTTGAGACAATTATTTAGCATCATTCAGTGTTTGTGCACATTCATGTAGTCTGTCATTCAGTTGCAGTGTCATTACCTGACGTAGGTCAGATTTAGGAGATATGTTATCACAAAGAAAGCAAACCTGATCATCTAGACTTTTCTGCATCATGGTTCTGCGATGCTTTGTTTGGCTTTCATCTATCTCACTATATTGAGCATCGGATTGTTGCTTCTGGGCACGAAGTAACTTTGTGTTGTTGAACCGAAGTCGACAATTGTAGTGATACTTCGCTTGGTTCCTTCTCAAAGCTTCTATACCACCACCTTCATCCAGTCGTTCCAGGTCCAGGGTCATTGGCATTTTGTTCATCTTGTGTAAGAGTGGAATGTTGGTGGCAATCATTTTATAGCCATCATGTTGAGAAACATGATGGGTAGGTGGTGATTGGAGGGGTTCCTTTGTGTCTGTCTGACAAAGACAACATTTCTTCCAATCAGTTGGCCTCTTGGCTGACATGGGATTTTCATTTGCCATTTTGGGGGTTTGTTGTCTGATTAAGGCCGAGGGGTTATCCTTTTACCACCTCAATCATAGACATAGTACACATTCAGGTATGGGATACAACTAGGTACGGGTCACCTACACCTAGCCCGATCATTCATCCAGTGCCATTTAAGTCCCGTGTGATCTGTACACCTTCCAGGTAAGCATACATGAACAAGTCATGTATTGCCCCGCTTACCCTTGGCTCGGCTCTCCCGCGCTGGCACAACCTGTCAATTCAAGTGCGGCTATGTAACTACATCTATTACTAGCTAATTGATGAGGGGCTGGTAGACAGCATTTGGGACACTAAACTTAGCTATACTATTACTACTAGTCAAGAACTATAGTGTAAGTAAAACTAGATCAGCTGACACTGAACCCCATGCTGAGTTCCACAGCAGTAAAGTCACCAGTGTGCACTGGTTGTGTAATGAAGTTCACTCTATTAAACAAAACCTTCCTTAACACATTAAATTGAGCTCTGACAGAAATGGTGGCCATCGTGAAAATGGTCACCATCTTGAATTTGAGCGGCACACACCTTTTTCCATGATAATGTTCCTTGAAGAATATTTGTACCAAATTTCATGATAGCAGCACCATTTGAAAAAAAGATGTAAGGATTCAAGAGAAATGGCGGCCATCTTGAAAACTGGTAGCCATCTTGAATTTTTGAGGGACAAGCACCGTTTTCCAAAAAAACATTCTGAAGAGAGTATTTTCACAAAATGTTATGCCTACATCACTGTTTGAACAATTGACATAATGAGCATTTTACAGAAATAGCGGCCATCTTGAAAAAATGGCCGCCATGTTGAATTTTTCGGTGGCCAACGCCTTTTTCCCAAAAAGTGACCCTTAGAGAATATCTGTGCCAAATTTCATGCTTTTATACCAATTTGAACGATTCTCTTGAAATATGCCATTAATCTGCTGCACTATTTTTGTATGTTAATACAAGTAAGGATAATATGATTATACTTTCGCTACACTGCTCTGCCACACGACAAGTAGTCACTCACTTAATGTTATTTTGATATGTTTTCATCCTTAATATCAGGTCAGAAAACATTTAATAGAAAACGTAGTGTTGTTTTTAATTTTACCCAGCTTCTTCAGGTTTGCATGGTGTGTGACATTTGGAACCTCATTATATTGTTATAGTGTGTGTTGATTGGTGTTTATATCTGTTCAAGCTTGACAACCTTATTGCCGTTTTGATTACTTTCCAGATTAAAAGGGATGCTTATAAGAGAGTATACATCTGAAACTGCTGAGTCTGAAGGGTTTAGATTATATCACCCACCAAGTACATTGTACTCAGCGTACTGTCATTCTTAAAAAGACAACAAATCATTTGTCATAACTTGCCTGCCTTATGTATATGTGTGTGTGTGTGTGTATAATCTCTCTTTTTTCATATTAATATTTGCTGTTTTTCAGCCCCACTGCTATAGAAGAAAAACTGAAGTCTGAGTGCAGATACGAGTTAAGAAGAGAGTAGTAAGTCTGGTTTAATCTCATATCACCTCTGGTATAGAGATTTTTGAGGCCTATTGAAAGGTGATTGACAGTTAGGAAAATGTTAGCAACGTGTCCATTTCAGGAGTCTAATTTGTGCTGCCTTTGAGTCATTCATGTAAAAATCTGTTTATTTTATTGTTTTTTTGGTAAAGCTGCAAGTCACTTGTCTTAGTTGTCCTGGCATACAATATTTTGCACAACTTCTAATTTCCTTAAACCTTTGCAACAGAGGTGAAGAGAGAGCATGTTAGCATGAGCACAATAGATACGCTCATGGAATACCCTAGGTTTAAATAAACCACAATTATCAATACACAACATGCCCTCTAATACTCACAGGTTGCTTTATTGCTGTAAATAAGTATATCTGTGAGTTTTTGATTGAACTCTGCTCACTGTAAGTTGTGTTGGGCTTCTTCTAATCTCATGTTCAGAGTAACTCATAGAGTTCTGTATAGTGACGACAGACAGGGTAAAAGACACTCATGTCCAGCTTGATGAGGATATAGCCAAAGCTTTGAAAGGTAAACTGAGAAGTCAACGGAATTCTAATGCATTTCTATGCAAATTATTATACATATATTCAAACATGGATACAAAAATGTTAATCATTGGTTAATTTTATATCAATTCTTCTTCCCCTTCACAGACCCTGTGATAAAGCAGTCTTCAAACACTAGTGTCTGAACCACAAGCCCTCAGTTGTGGAAAATGAGTCGTACTCAAAGAAGTGATCGTCCACGTGAAGATGAAGATGTGACACTCTAACTCTTCGGTTTCTTTGGTTCAGCCGTTTGTAGGCCTGAGTTTGTACATAATGCATTATTCACTTCTGCACATTGTTTATCTGTAACTTGAAAACAATGTAACTGCATTGTGATGCTTATTTATTTAGTGATGTAATACAGTGGTTCCCAACCTTTTTTTGTCTGAGACCCCCTTTTTCCCAAGAAAATATTTTAGGGCCCCCCTTCACATTTAATGATATTTTCGCTCTTGTAAGCTTGCAGCAAGGATGTCAAAATATGTTGTTTTCAAACAAACGGTATGTTTACTATAAACAGATATGTTTATGCACAAATAATAGCCTATAATATTGAAAATACAATAATAAAAACATTAGTAGGCCCTTTGTAATTTAAAAATGTAAGCCTAGGAGTAGCCTATAAATTTGCCCTATTTTAAATGCAATAACAAAAATATCAGTATTCACACTTGTGTGTAGGTAAAAAAAGAATGAGCTATTACTAAATGACTTCTGTCTGGGGCCTCAATACTTGCATGTTATTTGTGAGGCTTTATCAATGTGATATTTTTTAGGCTTTTGGCGCTATAGCGAGCGATAATAAACTTGCGTTTATTAACAGAATAATGCGTCTTTCGGAAGAACATTGTAGCCGGAACTACTTCTCTCTCTGTGTGCGTCTATGACGAGTCACGCAGGTACTGGGCTACTCCGCAGCGGCAGTGATCCGAACCAGTGTGATATACTCCCAATGTAAACACTTATTATAGGTGTACCATAGTGATTCAGGATAAGACAAAAACACGGTTTGGAAAATGGATTCATGATGATCTCGCTCATTATATAAATTTTGAACAGAAAAAAGTTAAGGACTTTTATTTAATGCAAATTGCTCAAAACTTTTCAAAATATGACGCGACCCCCCACAGAGCTCGCTGAGGCCCCCTTGTGGGCCGCGACCCCCCTGTTGGGAACCGATGATGTAATATTCATAGTGTACTTTTCAGTAATACAGGCATAACTGAAATGTTCTGCAAAAAGTATAAATATAGCTCTGCCATAGCATTTCACTGATCTTTATGTATTTTGTTCAAGTATATTATATATATTGCTGTACTTTTTTAATGTTCTCCTCTGTTTTATTTTGCAAACTTACACAACAAGATACTGTATTAAAGTTTTCTTGATTTCAAAGTCTGTGTATGTCTTAACATTTAGATTTATTTTTGCACTTTTAATATAGCATTTTAAATACTGAATAAAACAGCTTTATAATAAACTATTAGTGTAATGATAATACATTTTTAATGAGCTGAAATGCTTTTTAAATGTTCTTGAGGAACATTAAAATTAAGCTTCAAATATATTATAACTGTAGTTTAAGACATATGAAAGTATATTTTGAATGAACTGTAAAGAAATACACTTAAATGTATTAGATGTACTTGAAGTGGTTCCATTTTAGCACAGTTTAACTATATATAGTGCATGTATGTGAAGTTTTAGCTCAAAATACCCCCAAAATAATAGATTTTGTTTATGCACAAACAGCAACATCACACACTAACTAAAGTTAAAATAGTGAAATCATAATCAACCACACCTTTAAATATATTTCTTTTTCACCTGGGTATATTTCTTGTATGTTTCTCGTATGTGACACTCATAATGAATTTGTAATGTACTTGTTGTAACACATATAAAGTACACTTTAATATCACTAATCAAACATGTAATTAGTCCCTACATAGGCATATACCTAAAGTATACTTAAAGTTGTTCCAATTTAGTAAACAAAAGTACACTGAATAAACTTATAGTTATGCTTTACTACAATTTAATTACTACTAAAATATACTTAGTACAAAATTAGTTGTTTAAAAAAAAAGCACACTTCAAGTTAACAAATCATTAACACACTTGAGTATACTGATCATTAGTCTGGTTGCAAGTATCCTTAGTATATACATTTTTTTTCACCAGGGCAACCTGTAAGTAGGACTAATTCTGTTGATGTATATATTTTCTACCGGTGTTCAAAATACTTCGTTTTGAGTTGTATATTGTGTAGGTCTCCTGCTAACTGGCTAACTCACGTTATTATTCTTACTGAAATATTTCTGCTAATCAGCTGTGGGCCACTATTACCTAAAACTGTGTCTATTAATCCTGTTGTAGGAGACTCCGAACAACACTAGGAGCCTTTAAAGTAGCATTATAGGGGCCCTTTAAGGACAAGCGGCAGTGTGTTTAGTATTGGGTCACTTTAAGACCGGTACGCGTCTAATATACATGCATATGACACGCACTCGATTTTATCTCAAATATTTGCTTTCACTTTAGACATAACCAACTGTGTTTATGTGAAGCTTGTGTGTATTTGACAGTATTAGCACAATAAGACTAGAAAGATATCTTAGTCCAGTATCCAGGCGCTGTTTGACAGGCTTTGCGAATGAAATGTTTAACCGGCAACTTTTGTGAATGGCAGTGTCCCGTGAGTGTATATACAGCATGTGATGTGAATGTAACAGAACTGCAGCTGATAGAATGTGCGCAGTAATACGATACTACGACATTTCTTCAAAAGCAGATCGTGGAGACATTTTAATCGTCCACGATCGAATATTGTGATATCGCAAACCCCCACGTGTCCCATAGTTATTTCATACAGGTGAGTATTGATTTGTGTTAATGTTACCTGTCGCAGACGCATCTGATGAGCTGCTGCGATCCATTCCTTCGGGGATATACTCATATTCGAACACGTCCTAGTTGTGATCCATTCCTTCGGGGAAAGTTGCATGATGTTTACTTTCTGCATGTTGCCTAACATCAGAAACATCAGGCTGAAGCGGACATGAATCAGAGAGGTAATAACTAGAGACTTACCTTCTGTCGGCTCGGACTCGATCGCATCTGGCTCTGGTGTTTCTTTAAGCCAGTCATGATCTAGAATGTTCTGTAAGGTGATCCCTGACTTTCTGTCACGAAGTTTCCGAAGTAGATTCAGGCATTCAACAAAGAGTTCAGATGAAAGCTGAATCGTCCTGTTTAATTTTGAGAAATGTAGTTTATGTGAGATAATGTTGCTGTTACTATGGCATTCTCTGGATGCCCATGAACATTTATTAATGGCTAAACATTCATTGTCAATCCGCTGTGTTTTACACTTTGCTTATTTGTCATCAAGGTAATTTTACTGTCACTTGTGTAAGAGCTTTACATGTTTTCAAGCAATGCTATTTCCATTTCGTTCTTGTTTTTGGTCTCACCTTTGACCAGCAGTGTATTGCCACGAAGAAGTTTCACAAGACCTTTTCCTCTGACCATTCTCTTCAGCGCTCTGTATAAGCCATCGTGTGTTGCCATTAAAGCGTATTCTCTCCTCTCTGCTTTTGATTCAAAATCGCCTTTTCCTGTAAGCAGTAAGTTTTCAGTTTTCAGTAAAAAAAAACTTATTTCCATATCCTGTGCATAATAAATCAGTGACTTGTGCTCAAAAAGCAAGCTCACGTGTTTCTCTGATGGACAGTGCACTGTGAAAGCCGGCTAACTTGATCTTTCTGGTGTTTGGGTTGATGAATACTTCTTTCAGGCTCATGAATTCATAATAAATATCCTTTTCACTGCAGTGCCGTAACGCAGCGATGAGATTCTGCATGATGTCTTTTACTTCTGCTTCAGTCAGACGACCTCTGTTTTCTTTGATGAAATCACTCAAGGTTACGCTGACACCTGGATGTTCCATAATTAAGATGTCTTGATCTTTCATGTCAAACCAATCATGTAACTTTACGACATGGTCGCTATGTTCCACCATCCACGTTATAATTGCCTCTCGACACAAAGGGTCGGAATCCCTAATCTGAAAGAAGAGATTGACAAAAGGTTAGTTGACTCCTAACCTCAAACCTCCTGACTAAAGAGTGAGCGAAATTCAATAAGAAAACAATGAACTTTACATGTACTTTACAACTGATGCTTCTTTGATTGTCTATTTCACATCTTATGCTGTCTACATACAGAATTATCAATTACCGAATAAAAATGTAATAAATAATTCTTAATAGTAATTTTCATGAAGAACAAAATTGTGTCAACTTACCCGGAAATTCATTTGGGACTTGTCAACAAATTTGATGATCACCTAAAAAATAAAGAAAATATTTGCAAACGTAAGTGAACTGACTCATCTTTGTAGTTTACATGATTATCTACAATCTTTTTTAAAACATGTTTTGAATAAAAAAGACAGAAGGAAACAAGAGGCAAAAAGTTTGCAGTATCCAGAAAGAGCAACATACTTGAGTGCCATCAGATTTTCGAATTCCTTCATAGACACTGGCACTGGGTACCCATGGCAGTTTCTTTCCCACTTCATAACGAGAGTTAAAGGATCCTGGAAAACACACAACAGCATGAGAGACTGAACTGCTTATGACTAAACACACCTGTGTAGATCAGGCGAGGACTAGTGACAGCATGTTAAGTTTAGCGAATGCAGTGATTAATATTCATGAACCCGGCAGTTCATCAATCCTTAGTGCAGTTTATATTCTTATTAGTAGCAGAATTCATCGTAGTATTATTATCTTATCAGTATTATTGTTAGTTGTATTTTTCACAGAAACACAATAGTTGGTATAGGCTACTGCTTTTACTATTGTTTGATACAAATTTTACAATTTCAATTAAATTCTTATGGTTTTATTCCGATCTTGATTCAGATTGGATCCGTATTAGGTACAGTAGATACATGTTAATTTCTCTCAAGAAAGAAAATCACACCTAGAAAATCACGTCTTTCAAAAGTAAGAGTCGACTATGATTCAGTTAAATTAATCATTTTTAAAAACGAATCCTAAGCGGTTTCGTTGTGACGACAAGACGAGACATTAGCATATTAGCGTCCACTTATTGCGCGCGCAGGGAAAACTTGAAGTGGACACTGGACAGCATCATGTGGAGAAGACGGCGCTGTGCTCTACAATGTGAAGGTAAAGCCAGTTTCTTTTCACCGCCCAAGGACGAGCATGTGAAGAATCAGAGGTTAAAGTTCATCTTTACCACGGTATCACAGCAGTATAATCCTAAACTTTTGCTGTGTTCCCTTTATTTCACTGACGACTGCTTCTCAAATCTGCTTCTCACACCTGTTTTGTGAAGGTGTGAATCATTTTTGATTAATATTTAATATAATAAAGTTCTGTGTAACGAATTATTCACGAAGGAATTATTGTGAACGAATCATCTGTTGAGCTGCTGTGATCCATTCCTTCGGGGAAAGTTGCATGATGTTTACTCTCTGCATGTTGCCTAACAGGGCCGTGCACAGACATTTTGAGGGGCAGTGGCTTAAACCAAAAAAGGGGGCACTAAGGAGTTTGAATGAGGCAGTATCATCTTAATATAGAAAATTAAAAACAACTCTTTTATATGGGCAATTAGATTACAATTAGGATTTAGTGCAAAATCAAGTTATGTTGTTATAATTACTCTTCCAATTAAGTAATTCAATGTCAATGCCAG
Organism: Leuciscus idus; assembly: GCA_021554675.1. Taxonomy (NCBI): domain Eukaryota; kingdom Metazoa; phylum Chordata; class Actinopteri; order Cypriniformes; family Leuciscidae; genus Leuciscus; species Leuciscus idus. The sequence continues at coordinate 287,897 of CM038639.1, read as the reverse complement.
TTTAACTGTCTGATGCTCAGTGGGCTCTCACTCTCTGAGCTGCCTCATCCTATGGAAGTAGTATAGACATTTAATTTAATATTATACAGTTAAAGTATAAATTGAAATGATATACAGGTTACAACAGTTATAAAGTCACACCGGGGAAGAAATGCACATTTGACTTAATTCTCTTTTATACCACTCAATGGCACAAATTCTGCTCAGCACTTTTTTTCATAAACGCTTTTGATGATGGACTTGGAAATTTGGCTGATCATTGACTTGATCAAAGTTGATTCTGTGCTAATTTAATCTACTATTTAATAATTTTTTTTTATGTTTTAGACTTATGTAGCAATTTAAATACAAAGATCTCAAGAATCTTGTTTCTGTATTTTTAAAATGAAAATTATGACAGATAGCCTATATTTATTGAACAAACATTTATTATTTAATTTATCAAAATAACTCAAATTGATGATCAATCAATTAAACTTTGCTAAAGTGATTGGTTTGAACAAGTATCAACTTAGACATTATTAAAAGCATATTAATTTAGCTTAAGTATTTTTATCAATACTTCTTTACCGTGCTGGTTTTACCCCGTGTATACCTCCTTGCCACCTCATACATTAATACGATTTTTAAACAAACCACCTTTCTGATTTATTTTCACACAAAATCTGTTGCTCCATCAATTTGCAAACATATATTGTTCTGCATTCATACACTGGGAGTAGTGAAAATTAGAATTCTTGTTCAATCAAATTATTTAACCTGATCTAATCTAATATAAATAACACTAATAAATAAATCACGAATAAATAAATAAATAACATTTTCTATTGTTTGCAGATTTTGTAGACAAAAAAACAATGCTTTCACAGAAGAACAGAGTGAGAAAGAGCAAAGACAAAGCCTATTCAACATTGCAAAAATTGAATCAAAGTTCTAGAAAGCCAGAGGGTAAATCATGTATAGAATATTTAGCAGACAGTTTTTCACACTTTAACTCCTGTAAATATATTTCCCATTATAATCAGTTGCCTTAGTTGATATAGAATCTATCTATAACATAGCCTACATCATATTTATAATATTTTAATGAGACCATATTAAGATTATACATAATAAAAAGGTAATATACTATGTATTATCTAAATGTGTTGTAATCTAAATGAATAGTACCTTAGTATAGTAGGTTACAAGGGGGCTAACGGCACAAAACACATTTGCTTTTCTTCCAAGAACATGGATGTTGCACGAGTTGTAACTTGTTAGCACTATTTGAAGACCAAGAGCAAAACATTTTGCGACAGAAATACAAAAACATATTACCAAAATACTAATTTTGTGGATCGACTACTGTCTGTAATGTGGATTGTAATTTGTAATCGACCTGTGAATGGGACGACATTCTATTCTGAAACTGTCGTCGGAGAGCGGGCACATGCTTGTCTACGAGTGACGCTGCGGAGCGAGCAGGAAAACACGGAGCGGATTAGCGGAATCAGTGGATCTTTAGCGGAGCGATAACAGACCGTTTTTATGGGAATCTTCTGGAGGGGGGCGAGAGGGGCACCTCAGCTGATGAGGGCAGAAGGGCAGTGGCTCTAGCCACCGGGCCACCCCCCTGTGCACGGCCCTGTTGCCTAACATCAGAAACATCAGGCTGAAGCGGACATGAATCAGAGAGGTAATAACTAGAGACTTACCTTCTGTCGGCTCGGACTCGATCGCATCTGGCTCTGGTGTTTCTTTAAACCAGTCATGATCTAGAATGTTCTGTAAGGTGATCCCTGACTTTCTGTCACGAAGTTTCCGAAGTAGATTCAGGAATTCAACAAAAGAGTTCAGATGAAAGCTGAATTGTCCTGTTTAATTTTGAGAAATGTAGTTTATGTGAGATAATGTTGCTGTTACTATGGCATTCTCTGGATGCCCATGAACATTTATTCATGGGTAAACATTCATTGTCAATCCGCTGTGTTTTACACTTTGCTTATTTGTCATCAAGGTAATTTTACTGTCACTTGTGTAAGAGCTTTACATGTTTTCAAGCAATGCTATTTCCATTTCGTTCTTGTTTTTGGTCTCACCTTTGACCAGCAGTGTATTGCCACGAAGAAGTTTCACAAGACCTTTTCCTCCGACCATCCCTTTCAGAGCTCTGTATAAGCCATCGTTTGTTGCCATTAAAGCGTGAATTCTCCTCTCTTCTATTGATTTACCATCGCCTTTTCCTGTAAGCAGTAAGTTTTCAGTTTTCAGTAAAAAAAAAACTTATTTCCATATCCTGTGCATAATAAATCAGTGACTTGTGCTCAAAAAGCAAGCTCACGTGTTTCTTTGATGGACAGCGCTCTATTAAAGCCGGATAACTTGATCTTTCTGGTGTCTAGGTTGATGAATACTTCTTTCAGGCTCATGTATTTATAATAAATATCCTTTTCACTGCAGTGCCGTAACGCAGCGATGAGATTCTGCATGATGTCTTTTACTTCTGCTTCAGTCAGACGACCTCTGTTTTCTTTGATGAAATCACTCAAGGTTACGCTGACACCTGGATGTTCCACAATTAAGAAGTCGTAATCTATCACGTCAAACCAATTATGTAACTTTACGACATGGTCGCTATGTTCCACCATCCGCAATATAGCTGCCTCTCGACACAAAGGGTCGGAATCCCCAATCTGAAAGAAGAGATTGACAAAAGGTTAGTTGACTCCTAACCTCAAACCTCCTGACTAAAGAGTGAGCGAAATTCAATAAGAAAACAATGAACTTTACATGTACTTTACAACTGATGCTTCTTTGATTGTCTATTTCACATCTTATGCTGTCTACATACAGAATTATCAATTACCGAATAAAAATGTAATAAATAATTCTTAATAGTAATTTTCATGAAGAACAAAATCGTGTCAACTTACCCGGAAATTCATTTGGGACTTGTCAACATATTTGACGAGCACCTAAAAAATAAAGAAAATATTTGCAAACGTAAGTGAACTGACTCATCTTTGTAGTTTACATGATTATCTACAATCTTTTTTAAAACATGTTTTGAATAAAAAAGACAGAAGGAAACAAGAGGCAAAAAGTTTGCAGTATCCAGAAAGAGCAACATACATGAGTGCCATCAGATTTTTGAATTCTATAGACCTCGCCATGGGATTGGCATACCGATGACATTTTCTTTCCCACTGTATAACGAGAGTCCCAGGATCCTGGAAAACACACAACAGCATGAGAGACTGAACTGCTTATGACTAAACACACCTGTGTAGATCAGGCGAGGACTAGTGACAGCATGTTAAGTTTAGCGAATGCAGTGATTAATATTCATGAACCCGGCAGTTCATCAATCCTTAGTGCAGTTTATATTCTTATTAGTAGCAGAATTCATCGTAGTATTATTATCTTATCAGTATTATTGTTAGTTGTATTTTTCACAGAAACACTGACCGACAATGTCCTAATTTCAGTTACAATGACAAATCTGCATTCTTATGTTCTCATTCACACTGTTACCAAGTTTGAGTTCAGTGAGAAGTCCCCCAGTAATCGTGTCCCACTGTTATTTCTGCATACATGTGAGTTAGGGTTAGTATTAATGTCCTCAGACAGTTACCTGTCTGCTCGATCTTAGATAACGCATCAGCGCTGGTCGATGGTTGAGCGTAATCCACCATTGGCTCAAGCGCATCTGTGGCTGGAGTCGGCTCTTCTTCAGGTGTTTGAGGAGACTCCTGTGATAACGCATCAGCCCTGGTCGATGGTTGAGCATAATCCACCATTGGCTCAAGCGCATCTGTGGCTGGAGTCGGCTCTTCTTCAGGTGTTTGAGGAGACTCCTGTGATAACGCATCAGCGCTGGTCGATGGTTGAGCGTAATCCACCATTGGCTCAAGCGCATCTGTGGCTGGAGTCGGCTCTTCTTCAGGTGTTTGAGGAGACTCCTGTGATAACGCATCAGCGCTGGTCGATGGTTGAGCGTAATCCACCATTGGCTCAAGCGCATCTGTGGCTGGAGTCGGCTCTTCTTCAGGTGTTTGAGGAGACTCCTGTGATAACGCATCAGCACTGGTCGATGGTTGAGCGTAATCCACCATTGGCTCAAGCGCATCTGTGGCTGGAGTCGGCTCTTCTTCAGGTGTTTGAGGAGACTCCTGTGATAACGCATCAGCGCTGGTCGATGGTTGAGCACTGCTGCTATCCATTCCTTCAAACTGCATGTTGCCTGAAGAAAAATTAAATGATTGTCAGAACATTTGGTAGCCAAACTAAACACTATTTTATTGAGTTTGGTGACAGCATGATGCAATAGTTGGTATAGGCTACTGCTTTTACTATTGTTTGATACAAATTTTACAATTTCAATTAAATTCTTGTGGTTTTATTCCGATCTTGATTCAGATTGGATCCGTATTAGGTACAGTAGATACATGTTAATTTCTCTCAAGAAAGAAAATCACACCTAGAAAATCACGTCTTTCAAAAGTAAGAGTCGACTATGATTCAGTTAAATTAATCATTTTTAAAAACGAATCCTAAGCGGTTTCGTTGTGACGTCAAGACGAGACATTAGCATATTAGCGTCCACTTATTGCGCGCGCAGGGAAAACTTGAAGTGGACACTGGACAGCATCATGTGGAGAAGACGGCGCTGTGCTCTACAATGTGAAGGTAAAGCCAGTTTCTTTTCACCGCCCAAGGACGAGAATCAGAGGTTAAAGTTCATCTTTACCACGGTATCACAGCAGTATAATCCTAAACTTTTGCTGTGTTCCCTTTATTTCACTGATGACTGCTTCTCAAATCTCGGAGTTCAATGCAGGATTCGCAAAGCGCTTGTGCTTGAAAGACCCCCAAGGTCATTTTTCTGGTCCTTATGGGGGGGTCCCTTGATGCTTATGGGCAGCCGCGGCGCTACCACTGGGCCCACCCATTTTAGGTCCGGGCCCGCCCATTTTGACCCAGGCCTATAGTGAGTAGTGAGTGATTTTCATTCTAGCAGTCCAATAAGCAGCCGAGGAAAGCTTTGAGTGAAAGCTCCTCAGCCAATCAGCGGCTTCTACCCCACGTGTGGACTCTTAAATCCTGATCGATTGCTCCTGTCTGCCTCGCTGCCTGCTGTGAGTTTGTTTGCTTCGGTGCTGTAAGCGCCGTCTTAGCCTCGTATCTCTTTCTGTTTTGAACCATCATTTACTATAATTTCTAGTTGTTTATACTACTAAATACAGCTTACCCAACATCTCAGATTAACTAGTTAACTACTATTAACTAGATTAACTCAGGCCAACTAGTCTCTCCCTATGGAGGATCCCTTTACCACTCTACAGATAAAGCGTTTTCGGGAAATTTGTTTCACGTACCTAGCCCGAAGTAACAAAATTAAATTAAATTCTGTATCAAAATGTATAAGGAAAGACCAGTACTTTGTTTAGGCTTGGTTTGTAGGGAATTCCAAACCTGCGCACATATATTCAAACGCACATAACTATAGAACCAATTCTTAATCCGCATGTGAACGCCATCATTGTTTCTCACAGGTTCGCGTTTAAAGTCTGTGTAGAGAGAATGGTGTCGTCTTAGCGGCCCCTAATTTAATAACAAATGATCGTTGTGACGGAAGCGAATCAATCAAAACTAATTTTAGCTGGAAAATAACTTTATTAAAGAACCGCTATTAAGCCAAAACAATCTCTGTTACCTTAAATTATACGTTTATCTCTGTAAAGCTGCTTTGAAACAATTTACATTGTTAAAAGCGCTTTATAAATGAAGATGACTTGACTTGACTTAAGCCTGCCCACAGGCTGCATCGTCACCAGCAAGTGATCCAATGAAATGAATGACGTCGGCGCGCAAGCTTTTCAAGCAAGCTCAATGAGACAGACACAGACGGTAGCTAGCTAATATGAAACGCAAAGCAAAGCAGCTTGTTTTCATTTAAATTCAACAAGAAAAGCATCGGTATGCTTGCACCAGAACTCTTGTCTTCAGTAACTTATCTTGTCCATTTATATTTTGAATTTGAATTATATAAATTAATTATAGTGATGGATTTGTACTTTTGAGCCCCAGTGCCTGGCTCTGAGGAACTATCTGCACGTTCCTGGATGTTGGTTTGTAAAATATCTTCATTGTTTCGTCAGATATCTTGATTTCGTCTGAGGATATGCAGAGAAGTGTGTGTGTGTTGTTGTTGCTGTTAATAAACTAAAAATAATAGGCCTATAATTTTATTAAACAATAAATGAAATGAAATTGTAATTGTATTAAAAAAAGCAACAAAAAAAATTCCTCAAAGCTGTTTTTTTTTTTTTAGCGATGCTAATTGCGCATCAGTTCAGGTAGGCTACTGAGTCGCTGTCCTCAGTGCGCAGAAAAGCGCTGAAACGGAAATGAAGGAGAACCCGTTTTTTGGGCTTATTTTAACTGGCCCATCCAGTTTTCTGGAGGCCCACCTACAATCAAAGTCCTGGCGCCGCTAGTGCTTATGGGAGGTCCGGTATGCTAAACACAAGCACAAAGCGTTCCGCACATTCAGCTGACATAAAAAAACACTTTCAATAAACAAAACTAAACCTATCCAATGATTCAATGTTTTCTGTGTTGACACAAATCTTGTGCGATGTCCTAAACTGCCGGGATAATCACACAACGAGTACACTTCTGCTAATGACACGTCCGATTCGCCAACTAATGACTCTACTGAACCGATTCACCATTTAATGAATGCTTCAAATAACTGATCTGTCCAACACTGAACTCACGAGACGTATGAATCGCTGTATAACAAATCGGTAACACTTTACAATAAGGTTCCATTTATTAAACTCTAGTTAACTACATTAGTTAACATTTAACTATTAATAAACTGCACTTCTACAGCATTTATTAATCTGTATTAATGTTAATTTCACCATTTACTAGAAGCCTACATTATTCAAATCAAAAGTTGTTAACATTAGCCTAATGCACTGTGAAGTAACATGAACAAACAATGACATTTTTAGATGAGATGTTTTTAATAGTTTAATAGTAAAGGTTTTTGCTTGGAAAAGAGCTCATTTATTTAACATAAATGTATGTGCTGTTAATCAGTGACGTCACTTACATGGAGTGCTAAAATGGGCTGAAACTAGCTCAATGGTAAACAATTATTGATAAAAAAAAAAAAGATCTGTGATTTCAGCAGCAACAAAATCCCCCTCTCCAACAGGAGGAGCTCCACGACTGAGGAAAGCTGGAGCACAGGTGAACTGAGGAAGCTCATTCAATCACTTCAAATCCATTTTCTCACAATATTTTTCACCTATGCATCTGTTATTTTCTTATTTTTTATTTGATCAAATTTACATTTGTTTAATTTACGTTTCATTGATTTTAAGAAGGTTTGTAACTGTTTGAGCAATATGAATAAGTAAACATAAATTCTGTTATCCTAATTTAAGAAATTGTTTTCTGTATATTCTGTATATTCTTCTTCCTCTTTTCTGCTGCAGCTTCTTGCCTTTAAATAAACTGGCAGCGGTTCGCTGTGTTCCTCGATCCCTCCACGCTGATGGCCTGCACAATAGCAGGGGTGGAGGTGGAGAAACATCTCTAAGGCGCTGTGAACACTATGACTTGTAAGTAAAACTTCCAACTAAAGTCAAACATACAGTATTGGTGACAGCATTTGCAGTCAAAACTATTTTTATGTTGATATGAAAAATTGGGTACTTTACTTTTAGCAATCCAACAGGTGAATTATGTATATGATGTATATTACGATGTTATGATGACAGGTGGCCCGGCGGGTCCTGAAGTAATCTTGGAATGTCTTAAATAATGTTCTCCTAATAAAAGGCCTTAAAGGAGTAGTTCACTTTCAAATGAACATTAGGCCATGCAGAGTTATCCTGGCTCAAGACAAGGCGGAGGTGGCAAAATGGCCATCATTTACTGATCGTATTTTAATATTAAGATAGTAGTAAGTCTGTTTATTGACTTGAACCTGATCTTTAACGAGACTCATGCGCTAGAGATGTGCAGATCAGCTCTAACATCACCCGAATGATCCGCTGTTAAACATTAATCATCCTCACGCCAACCGCTCACACCTATGATATTCTCTGATTCAGATATCTGCACCTGATCATCACATTACAATTATTCTAACTCTCTGTGTTAAGCATGATGGTATGGTGCCATATCACACTGAAGTAGGCTGCTTTAAAATTAAAATGTATTTAAAATAAAAGTTCTTCTTTTGGCAAAAATACATTTCCTTAATAGCCTAAGCAGAGGCTTTACTCGCTTCAAACTTACATTGTCAATGTTTCATTACATCACTGTTGGAAAACACTCTTATCAGAATAAATTTTTCTACCTTTATAAAGGGCATTTTCCCCGTAATTTGATTAAATGTTTGCTTCATCTTTCATTTCAAACTCTTAAATCTGATCAATAAATCCAATTAGAATAATAGGGCACTATATGGCTGTTACCAATCAAATTAAATCATTTACACTGACAAATTACAACTGTATTAAAAGAGATTATGAGATTGTTTGGAAAAAAACAACTAATATACAAATAAGAAATTTTAGAAAAATGATACTTTAACCCTAACCCACCAGTAGGTGGTGGCTGGTGACCACTTTAACCCTAACCCACCAGTAGGTGGCGGCAGCTGACCACTTTAACCCTAACCCACCAGTAGGTGGCGGCAGCTGACCACTTTAACCCTAACCCACCAGTAGGTGGCGGCAGCTGACCACTTTAACCCTAACCCACCAGTAGGTGGCGGCAGCTGACCACTTTAACCCTAACCCACCAGTAGGTGGCGGCCGCTGACCACTTTAACCCTAACCCACCAGTAGGTGGCGGCAGCTGACCACTTTAACCCTAACCCACCAGTAGGTGGCGGCCGCTGACCACTTTAACCCTAACCCACCAGTAGGTGGCGGCAGCTGACCACTTTAACCCTAACCCACCAGTAGGTGGCGGCAGCTGACCACTTTAACCCTAACCCACCAGTAGGTGACGGCAGCTGACCACTTTAACCCTAACCCACCAGTAGGTGGCGGCCGCTGACCACTTTAACCCTAACCCACCAGTAGGTGGCGGCCGCTGACCACTTTAACCCTAACCCACCAGTAGGTGGCGGCCGCTGACCACTTTAACCCTAACCCACCAGTAGGTGGCGGCAGCTGACCACTTTAACCCTAACCCACCAGTAGGTGGCGGCCGCTGACCACTTTAACCTTAACCCACCAGTAGGTGGCGGCAGCTGACCACTTTAACCCTAACCCACTAGTAGGTGGCGGCCGCTGACCACTTTAACCCTAACCCACCAGTAGGTGGCGGCAGCTGACCACTTTAACCCTAACCCACCAGTAGGTGGCGGCCGGTGACCTTCTGCTGAAACAGAACAAAAACAGTCTAAGGCTATGTTCACACTTAGCGTCTGTTTTGACAAGAAAATGTTGACAATGGCGTTTTTTTAGCAAAAAAAACGCTGGCAGCGTTCGGTTACAAATAGCAGCCGAGCGCGTCTTTTGTTGCTATAACAACAGCTGCAACAGTAGCCTAGTGCTGTGTGATGCAAAAAATGTTGAGAAAGAGAAAGTTGGCTCTTGCGTTGGCTTTTGAAGTTACCGGGGAGGAGAATGTCGGTTCACAAAGACGTTTGTGGGTGCACGACAGACAGTTGTTCTTGTTGTTATGGAAACGACAGGTCTCGCTACTCGCTTGTCATTGGTCAGCTGTCAAAAAGGCGCTTGACGTAGGGCGTTCTTTTCAGAAAAGTTGAACTTTTTTCAACTTAAAAAGACGCTCTGAGCTGCAGAAAAAGACGCCGGCGGTGGCGTCTAAAAAAGCGCTCAGGACTTTTTTGAAAAAACGGTTTACTCCATAGGGTTATAATGTAGAACAGACGCTGGCAGTTTGAAAAAAGACGCTAAGTGTGAACATAGCCTAATTGCGTCTAAAATGTAAGTGACTTAATTTTAACTATTTGTTTATTGAACTGTTATAAAGTCAGTCACATTTTCAGTCGTGATGGTATTCATGAAAACAGCACTCTTAGTCGTGTGATGTTGCTTAACTGCGTATGTACTATGTAACATGTTATAAATAAAAACACTCCACATTTAAATTTTTAGCGCAGGAGTTTCTTTGTGTGCTGCACTTATTTGTTTGGACTTCTCCTGGAGTCGAGAGGCGGCGCGAGCCTCAACAGTGCAGTTACCGTGAGTACATTAGGTAGGCCTAGGCTTTACATTATTATCAACCGCCACTTACATTAAATTAAATTAAATCTGAATCATTCTTACGGTTTGGTGATTCCCTAGTTATATATTAGCCTGACTACGTCAGACTTCGTACTTCCGCTCAATTTCAGTTCGCTTCTGTACTCAGTCTGAGATAGCGACCTATCTCACAGTTTTCCTCCGGCCTCAAAACAGCCGGCCAATCAACGAACAGAGGGTGGGCTGAGAGCCGTGACGTAGACGCTGATTGTACCGTGGATGCGTAGATTTACTTCACATAATCTGCAAGTTGTTCACAGCCATGTTCACTCCGGTATTTCGCTCGATGGTTGTTTTCGCATCATACATGTGTTTACAATGGAAGTTCGATGCAGCTGAGCCGGCGCATAACACACGTCATAACCAAACGTTATGTGATTGGCTTACGGGTAACCAATGATTTTAAACTTCAGACAAGACTTCCCCCCCACGAGAAAGAAAACGCTTTTCAATTATGCCCTTCGAGACTCTGTCTACGAAGCAAAGCGAAGTAGCAGAGTTTGGTATTAACAGGCTAATTATATATATGGCCTGATTATATACACAGAGTATCTCACAAAAGTGAGTACACCCCTCACATTTCAGCAAACATTTTAGTATATCTACGCAAGGGACAATACTATTATAGTATTAAAATAATAGACCAATAAAATAAATGGAGAGTTTCTCCATCTAAAGCACAGGTGTCAAACTCAGTTCCTGGAGGGCCACACACACACACCTGCAGTTTTCAAATAAGCCTGAAGGACTTGATTAACTGATCAGATGTGTTTAATTAGGGTTGAAGCTAAACTCTACAGGGCTGTGGCCCTCCAGGAACTGAGTTTGACACCCCTGATCTAAAGTATTTAAGGAGTTTTACCTCGAGACTGATACTTCTTATAGAGAAACCGTAACAAGAGTCCAGCGGAGATCAGAACCGGAACAGCCAGAGGGATGATCAGAGACGAGCCTGAAAACACAGGAGAAATCATCAGAGAATATGATCACGTTGAGCTAATTATATTAGAGTTATATCCCTTCATTGGTTACAAATGTCTCTACTCAAAACAATACTTTCTCCATCTCTTTGTCCTTGATTCCAACCCGTTTTCTCTTTCGTGAAATGATGTATGAGATGTATTTCTATGTAATGAGATGTAATATGTTTGTATTTCTTTTCTTTTTTTTTTGTTAAACCTTTTGTTAAAGCTTTCAAGGTCATATAATGTACATTCACTATATGTCATATAATGTAGGCCTACATTGTTTCTGCTTGGCTTTGGGGCCCTAATAATGTATGGGTTATTTATGAAAACACTGGCTGAATGGACGTTAGTGCACTGTTACATGGCTACTTAGTGCAGCTGACCGATAACAATGGAGTATTCCAGCAAGCCGTGTGTTAATGTGGTGTGTATTCAGTCCATTTGGGCTGAAGGTGAAGACAGAACCAAACCAAAGCTGGACTGTAACCTACGGGCCTATATGCCAGACTCCATACTGCCCACTACTGGCCTGGATGCTGCATCACATGTTTTTGAGCTAAACTCAATTATATAATTATATTGTAATTATATATTTAAGTACTGAGTAATATGAATTAACTACATGTACTTACTATAGGGTTAGGGGGGTTTGGTTGAGGGTTACTTGCATGTAATTATGCATAATTTACAGTTATTACTATGGTAAGTACATGTAACATGTATCAAGGACACTGTCAAATAAAGTATATTAGCTTATAAATTAGCTTTGTAGTTCATTGTTTTGTCAAATGTGAGAATAAATGCAAGTTTATATTTTCTTTAAGATTATGTAACGTCTGTAATAAAGTCTGTATCATTAAATGGTCACTTGTCTTTCTGTTGTTATTTTGTAGATGTTTGTTGTAACTAGGCTTAAATGTAATTCAAGATACGTTAGTAAAACCATGGTTAAACTGTGGTAACGTTAATACAACCAATGTGTGGTACATGAACCATGGTTTAAAAAAAAAAAAAAAAAACATAAGGAATATACATTTTCAACCGGCTAATCGTACAATTTATGCTGGCGTGATTATGGCCCTAAAAGTATTATGAAAAGTACAACATAAAGCAGGACAGAACAACCATTACTAAAGAGAACTAACAAAAACACTTAATCCAGAGTTTCTGACAGGAATTACACGTGTGGAAACTAACGTTACCGGCGAAGAACATTAGACATACGCTAGTCATAGTGTCTATATATCTATAGCGGCTCATATCTAGTCAGAATCTGGCAGGAATCTGTCTTTATTACAGTCTATGGTCGAAATTCGGCACAGAATATAATTTGGGCCATCGTTGTCCCAAATATTTTTGACTAACGTAACGTTACCTGGGACTGTTATTTCTGCATATATGTGAGTTTTGATTTGTATAAATTACCTGTCGTTTTCGGAACTGTTAGGCTGCAGGTGGCGGTTCCCTCAGGGAGGAACATAGCAGCGTTGGCAGATCGTTGAGTGTAAGATAACAAGTTTTCTATGTTTTCTATTGTTTGTAAGGCTATGTCGATAACGCGCGTAAACTCTAGTTAACTGTCTGTTTGTTTTTTTTGTTGCTGTTGCTGTTGCTTAGCGACTCCTGTCTGTGGAACGTCGTGACGTAACCACTCTCCGAGAATACTGTTTCCGGTGTTTCGGAGAATTGAGGCCGTTTCTCAATACCAAGTACGCAAACTTCGGACTTGAGTCCTTGGTAGTTCGGACTTGACAAGTTTGACTCAGGAGAACGAACTCCCGAGGACGGGAGGACGCAAGTCCGATAATTCTGCAAATGGAACAGCGGCGTACTTGATAGCCTCACTCAGCTCGCTCTGGCTACTCCGGTTATCTCTTTATGTATATTTATGCTACAATAAAACAAAATATGTTATAAACCAACACTCTGCCTCTTTTCATTTTCATAAAAAAATAAAAATAAATCTTAAACATATTAATGGCCACACAAATGTGGTTCAGGCAACGCAATACGCTCTATGCGCAACTTACTTCCGCAACAGGTGTCACCACATCCGGTTCAGGTCCGCTGTACCGCGCTACGCTGGATATGGCACTGTTTTACAGTCTAGATGCCTTCAGGAATTACCCAAAATGAGTGTATCTGATGTCCATCGCATATGCAGGTTGACATCTAAAACTCCTGCCACCAAAATGGACAAGGGATTTAAGCTATACGCCTCCTCATACATATTTGACTAGGAAGGTTTGTATCTGCTAGCGAACGGGAAGAATGCAGTATGTCACTATGGTAGCTAAACTAACGATAACATTAATCTACTAGCGCTAATCTGAGTTGATAGAAAAAAATGTCATGCTCTGCAAATTTATGATTGCTAGCTATATAGCAGCTACCTACATAATCACGTTTTCACTTTATTTTTCACCAGTATCAAACAAAGACAGATTGACTGGTGCTGTCAGCATCAGGGCAGCTAGTCACAGATCTATGAGGAAAAACGAGAAGCCACACAGCCTGAGAGTAACGTTAGGGATGGGTTGGGTGTGTTCTGTTCCAGTTCAGGGACAGTATTGATCAAGCCTCTCAGGGTAGGAGTAATTAAGAGTGGATTAATCAGTGATCATGAGCGACGGGTCCCCTTGACTGTCTAATCACCATGGACAGACTTGCAGGAGCTGCTTTAGTCTTGAGACGCTTGGTAAATGCATGCACAGTTGTTCCAAGTTCAATGTTGTTTTTTGTCTACTTGTTAAAATATGTGTATAGTGAGGTTACTGGGGTAACTCTGATTGGACATCCTTGATTCTTGAGTGCCATCTTTACATGTTATTCATAATACGTCCTATAAAAATCCCTCTATTACAGCACGAACAAATTCTGTTATTGTGTTTGTTGTATTAATGTCATTGCCAAACTTGCCCCAGCAACCTAACTAGACTGTTACTCAAATCAGTGGCATCTGTTTGAACCACTGCTCAAATATGATGCTTTAAAGCTCAACCACACTCTCAAATCTGTGTCAATGTTTGTAAAAAAATCCTCCATATACTTTTGTACAGATAGTGCCTCGGGATTCGGACCCTGTCATCCTCACATCAAATCGGTGCTCATGTGTAGCTGGCACTGCAATGTGTAACCACACAGTTGCTTTGCTGTTTCAAACTGCACATTATTCAGAGTTGTGCCGCCTGTCCACACCTGCACTGAGACAGAGCAGCAATGGCACAAGCCCAGAACCACGGTAAGTGTTTAGACACAATTCCTAGGCCTAATACGTACTGTACCTCTTCTACTATGTTATCCTTCACAGTTTATATATTGTTTCTATGTCATGTTTCTATGTTATGTGTATTTGTAATTATTGTAAAGTGACCTTGAGTCCTCAGGAAGGCGCTATTAGGGATGGGCATTCGATTACATTTTCTTAGTCGATCGTCGGGAGAATTAACGATCGACTATCGATTAAAGGTAGGGTAGGTAATCCTGTTCAGAAACACTTTTTTTTATACTGGGTGAAATGGTCCTTCCATCCTGATAGTAGTCAATACATTATGTGTTTAGAAAAAGGAATGAAAAAAATCAGACCTCTGTAGCAGCTGCAGGACAGTAAAAACTCTGACCAATCACTGCCATTCGGTGCGAATGTAAAGAACCAATCAGATGCCTTCATGTCTCGTGCCCGCCCCGAGCCCCACTGCGCGCGCTGCCCGGCGTGCACTCATCACATGATGTCACCGTTCCCGGAAATATTCAGCTCAAAGCACCTGCATATGCAGTCAGCGAAGGCAAACAAGGCAAAAACTACTTCCTCTGACCCTGCCCGCGCTCTTGAACGACCTCCTCTGCTTCGCCCTCAACCCCGGACCTGTCCTCGAACCGACGATGCGGTACTTGTCTCCGGACTCGGAGTGTACGTTAGTCTTCATTAGAGTCAACAATGTTTTCATCATGGAAACTCTTACATGCAAAACACCGTATATGTTATGAATCTTACACGAAATTCATCTTCATCACAGTGTAACTGATGGTAATGGAAAAACGTGTATCAATGCAACCTGTTTTTAGTTTTGCCTTATAAATATAGCTCGTTACCGAATGAAACTTTACCATTATCGATATGCTAGCTTGATAGTGAGTACTAAAAGAAATCTTATTTGTTTATATTCATAGTGATAAAGTTAGGTATTTTATTACATGTGATTCTGACATGATGTCACTGTATGTACTGCGCTCCTTCCTCTCCACTCGTCTCAGGTAATAAATGCGTCTTGTTCCAGCCTGAGCGTTTGGCGTCGCGCATTCATGTGTTTTGGGGGCGTGGCTTTGGAAGGAGCTCAGAAGGGAGGGGGTGGAGTGAATGGAAATAATGAGCTGTGTTTATTGCAGATTAAAAGGTCTACAGTCACTCGATTTTTATATTTTCTTTTTCAGAGTACTTACATTTTAATTATGTATTGGTATATAAAGACAGTTTAAACAAATTTGGAATGGTTTTTTTTTAGAAAAATGATTACCTACCCTACCTTTAATCATTAATATTTTTATATTGAAATTCATTATTTCTTTAACTTTTTATAAATTAAAAATGCAATGAAAATACAAAAATACAGTTTGTTTGTCCTCGATGAGATCTTTATTACAAGAAGATGAACTTGTGGCAGTGAAACTGGACGTTCGGTAGACTTGAAGATTCCTGCGGTGCTCTAAACCAGCGGAACCTGCAGCTGCGAGCCGGCGTTCTTAAACAGAGACCCATGGCCACTTCATCCGTTTTCTGTGATCGGATAGCTCTCCGGTCGTGAAAAGACCAAATCTAAATGCCCTCCGAAACGCATTCGAGACGGATTTAAATCCGATCGCTCAAACCACTTCAGGAGGAGATCTGAGACGCATTCCAGACGAAACTGGACAAGAGTAAATGCATCTGGTTGTTGAAACCACATATGCAAATTTGACATCCCAAAAATGATAAGAAATAAACGTGTGAGAGCGTGTTATAGGCTATATGTCATGTTATATCCAGATATGACGACGCTACTTCAACACGCATCACCACAGATGAGCATCTATTCATCAAGCCAACGTGCAAACTATCGCAAATCAAAGTTAAAGTCATTCATCAACACATAATCATCTTCATTAAAAGTAAAGAACCGAAATGATCTTACCAGGGCTGTTGCCACAATATCTTGTTGCGGTCTTTGATTTAGACATTTTCGCTGATGATCAATAAAATGCAGCTCATATCAGTTGCTTTCGATGACGTGCAACAATTTAAATATGCATATAGCGCGGGAATTCAAGATCGGATTTATATCCGTTTTGCAAAAACACATTTATGTGACCAGGTGTAAATGAAATCGTTTTGATAAATCAGATAGCTATCCGATCTGAGAAAACGCATGAAGTTCCCATAGAACTTCTGCACCAGTCTACTGATTTCTGTTGAGAAAGATAAGCATGTTGACATGATCTGGGATCAGACGCGACCGCAACCTGGTGACAGCCAGTCCAGCCGCCGAAAACACCCGCTCTGAGGGGACTGACGTTGCCGGGATGCGCAGGTACCTCCGCGCTAAAATGAATTCCATTGCTTCAAGACTCACACTGCAACCTGCTTTAGTTTAATCGATAACAAATAAACGTGATCGACGAAATTCTTAACGATCAATTATCGATCGTCGATTAATCATGCCCATCCCTAGGCGCTATATAAAATAAACATATTATTATTATTATTATTAATACTCCTGGGGCCTGTACCATGAAGCCGGTTTAGGTGGCTAGCCAGCTATGTTTCAGTTAAGTTTCCGCCATCCCTGGGTTTTAGGTACTATGAAAGTAGCTTGGCTTGAATCGGTGTTCGTCGCCATGGTATCTTACGCTGCACGGCTAACCTGCTCCGGGGCAGGTTATGTTCTGGATTCAAGATCTCAGACTGAAGTTTGACCAATCAGCTGAGAGCAAAGAAACATATAGGTGACGTAACTTATTCCCAGTGTCTGTTACAATGACTTCACCTTTTCTTCCAAATCCTGAGACATCTCAGCGCAAATTGTTTGACGAGCACTTCGTAGAGAAAGAGTTTTTAGCCAGACAAAATCCCCTTGCCTTTCCTGATAGTTACTTGTATGAAAGATACAGATTTTCCGCGGAAGGAATGTCTTATCTTTGCGAACTTCTTGAGCCGCACATAAAGAAATTAACACGTCGAGTTCATGCACTTACTGTACCGCAAATATTGCGTTGCGTTGCGTTTTTTTGCAAGTGGTACATTCCTGCACGGTGGGTGACGCACAGAAGCTAGGGGAAAACACGGTTTGTCGAACCATTCGTAAGGTGGTCCTCACTCTGCAGGAGTACATGAATAGTTTCATTAATAGTGTTCCCCGGACATTTATCGACCATGTCCATAAAAGAGGGCTTTTATATAAATTGCCGGTAAGATATATTGATAGAGTGACATCACATGAACACATAAAAAAAAAGAAAATTTCACAAATGTACTATACTATACATGTTAAGAATTATTTTGAATCTTTTTTTATTATTATTCTGTTAATCTTATTTTCTGTGATATGAATCTTTAAATTAATTGTAACATTAACAGATATAACAATGATCTATTAAAAATTTCATCTGCAGACGACTTGTGGTCATGAACGTATGATCAAGTTTGGATGCCAAATGGCCTGGCTCCAGTGCTTGACTCATGAATTTTCCATGAGTCCGTGTTGTGTCAGCGCTTTGAGGAAAGCAAGTTAAATTTGGTACAGTACAAAACACTTAATTTGAACTGAGATAGAAAAACCTACACAATAACCCCCTATCATGACCCTCAGACAGGGCCACAGCACCGCTTCAGTGTGGCCCTCAGTAAAACCAGAGTGAAGATAGAGATGACCTTTGGCCTCCTAAAGGCACGTTTCACCTGTGTTCGGCCCTTAAGAGTCACCAGAGCGGGCATCACAGATAGTGGCTGCATGGGCCATTCTGCACAATATAGCCACCAGTAGAAAGGAGCGAGTACCACCACAAAACCAGCTTCTCCCCGATGAAACTGACCTGATCACACTTGACCACCCAGCTGGTGCAGATGTAGATGCAATCACCATACAATATTACACTTAATAAAAGCACATTAAAACTGCAGATAGGTCTCAAACTGTTTTATTGGTTTTGTGGGATGGGAGGGAGAAAGAGAGCAAGAGAAAGTTGCATTAATAAATATTCATACTAAAGTATTACTTGGTTAAATAAGTTTTATCCAGCTGTTTGATCTCCAATTTTTTTTAATTTTTTTTTTTGGAGCCTCCTCAGATTACAGTCTAGTTCAAGACTCCTTTAGTGAACAGTCTAGTTCAAGACTCCTTTAGTGAACAGTCTAGTTCAAGACTCCTTTTGTACAGGGCCCTGACTGAGTCTGTTTCCACCTGAAACATAATTCCACCACAAACATGATCATTACAAGTTTTCTGGAGGCTCATCAAATCACAAAAAGTTCCTTGACTTCCTACAAACACAGGACTGACAGTAATTTATGTCAAGGGTTTTAAATCCTTACACATTTCTTCTGAAGCCCATTGAGGTAGAGGCCTCAGTTTCTGGGGCAGGTTGTGAAAAATCCTACAATAAAAGAGATGTGTAAGGGCCAGTCCCTTTTTATGCCACACATTCAAATGTTTGCCATAATAAAAAAGCCCAGTGCATTCACATCAGCAACTGTCTCAGAACACAGACAGAGTGTCTTCATTTCCTCCACCCTAATAAATAAAAATAGGCCAATATAAAGCATAACTGTTGTAAAGCAGGTTATGTTTGGTGTTCTGTCTGCTGCATACTGACCTCTGTGTGGGAGACTGTGTGTATGTGTTCTGGCTTCAACAGGGACACTGTAGTTCCCTCTACTGCAGAACATACAGTCAGCCATATTTAAAACTTAAAAAAGTAGTAATGTATCGCACACGTACCCAGTGTTACTTGCTTAGAGGAGCCAGCACCAGGGTCAGATTGTACAGCACCTGTAATCACATCCATAATCGGCCGTCCCTTATTGCCTACTCAGAGCCAACTCCTCCGCCACAGTGTATTCTGGTTTACTGAATTTAACTCTTTATTTCTGTTTGCTGCAAACAAGTGTTTGTGATAAAATGTTCACAAAAGTAATAAAAGGTTGTGGTAAATACTCACCACTTTGAATTATATTTTTATATTTTGTCTTTATCTGCTGCCAAGAACATTTGGAGTTGCGGTTGCATCTAAAAATCAAAAAATCAATGAATATTAATCTCTCTTAGTACATACATGCACATTTTTTATATATTATAAAAATAGGCTATAGGCTATATTACACATAGGCTACACATACATATATAGTATACATAATTTTACATAAATATAGAACGTATTTGTTTAACTTACACATTAACAATCAGCAATCTTTCTCCAACAGTCTTCTCTTGCTTTGGCAGCAGAGACCGTATTGTTTCGAGCTTGAAATACATATTTAAATTCATCGTAATTCTGAATGATTATCTCTTGCTCCTCCGCGGGAAAATATATCGCTCACGCTCTACCCGCGATTGGTTGTTCAGTGTCGACGTCACTCTTTTATGTGCGCGCGTGGAGTAATCATAGCTTGAGGATCAAAGCCTGAGTTGACAGAGAAAGTTGATGAGCTGCATCATGGTACCAATAAAGCCTGATTGCATCGGTTTGGTTTTGTCAACTCCAAACTAATCCTGTAACCCCGAGTTTGTTCAGCTACCTTCATGGTACAGGCCCCTGGCATTAGTGATATTTAAGTATACAAATGTAGTAGAATAATCTGTCAATGCCGAGTCCAACTTTTAAAGGGTCAGGAACCTTAGATGGAGAGCAATGCAATTTTGTTTTGCTCGCATTGTTTTAACATAGGCAGTTGTAATATGTCACATACTTTGCCAGATTAGTTTGATTTTTTTGTGTGTGTGTGTGTGTGTGTGGGTGGGGGGTGGGTTCCTTTCAATTTTATTGTCTCCTATTGTTAAGATTGTATGTCCTTTTTTTTTTTGTCACGGAGTGAAACCTGGGCCAATAAACAAAACGGTCATCAGCAAACCAAGACTCAACCGGCTCACGGAAGGAGGAGTCAGGTGAGGTAGTGAGATGCTATTGCAATTACTGCATCATACAGTCTACATATGTATACACACACACACACACACACACACACATATACACACATATGTACACATATACACACATATATGTACACGCATACACATACAGTATACACACACACTTATGCACACACACACACACACACACACACACACACACACACACACACACAAATAAATAAAAGAAAGATTCCATAGGTGTCAGTAACCTGCAAATATTACTAACACTAATTACACTACTAACACTAATATTACTAACACTATTACATTCTTTCACAGGAGTACACTCTACAAGGGCTTGGTTGGGGACCCACTAGACATCTCTTTGCTACTGATGGAAGACATGTACACAGATGGTGGACAACCAGAATGCCTATTACCGCCGCGGTGATTTCCGGCGAAAATAAACCAGCCGCATTTCAAAGTCGTTCCCGAAATGACCGCCAGGTGGCGCAAAGGGACATTGTGCAAAACAGCAGCAATTGCCGTATTTTAAAATGTAAGTGGGTTAAATGTAAAACCCTAAGCCTAATAGGCATATTTTTCATATATATAAATAGGCCTATTAGGCTACAACAGAATAGAACCAAAGATAGAATCAATTTTAGAACTGAAAAAATAGAATCAAAAGTTAAAAATAGAGACGATATTAGGAGCAATGACGCTGAATATTTTTACTATTCTATTGAGGAATTAGATAAATGAAGAGCTCTCGTGAGCGATACAATTGCATAGTAATTTATAGTGATTTCAAAAGCAGTCCTTAAAAAAAAAAAATACATGAAGTAGTGTGGCATAATTTGAGAGATTACGCGGAACGCATTTTAGTTAAGATCCTGGTTTCAATGCCCTTAATGTATATAGGCTAGGCTACTGCTTTAAAAAATGTCACAACACGTTTTGAGATTGTTTTGAATTAAACATTGAAGTTTAAAATGTAGTGTTTTGGCACACCAGGCCGAGTGGCGTTACGCATTGTTCAAAAATCAGGTTTTCTTCTGGCATGTTGAATTGGCGTTAGAATTTTTTTTAGATTTATTAGATTTAGATTTTAGATTTCGTTAGATTTAATTTTCTCATAACAGCTAAAATAACTTAATATATGCCTTGTCTTAATATGACCTACTTAATATAGGCAATAGGCATATAACAGCCTATATAATGAATTAGCAAAACTTGGCCACTAAATATTTAATTTTCAATTATTTTAATTATCACAATTAAAGTTTTAATTTTATTAAATTGAACAAGCGCAACAATCAGCATTTAATCAAATATTCTAAAATATGTTTATTTCAACATAATATTTCGTTTTTTCGACATAATATGTGTGCGTGCAACAAGCAAGATGTGTATTCGTAAATCCGGTGATGCGTGCATTGATTTTTATCAATAAACTAGTGTTTTCTGACAGTGTCGACTGCAAAGATGAAGTTGACGATCGCCATATTTGTAGTGAACGCACCTAGAGAGAAATGCACATAAAGACATAATCAGAGAGTAGCCTTTTTCTTTTTGTTTTGAATTATTTCGTTTGAAGACATTTCAAGCTTTGTGTATTTGATGTATTTATCATGTCTGTGTGAGGCATACGCTGAGTTTCGTTAAGTTAGGAGGATGAGATGCGCTCCAGCTGACGTGCAATGCAAGTGACCGCGCGGGCGCCTCCATGATTAGTGTCTGTTATATTTGCTTCTCTTACTTATTAAATCCAGGCAATTGGTTGATGAAAAATTGATTAAAATTAAGATACAATTTATAGAAAACGAAATTCACTTTAAAGATAGGTTTTCTACTAAACAAAACTTAATGAAGTGGTCAAAATCATGTCTGACCCACTCCATATCCATCTCTCGATATAATGCATCCTATCTTACTCGTGCTGTTCACTTTTCATATTCAACATAGATGGAAAACAATAACATTATAATATTTTAACAAATATGATACTAAATGAGATTATTTAATGGCTACAACAGTATAGTAGGCCTATAGACTCTATTTGTACAAATTGCTGCACTTTAATTTAATTAAATGAAACCTTGTAACGAATTCACACTGTAGGGTAGACTGTGTACAGTTGAGACACCTTAAGCACAAGTTGTGATTTTTGCTGTGCACTTGCATATTAGTGTCAGCTGGGAAGGAAATATAGAGACCAGACCTCTTGGAACTTTAATTGAATACATAGCGTTGGTAAAGCATACTGAAATTACATCCCTACAAATTTATTAGGCCCTACTGAAAATAAATGTATCGAATTTAAGCAAAGTAGCCTAAATGTTAAGACTGTAAGCCCTTTGCTTTTTTACGTAGCCTATAAAGGACTCTTATAGCCGACTTTGTGTTAATTTAATTTGTAGAGGATTTTTTTTACTCAAACATTAACACTGAAATAAATGAAACAAAATTATTGTAAATTAATTCAAACATTGACTTGCTATTAGCTAACATATGCCAGGAAGCAGCATTTGGATTTTGCGTTATGTATGATATTTAAGAATGAAATACAGTAGTTCCGCGTTGTTGTGGTCAGCATAGGTTTCTTTAATGAATGAAATATAAAAATACAAAACATTTCAATAGAAAAATATTGAAAACAATTCAATAGGCCTATTTTACATTTCTACATTCCAGTAGAACCCCCGTTGCGCTGTACCATCGCCGGCAAAACCTTCTGAAGGTGATCGATGTAGTTATTGCACGCTGGTTTTGTCAAGCGATCTCTCCAGAAAGTCACTATGGCCTGAAGAAGCTCGTCTTTGTTCCATGGCTTAGCCTCACGTCTGACAAACTCTTTTAGTGCGTGCCAAACCAGTTCGATCGGGTTGAGATCTGGTGATCTGCGGGCAAGGTACGCCATTGAATGTCACACAATAGGAAAGAAGACTTTGGAAATATGTACGTTAATATTAATGTTAGTAGGGTCGGTTGTGAGTCGGAACCTCACCGAATTTTAGCTA
This sequence comes from Leuciscus idus, assembly GCA_021554675.1. Taxonomy (NCBI): domain Eukaryota; kingdom Metazoa; phylum Chordata; class Actinopteri; order Cypriniformes; family Leuciscidae; genus Leuciscus; species Leuciscus idus. The sequence goes on along the minus strand of CM038639.1, from coordinate 264,516 downwards.
ACATCCATATATAAATATAGATTATGGCTTTTAGATTTATGGATTTATGGCTTAAAAAATGTTTAAGGATTTATAGATAGGCTATTCGATGTTCTTACAGTTTAGAGTAAAACATGGTTCGGAAAATATATTTATATATAAATCGAAATTTTTCATAATAATGCAATAATAATAATAATACATAGGTCTTATATAGCGCTTTTCAAGGAACTCAAAGACGCTTTACAAATGAAAACAAACAAACAAAGACGAGAGTGCTATTATAGATTGTAGGCGAGCTGAAACAGGTGAGTTTTGAGCAGTTTTTTGTAGGTGGTCAGTGAGTCCGAGTTTCTGATGTGGATGGGGAGTGAGTTCCAAAGGGTGGGGGGAGCGATGGCGAAGGCTCGGTCCCCCAAAGTTCGGTGCGTTGATTTGGTGATGGGTTTGAGAAGGTTTAAGTCGGCAGAGCGGAGGCGTCGGGAGGGGCAGTGGTGCTGTAAGAGGTCTGTGAGGTATGGAGGGGCCAAGTTATTGAGGGCTTTGTAGGTGATGAGCAGAACTTTGTAATGGATGCGCTGTAGTACAGGGAGCCAGTGAAGCTGTTGGAGGACGGGGGTGATGTGGTCTCTGGATCGGGTGTGGGTGAGGAGGCGTGCAGCAGAGTTTTGAACGTATTGCAGTTTTTGTAAAACAGAGGAAGGAAGACCGTATAGGAGGCTATTGCAGTAGTCGAGTCTTGATGTAATGAATGCATGGATTAGAGTTTCAGCAGCAGATGTGGAGAGGGTGGGGCGTAGGCGAGCAATGTTACGTAAATGGAAAAAGGCAGTTTTGGTGATATGACGGATTTGGGGCTTAAATGTGAGTGTGGGGTCAAAAATGAAACCAAGATTTCGGATCTGGGGAGAGGTGGTAACTGTATGGCCATCGACGGAGAGTGAAGTCTTGGGAGGAGGGGAGGAGTGATTTGGGACCAATGACGATGATTTCCGATTTATTGCAGTTGAGTTTAAGGAAGTTTGCGTTCATCCAGGATTTTATTGCAGAGAGGCAGTTTGTGATGGTTAATACTGTGGCAGGAGTGATGGATCTGGTGCTGAGGTACAGTTGTGTGTCGTCAGCGTAACTGTGGAATTTTAGTCCGTGATTTTGAATGATAAGTCCAAGGGGAAGCATATACAGGATAAACAGAAGGGGACCTAGCACCGAGCCTTGAGGGACTCCGTGACTGACAGGTGTGGTGTGAGACGTACAGTTGTTGATGGATATGAATTGATATCTGTTGGTGAGGTAAGAGGTGAACCAGGAGAGAGCTGAGCCAGAGATGCCAAGATGTTGTAGTCATTGTAGAAGGATGGAGTGGTCAATGGTGTCGAAGGCGGCAGAGAGGTCAAGTAGGAGGAGAATGGAGAGGGAACCAGAGTCAGAAGCGAGTAGGAGGTCATTTGTTACTTTGAGTAGTGCAGTTTCAGTAGAGTGATGAGTGCGAAATCCGGACTGAAAGGTTTCGTAGAGCTGATTGGAGAGGAGGTGATGTTTTAGTTGAGAGGCGACCGAGCGTTCCAGGAGTTTAGACAGGAAAGGTAGGTTGGAGATGGGGCGGAAGTTGTTGGGGTTGTCAGGATCCAGGCCAGGTTTTTTAAGTATTGGTGTGATGGCGGCAACTTTGAGGGAAGTGGGAACTGTTCCAGAGGTGAGAGAGGAGTTGATGATGACCATGATGAGTGGGCTGAGGCAGGGAAGGCAATGCTTGACCAGTGCAGATGGAATGGGGTCCAGTGGGCAGGTTGTGAGGTGGATTTTGTTGAAATGGTTAGTGAGATCGGTTTCTGTAATGACTGATAGGGAGGGGAGAGTGATGTGAAATGGAAGGGATGAAACAGGTTGAGGGTCTGTGCTGGGAGAGATGTTCACAGAAAGTTCTTGGTGAATGCTGTCAATTTTGTATTTAAAGAAGTCGATGAAATTATTGCATTTGTCCATGGTGAATAAGTGAGTGATATTGTCAATGGGTTTGAGTAGTTTATTAACTGTGGCAAACAGGGTCCGGGGGTTGGAGGATCCAGAGTGAATGATACCAGAATAAAAAGCTGTGCAGGCTGATGTAAGCGCTGATCTATAATGGTGGCTGTGATCCTTGTAGGCTTGTAGGTGTACAGTGAGTCCAGTTTTCTTATGTAGGCGTTCCAGTTGTCTGCGTTCTTTTTTGAGTTTGTGCAGTTCAGGGGTAAACCAGGGAGCAGAGCGGGAGAATGTAACTGTTGCAGTTTTAACTGGTGCGAGAGTATTGAGGCTGGATGAAAGTGTGCAATTGTAGTGAACTACTAGGTCGGCGGTGGTTGAGTTTTCAGGGATGCTGGGTATGGAAATTTTGTTTGCGATATGGGAGGAAAGGGAGGTGAGACAGAGGGACTTTAGATTTCGGTGAGATATGGTGCGTGTCTGCTTGAAATGAGGGCTGGGGAGGTTGATGTGAAATGTTATGGCGAGATGATCAGATATGGCCAGGTCTGTGTGTGAGAGAGTGTCGATATTAAGTCCAGTAGAGCAGACCAAGTCCAAAGTGTGTCCACGGGTGTGGGTAGGGAAATTGACATGTTGTATGAAATTAAAACTGTGTATAATGTCCAAGAAATCCGTGGTGGGTTTGGAGGTGGAAGAATCGATGTGGATATTGAAGTCACCTACGAGTAATATGGTTGATGAAGTTGTGCAGAGTTGAGTTATAAATTCTGAGAAATCTGACAGAAAGGAAGGATAGGGTTTGGGAGGGCGATAAATTGTTGAAATAGTCAGAGGAGTGGGGCCTAAGAGTTTAAAGGAGAGGTGTTCAAAAGAGGGAACAGATGGGATGGGGAGAGGGCGAAGCTTGAGAGTTTGTCTGTAGATGGCAGCAATACCACCACCCCTGCCTTCAGGACGAGGTTGGTCCATGTATGAGAATCCAGTGGGGGTGGCTTGATTGAGGGAGAAATAGTCATGGGGTATTTGCCAGGTTTCAGTTAAACAGATTAAATCTAATTGCTCCATAGAGTAGCTATCGCTATGATATGCGCTATACAATACTCGGCAATATAAATATATAACTTTTTTCACTTCCAAAGCCTGCAAGATTTAGCCTATAGTTTAAGTGACTGTGTTTATTTTTTTATGTAAAAATGTAAGAAAATGTAAAAAAATGTATCATTCTTTTTATTTGTTTATTTTTTAACATTGGCAATTTACTGTCTCCAAATTATGTGTCGAACAAATAAAAAAAGTGTTTTTACAAGACCTTGTGCTGTTTTTTATGTTTATTATTATTATTAATATTATTATTATGCAGATGTAAATTCAGCCATTCTGTTGGATAAAAATTGTCCCTAATGTAAAATGGAAATGAATGGTAATTTTATTTGATAAATATAAAATATTTAATATAGGTTATAGGTGAAAAAAACAATATGGTGTAGCAATATTTTAGAACTATCAAATCTCTCTGCATTAATAATAAAAAAGTAGCCCATTGTGGCGATTAAGAAAAAAAAAAAGGAGCTTTACGCCACATCTTCGTTTTGTTTACTTTTATTTTTTACTTTCACTTTGCGTGTATGGGGAGGCGCTTTTCAATTAACGGCGGAGGCAAGGAGGATATAAATGTGGGTTCGTACCTGAGAGAGGGCGCGTCATCCGAAGGTTTGAAGCTGAGGGAGTGATTGTTTTTTTGTAGTATTACCGTATGAAGGGGAGAGACGGCCGCTTGTGAGCTGAGGTTTCCTGTGAGTGATGTGCGTCGCGGAGTTCACTCAACTTCACTGCGTTGCACATCCTGATCATCCGGTTTTAATAAAGCTGAAGACAAGTATGGGCTGCTTAATCCGCCGAAACGGTGCCTGACAACAACACCCCCTAGATCCCTTCATAAACAACAAACTTGGTCAGTAACGTTACCTGTGCGCCGCCATTACACACTCATTCATTCACGCACTCACTCGCAAAACATTCACGCACGCACTTTTGATATGCTTATATTACTGTGATTGTTTATTGATTATTGTACCTTTTAAGTTTGTTGATGTTAGTAACTTTGAACTAATTAACAGAATGTTTATTCTATGTTTTTTTCTTTTTTGTACAATTTATGAATGGTCCTGGACGCGAATCTGCCTATTGGAAACGTGACACAGGTGACGCGGCGATTGCTACAGGGATTTTTTTCTCTTTTCTTTTTCTTTTTCTTTTCACCCTTGAATTGCATTGTTGAACAGATGTTTTTTTTTGTTTTTTGTGTTTTTGTTTTTTGCTCTTGAAGGTTGTTTTGTGTGTTGTTTTTGGGACATTGGAAAATAAAATAAAAATTTTGCTAACAGTTGTCGCTGACGAATATATATATATATATATATTTTTTTTTTTTGTAAATATTGTAACCGGTGGTTTTTTGCTATCCGGGGAAAAATACCATCTTTGTCAGGAAATTCCTGGCTGGTGCCCGAACTGAAAGATAATATTATTTCTTTGAAAGACTTTTTGTGCTAGGGCGGTCACCACCGTTACAGAGTGGCGCCCGAACAGGGACTTGAACATGAACATTGTATTTTTGTGAAATTTTTTTTTTCTGGGGATTATTGCAACCTAAAAGACATTTCCGGATTGAGGTTGTGTGTACCTTAAAAAGAAAACCTCTTGTTTTCTTTGTGTGAACCTGCTACAAAATCTTTAACATTTTAAAAGTGATTGTGACTTGTTGAACATTCAAATTGAAAATTCAATCCCTCAAATCCTGTGACGTGTTTTGACAGAAAACTGTGTTTAAGTGGTCTAACTAGGGGATAATTACTTGTACTGGGGAAAAGTATTTTGTGAAACATTACTTTGTGTGGTGTTGTGAAAACTGTGACTTGTGGTGTGAGGAAAAATTGACACAAACACTATTCCTGATTTACATTTTACATTTACTGATTTACCAACACTGCAACACTTCAATCACACTCGTGAACACAACAAATAGGGCGGTCACCACCGTTACACCATGTTTGTTCGGGATTTGAACGCGTGTCATCTGAATTATTGAAACGTAAGTTATAGCCTACCAGTCGGCCACGAATTTGTTTTGTTTTATTTTGTTTGAAATGTATTTTTACATATTTTGCTTTTGTTAATGTTAACCAATTCTGTTGTAGCATAATAGGCCTATATTTTTTCCCTAAAAGTTTGTTTTATTCTCTGCTTTGTTTGTTTATATTTTTACATATTCAATCAGTCTCATTTTTGTTCAAATAATGAAAAAAAAGTTTTTTTTTTTTTTTTTTACAAGATCTTGCGCCATGTTTTTTGTTTTTTTGTTTTAAATAAACAGATAGGAAACTTACCTTTTAAAATGCCGCAGTTGCTGCTGTTTTGCCCTGTCACTTGCGCCACCCGGTACAGTCATTTCGCGAACGACTTTGAAATTCGACTGGTTTATTTTTGCTGCGGCAGTAATAGGCATTGAGGTTGATTAGCCTATTTATTAAAGAATTCAATTGATAATCATAACAACATGTAAGCCTATTTAATTCTGAATATAACAAAGAATGCTTAAACCGACTAACATCGGTTAGTAGCATAACTGCAAGTCCTGAAAATGTTTTAATTTTACGGTAAATTATTTTAATTTATTTCACTGTTATGTTTCAGTTAATAAATCTACAAACACATTAAAATAACACGAAGTAAATGACAAGTAACCTATTGACATAGCCTTTCTAAATTATAGAAAAACTGGGCACACAATGTTAACGTGTGTCTACTTTGTTTACATTTAATGAATTTGAATTCGTTTAACCACAATATTTATCTTGAATTTATCTGTGACCTGAGCTCAGATTACTGCCGCGGCAGATTACGGCATTAAAGAGAATAAACTGACACTTTTCAAAGTCTGTGATTACAGCGCCACTCAGCGGTAAAAGGCAGCAAATACACATCTGTACAAAGACTTTAGCATTAGAGAGAAACCTCTAGCAGCAACTATGGGCATCAGTGACGAGAAGACCCTTGTTGAGACAGTTTTTGGCTTAGCAAAAAGGGGGAGTGTGCTCTCATACCAAAGGCTGTATTGCCCACAAAGTTAGTCAAGATGCACCAGGATCCTCCACCTTACCCACCGCTGCCTATTGGGGAGTACAGGCTTGCCCCGACAGACTGTGTGCATGTGTGCACTGAGGAGGAGCACTTCCACCTTAAAAGCTTGAATGTTACACTGGACATGGCCTATAAGATTGAGGCAGCGACAAGAGAGCAGGCAGCAGACCAGGAGTGGCATCAGCTCCGGAGGCCTAGGATCACCTCCTCACGCTTTAGAGAGGTGTGTTTTGTGAGGGGAGAGAGCTCTGCAGAGTCTCTTGCAGAAAGAGTCCTCAAAGGAACAAGGCAGACTGCAGAAATGAGAAGAGGTGCAGACATGGAGTTTGAGGTGGCAAGGGAGTACTGCCAGATGAAAAATGTCAACTACACACCCTGTGGCCTCGTCATCCACCCAGATGCCCCTTGGCTTGGTGCCTCGCCAGATGGCTTGATTTTTGATCCATTCGCACAGCCACCGTTTGGACTGGTTGAGATAAAGTGCCCTAATGTGAAGAACTATGTGGACTGCAAATACCTTAAAATGCAGGATGGCACTTTGGCTCTTCGTAAAAGCCACTCTTACTACTGGCAGGTGCAGGGTCAACTGTTGATCACTGGCCTGCAATGGTGTGACCTTGTGATTTGTGCTCAGGAAGACATGCTGGTGCAGCGTATCCAGGTTGACCCGGAGGTAAAAGCAGTCATCAGAGAGAGGGTGGACCAGTTTTACTTTACAGTGTACATGCAGAAGTACTTGTCTGTCTCCAAAAGATCTTACTGATCGATGCAGGATAATTCAGGTGGGGGCCTTTGTATGAAGAAAAATGAAATTACCTGCAATAAACTTTTGTTATTGTGAGAAGCAGGAGTAAATAACATTTTATGCATTTCACCTGAATTTGGAAAATGTATTGGCTTATTTCACTATTGTATTGTTATATTATATTCACCTGCTATCTGTGTAATTCATTATTTCATGCTTTGTTTAATTTTAAATGCCTGTTTAAAGTAATTACACCACACACAGGGGATATTTTGGGGATATTTAATTTAATTTTATCAATCAATAAATTCCTCTTGAAACAAACTTTGTTGTATTATTTTAATTTAATACTGTGAAGCTGCTTTGATACAATCTGTATTGTGAAAAGCGCTATACAAATATACTTGACTTGACTTGACACAGGTGCCATTTACTTAATGTTGTTGATTACTTGACAGTAAAATATGGTTCAGATTTTTCAAACAAGGTGACTTTTTTTCTCAGTTCACGTTTGTCATTTACATCTAGAAATGAAACCATAGCTATTTTTGAGGGGCTCTTACAGGCAATTTCAATGTTTTATGCATCACTGTTGGAAGGATGTTCTTTAGGTCAGCCAAACTCTTTATCGCCAAAGAAGCAATATTTGCATCAAAACGTTACACCATAAATGTTATATAAATAAGTTATATAAATACAGCGTGTTTTGCAAGAAACACAAAGGAGAGAAAAACGTTTTTTTTCTGATTTATTTGTAACAAAAATAATTAAATCATTCCATATACAGTGTCTCATGGTGACTGTATAAAAGATGTAAATTTTACTACAAGAGATAGAGAGGGGGACAATTAATGAACAGTTGGCACTTTGACAAATTAAATCACTCAAAGTCAAACATAACATAACTTGTATTGCTACATAAACATGTATCATGGAATACATATGTTAAATCTACATCAGAGAATCCAGTTTGTTGAAATTGTTATGTAGTGTTATTGTTTATAAAGAGAGACAAATGGAACAGAATTAAGGGAGGTCCATTAGCAGTTTAGCAAGCAGATCTGAGACAATAATATTGACCATTCAGTGGATTAGTATCCAGAGAGACTGGCTCAGTGAGGTTAACACAGTTATTTGGCCCAAGCTTTGACCAGTGGCTTGTTTTGATAGTTTGTTAGGAGGCAGGCTACTGCAAAAAGCTGGTTGATACTGCCACAAATGGACAGAGGGATAATAGTGTCAAACAGTTTGTTCTCTTTGATGCGCCTAATTGTCCTCTCCACATGTATCCTTAACCGTGCAATGTCCTGAGTGACCAGCACTTCGCCATGAGACAGCTGTGACTTTTTACTCAGAAAAGGTGGTCTGTAAACTTTGCAAGGCACTAGGTCGTCAATTCTGAATCCCTTGTCCACCATTACAGCCATATCTTTATCCAAAAGAGGGATAATGCCAGATTGCCTGAACAGTTCTTTGTCACTGATAGAGCCGGAATACAGTGAGGAAATAAAAGTAACAGCACCATGTGGTGACACACCAATCATTCCTTTCAGGGTAGTGTGGGATTTATACTGTGAAAACATCTCACTCTGTAAGAGTAAAGATGAAGGCATCTGACATCTCATCTCTGTACAATCAATACGGACTTGGGTGTCAGAGTATTTGCCGAATACACTCGGCATCGTGGCTCTAATTGTCTCAGGAGACATCCATATCCCAACAGCACCCAATAAGGTGTACAAAAAATGTACCCAGGTTTTGATTATCCTGCTGACGGTGGACTGATGAATATTGAAACGATCACCCAGATCTTTCTCCTTCAGTCCCAGTGATAGGTACACCAAGAACAGGAACAGTTCATCAATCATCGGAAGGCATCGGCTCTGGTGGGGAGCAGGGGGAACAAGTCTTAGTAGTAAAAATGATAATCATTGCATGGTCATCATAAATGTTTGTAAAGTGGGGTCCAAAAGTCTGAGACCACTTGTATGTGGTTTTAATTATATTGAATTAGACAGTTGTGTTGTTACGGATGCAGATTTATCAGCAAGCTACTTTTATAAACAAAATGATTAAGTATGAACTATGCCTACCGGTCGACGAGGTGGATCAGTGGCATTGTCAGGAGCTGCTGTTGTGCTGGAAGTGGATGACTGTGAACCAACACGCACTATTCTCCTTGTTGCAGGTTCAATCTGTCTCCAAAATGCCTGTAGGTGGCGGTAGCTGGCAAATCTAAAAGAGTGAAAGAAAATTATTATTACCTTTAAAGGGATACTCCACTTTAAAATGAAAATTCTGTCATCATATACATCCTCATGTTGTTTCAAACCTGTATGAATTTCTTTCTTCTGCTGAACAGAAAGGAAGATATTTAGAAGAATGTCAGTAATCAGACAGTTTTTGGTCTTTATTGGACTTCCATAGTAGGAATATTCTAACCCTAACTCCTTTCTGTTCAGCAGAAGAAAGAAATTCATACAGGTTTGAAACAACATGAGGATATGATGTATATGATGACAGAATTTTCATTTTAAAGTGGAGTATCCCTTTAAATCAAAGCATAACTCATTATTGATGTTTGGAAAATGCATCATCACAAAGCTGAGATATGTGGTTCTCACAGGACAGAGATGCTACAAACAGGCTATGATGATCTTATAGATTAAACTAGCCAACAGTATATAAAGAAGTTAAAATAATCTCAACCTTAAACATCTACAGTAGTAAAATGAAACATACACATTAATGCAGCAGTAATATTAATCCATAAACATCCTATATAATAGTAAAACACTGAAAGGGATCATTTTACTGCACTATGAGTACTTTTACTTATCATACTTTTAAGTACATTTTTCTGATAATACTTACATACTTTTACATAATTAAGGTTTTGAATGCAGGTAGTGGAGTATTTTCACAGTGTGGTATCAGTGCTTTTACCGAATTAAAGGATCTGAATATTCTGCCCACTACTGTGATTCATAAATGAATGGATTTGAACACAATCTAGGTCTGCAAGAAAGTCATAACCACAGAGGTGACATGATACGTACCTGGTATAGAATCTGATGTCATCATCCGATGCTAAAAACCTCTCCAAGCCAAACGACTGCTTCAGTGTAACCTCAGCCATTCTCTTTTGCATCTCCTCTATCACCTCTATTTTCTCACATGCTATATCCAAAGCTGATGGTTCTGGTTTTGCATCGTAATCATGGCACTGAAGCAACAGTTCAACATCCATCTCTTCCTCTTCAGTTGATTCATCCTCTGGTCGTTGTGTTCTATCCCAGACACTTGGTCTGACTGCCGGCAGAGAGGTAAAACAAAATATGTTATAAACCAACACTCTGCATCTTTTCATTTTCATTTTCATTTTCATAAAAAGAAAAAAATCTTAAACATATTAATGGCCACACAAATGTGGTTCAGGCAACGCAATTGATTATCTTCACTGCATAGGCTATAATTATAACAACACGAAATATAAAACACAACCCTGACTCTTTTTGCTTTCATTTAAAAAATATGATACATAAAAAACATTATACAGGTACTTCCTGCTCAGCTACTGTTCGGACGCTCTTGCTTACTGCTCCGCGCTTTGCTCTATCGCTTTTATATTTTATCTTCTATACTTTTATAATTTTAGCTCCTTTTATCACCTAATTTTAACTTCAGCAAATCAGCACAGTGCTCAAACGACAAAGTTTGGATTACTACAAAAACGCAGAATTCTTCTAACCGACCAGCTTACATTCCGGGGAAAGGAAAACACAACTGCCTACAAGGATAAGAGAGAAAATGCCTCTTCTGGAATCTACTTGCTGCACTAACTGCCACAGACTTTTACAAAGGATTGCAGTTCTTGAAACAAAGTTATTTACGGGACCACCAAACCAGACGGAACACACAACAGAGCTTCGTCAGGGACACCCTCAGCATATAGCCGGTGAGTCTCATGAAACTAGTGCTCCTCGACAGGTAGAGAAACAAGCCGATCGACTTACAAATCGATGGCACAAACAGGGAGCGAGACCCAAAGGCACTCGAGACATCAGATTGTCACGAGCCTCACATATTACCGCAGTAGCATCCTCTACCCCAGATACAGCTCTGACAAGGACTGCAAACACTGGTCTCCTACCAACACCTATACATCTTGAGAACAGATTTGAAGTACTAATGAATGTAAATGAGGAATCCCCAAACGTGATGAATGTGATCGAACACAGACTGTATCAGCCAGTAGCTAACACTGATGCTAACTGGCGCTCAAGGTCGAGCAGACAGCGGCACTCAGCTCAGAGCACAGCCGAGCCCAGGACTCTGATAGTGGGGGACTCCATAATCAGAAACATTAGCAGCAGGGATACAACTACATGCTGCCTTCCACAAGCAACAACTTCTGATATAAACAGGGAACTTCAGAACATTCTAATGAAACATAAGACTGCAAATCGACTCATCATTCATGTGGGGAAGAATGACATTCATAAAGAGCAGTCAGAACTCCTTAAGAAGGATTTCAATGAACTTTTTGAAACACTTAAAAAACTGAAAGTTCAGACATTCATCAGTGGACCACTCCCAGCAAGAGGAACAAACAGGTTTTCTCGGTTGCTTGGGATTAATACATGGCTGCAAAAAACCTGCAATATAAAAGGAGTAAACTTCATTGACAACTTCAATCTCTTCTGGAGTCAGAGACAACTATTTCATCGGGATGGCCATCACCCAAACAAACTTGGTTCAAGAGTGTTAAAGGACAATATCTACTTCTCCCTCAATCATCCTTCTGCAGTGTGTGCCAATCCACTCAATCAGAATGGCACACACACACCTGGACACAGTATGAATGACCACAGGACTTCACTTCAGAATGGACATGATGTTGACATATCACACAAGGACAATGATAACACCACTGAGCCACAACAACCTCTGCTCACGGACACAATCTCAGCTGAGCCCTGCCCACAGAGCTCACTACAGACAGACACATCAGAACTGCTCCAAGATTCAGCACCCAAGGACGACTTCCTGGAAAACAGCCAGGGAAGCCAGGACAGCATATCACAGCCTCCTATAACACCAGAGCAACAGCCCCTTTCACCAGACACGTTCTCCCTCTCGCCAGCAACTCCACTTCTGTGCTTCTCACAGAAAATGGAAGAACTTGTGCATGCTGGAACCAGACTATCACACTCTTTTGCTGCAAGCCCCCAGATATCAACCAAAAAACGTCGGGCACCGCTACCACCAAAGCCTGCAGGCCCAGCTCGCCCTCCCCCTGCCTCTGTGAGAGCTCTTCGGCCTCTGCCACAACGCCAGGGCCCACACCCTCCTCCATCTGCTCGAGGTGAACCAAAAACAACTGATACCAGCTCTCAGTGATGTGTGTCGGGTCCCCGCTTTGATAACAGTAACTTTCTCAAATGTTTACAGAACAAGCGGGAACCCAGTGTGCCTGTATCTTTCTCTATTGCTGTTCTATTACAAGATAGAAAGTCTAAGGCCTTCAATAGCCGTACAGCAAACTCAACTAATCTGGTGCCTATTGCACGTCTAACTAAGATTGGTGTAGGGAAAAAAAGTAAGACTGTTAAGTTAGCAATTTTAAACATCCGCTCACTTAAAAATAAATCACTTCTAGTCAATGACTTAATAACCACAAACAACCTGGATTTTATGCTTCTAAATGAAACCTGGCTAGAAGACAGCTGCAGTGCAACAATCCTCAATGAAACATCCCCTCCTAACTTTACTTTTATGAGTGTCTGCAGAGCTGTTAAAAGAGGTGGGGGTCTAGCTGCTCTTTTTAAAGATATCTATCAATGTAAGCAAATATCATTTGGGAACTACACGTCTTTCGAATATCTGGGTATTGTATTAAAAGGTGCTCCACGCATTTTACTCATCATTATTTACAGGCCTCCAAAATACTCTCCAGCCTTTGCTGAGGAATTTACAGAACTGTTATCAACAATTACTTCAGAGTTTGACTGTTTTGCCATTGCTGGAGATTTTAACATTCACATAGATAATGCAGAAAACAATATGGCAAAAGAAATCAAAACTGTTTTAAAAACTTTTGATCTGACTCAGCATGTACATGGCCCCACACACAATCATGGACACACTCTAGATTTACTTATCAGTAAGGGTCTAAACATTTCATCGATTGTTATTAAGGATGTAGCACTGTCTGATCATTTCTGTATTTTCTTTGATATATTGATCTCTCCTGCCATTGAAGCTAGATCTGAGTCTGTCAAGAAGAGATGCTTAAATGAGAACACTAGTGTACTATTTATGAAGGCTATATCCTTAACACCAAGCATATCTGCTGACTCTGTTGATTTTCTCCTTGATTCTTTTAACTCAAAAGTTAAAAGTGCAATTGATGATATTGCTCCTGTGAAAGTCAGGAAGAAGAGTGGCAGACAAAAAGCACCTTGGAGAAACTCAACAGCAGTGAAAAATATGAAAAGACAATGCAGAAAAGCAGAGCGCATGTGGCGGGAGACAAAACTTGTAGTCCATTATAACATCTACAAAGACAGCCTGCATGCTTTCAATATGGAACTAGGCAAAGCTAGACAGACTTTCTTCTCAAATATTATAAACTGCAATTTAAACAACACACGCACTCTTTTTGCTACTGTAGAGAGACTGACAACCCCCCCAAGCCAGATTCCCAGTGAAATGCTCTCAAACAGCAAGTGCAGTGAGTTTGCTTCTTTCTTCTCTGACAAAATCAATAATATCAGAAAGGTGATCAGCACATCCTTGAGTTGTGCTGGGGTCAGACAGATCAGACCACCTGAGAAAGTAGTAACTTTGTCTGATTTCAAAAAAATTTATGGCAAAATTTTGGTAGAAACCGTACAGCACCTTAAAACATCAACATGCGCTCTTGACACACTTCCCACATCTTTTTTCAAAAGTGTGTTAAACAGTTTAGAAGCAGATCTTCTAGAAGTGGTAAATGCCTCACTTCTCTCTGGGAGTTTTCCAAACTCCCTGAAAACTGCAGTTGTCAAGCCCCTCCTGAAAAAGAACAATCTGGATAAGACCATATTAAGCAACTATAGACCGATCTCAAATCTTCCTTTCATAGGCAAGATCATTGAAAAAGTTATCTTCAATCAGCTGAACAAATTCTTAAGCTCGAATGGATACTTTGACAATTTTCAATCTGGTTTCCGACCGCCCCACAGCACAGAGACAGCGCTCATAAAGATAATAAACGATATTCGCTTAAATACTGATTCAGGCAAATTATCAGTGCTGGTACTACTCGACCTCAGTGCTGCATTTGACACTGTCGATCACAACATACTTCTTGACAGGCTGGAAAACTGGGTGGGGCTTTCTGGGATAGTCCTAAAATGGTTCAGGTCATACTTAGATGGGAGAGGTTATTATGTGAGTATAGGAGACCATAAGTCTGAGTGGACATCCATGACATGCGGAGTCCCTCAAGGCTCAATTCTTGCGCCACTCCTGTTCAACCTGTATATGCTCCCAATGAGCCAAATAATGAGAAATAACCAAATTGCTTACCACAGCTATGCAGACGACACACAGCTGTACTTAGCCCTATCGCCTAACGATTACAGCCCCATTGACTCCCTGTGCCAATGCATTGATGAAGTCAACAGTTGGATGTGTCAAAACTTTCTTCAATTAAACAAAGACAAAACTGAAGTTATTGCGTTTGGAAACAAAGATGAAGTTCTCAAGGTGAACGCATACCTTCACTCTAGGGGTCAAACAACTAAAAATCAAGTCAGGAATCTTGGTGTGACACTAGAGTCAGACCTTAGTTTCAGTAGTCATGTCAAAGCAATAACTAAATCAGCATACTATCATCTGAAAAATATTGCAAGAATTAGATGCTTTGTTTCCAGACAAGACTTAGAGAAACTTGTGCATGCTTTCATCACCAGCAGGGTGGATTATTGTAATGGACTCCTCACTGGCCTTTCCAAAAAGACCATAAGACAGTTGCAGCTCATACAGAACGCTGCCGCTAGGATTCTGAGCAGAACCAGAAAATATGAACATATCACACCAGTCCTCAGGTCTTTACACTGGCTCCCAGTTAGATTTAGGATTGATTTTAAAGTATTATTACTGGTATATAAATCATTCAATGGCCTAGGACCTCAATACATTGCAGATATGCTCACTGAATATAAACCCAACAGATCACTCAGATCATTAGGATCATATCAGCTAGAAATCCCAAGGGTTCACTCTAAGCATGGTGAGTCTGCTTTTAGCTATTATGCTGGAACCAGCTTCCAGAAGAGATCAGATGTGCTCCTACAGTGGTCACATTCAAATCCAGACTCAAAACACTTCTGTTTAGCTATGCATTTACTGAATGAGCACTGTGCCGCTGTTCGTCCGACTGTACTGTACTGTATTTCATTTTATTTTTCTAAACTGTTTTAATTATTCTTATTTCTTTTTATTATTTTAATTTCTTCTATGTAAAGCACTTTGAATTGCCATTGTGTATGAAATGTGCTATATAAATAAACTTGCCTTGCCTTGCCTTGCCTTATAATATTGATCATTAAAACTGACATTTAGCAAAAAGAGACAGAGTTGTGTCATTTTATTTGATTAAATGTGTAGGTGAAGTGAACAGTGAAGAGAATGTAGGCAACGTATAATAAAATATTTTATATGTTTTAAATATATAAAATAAAAAGACATAACCTTTTTTGTTAAATGTCAGTTTTAATGATCAATAATAGCCATTATAAAAGTATAAGTAGCCTAAAAGGTATAAGAAGCTATACAATAATTAAGCAAACGATTCAGTCAAACATAAGTCAGCTCTCTGGGCTACAACATTAAAGTTAAATAGACTAAATATATAAAGCTATGAAACTTCACTTTGCCCTCAGCCAAAACGTTTTGCCAGGGAACAAATTATATATTAATGAGACAAATAAAAAATAAAAATAAATCGCCCGTTAGATATACACAAGACGATTTATATCTCATGTTAAACCACTAGACTAGAGACATCCGAGCCAGCGGCAAACGTCAGCAGCACTAGCCGAGGAAAGGCTGTTCTCGGCGGGGTACATGATCTCACAACTCCGAAAACCTCAGATCAAATTTTCAAATAGGCGCTCTCTTTATAAATAAACCAAAGATTCGAGCTTTAAACAACTACATTCTCGCCTGAAACTCTTAAAACTACATTTCGTCACACAATAACAGCAGTATTTTTAAATTACGCGGGGTTTCTCCTCTGCTATTGACGCTTGCTGGTTGGTGTGAGATGCATTCTGGGATACCTGGCTGTCTCAAGTTCGCACAAGTCACCTCTCGATGCATCCTCGGTAAAAGGGGCAGATCAAGAACACATCCGGGGATTTGAACTGGACTTGGCTAGATGTGAACTTTGAATTGGAACAGTACTTGGGCAGCGACTGATGACGTTTCACAAGTCCACAAGAACACAAGTACAGACAAGAACGTATATTGAGAAACGGCTTCAGTTTCCCCCCGAGCGCGCATGCGCAACATCAAGGCGAAAATCATGACCTCATAATTCCGCGAAAGCTTCGTTCAGCGGATATATTGTGCATTGCGGTGTACATTTACCTACTCTCCATCATAGTAATGTACATTTTACGTTGTTTGTTTGATCATTTGCAATTACATACAGCTTTTAAAGTATAGAATGTCTTGTTTTCAGATGTTTTATTGCTCAGTCAGATGTACATCGTATTTGCTAATTCTAGTTCTAAGTTCTTTTTATTATTATTATTACTGTGTGTGTGTGTGTGTGTGTGTGTGTGTGTGTGTTTGTGTGTGTGTGTGTGATTTTTGTCAGTTTTTCTGCACACATAAATAAACTATATTGCACTGCACAATAAGTACTCTGTGTTGTTATCACTGATGGGCAGTAACGCGTTACTGTAATCCGATTACTTTTTTCAAGTAACAAGTAAAGTAAGGGATTACAATTGCAAAAACAGTAATTAGATTACTGTTACTTCCCCGTAAGCATACTGCGAGACTGTCTCGTGACGTGAGCCGTGACTCGTGAGTGACAATGACATGAGCGCCGCGAAGTCAGTGGTAAACACTATGGCAAGCGATCGCGTTCAAAAGTCTTTAAACGAAACGCGTGAATTTTGACGCGTCAACAGGCACCATTTGTCCGTGTTCAGACGTCATGTTTATTCATGAACGATGTCGTAATGGTAAACTGGTATGCACGCATGCAAACATCAGACGTTATATTTGTTCATGAGGGATAATGCATTGGTATGTTGTGAGTGATGTGAGTCTTATGTCATGATTTGTCATGCCTTTTTAAGTTATTCGTTTAACGTTCTTTCTCAAGGTAGAAAAGTCAACAGCTCTTGGAATGGCTCTTTTATTTTATCAAACCTCCAAAAAACATTTTCTGGATTTATTTGACAAATTCATTTCCTTAAAGGAGAACTCCAGTCAATTTTAACATTGAGCTCATTTTGTTGTAAATTTGGAGTGCTGTCAATACAGAGAACAATGACAAAAATCGGTGTTGCCTACACCGTGTTATCCTCTTTTTAAAATTTGCACCCTGTTGACTTCAATGGGGCATATTTTAAACCTGCTTTTACAAGTGCAAGTTTACATTACAAGTGCACAGGTCATGTGAGTGATTCCTTTAGAGTTAACACGGGTGAATCTGACTGCAGTAGATGTGAAAGATATGAATAAAGTTAATTCGGCCAGCGCTCATACCTGTGTTTACATCCTGTTTTCGGTTGAAGTCCAAAGTAGTCGATTGTCGAGTTCACGCGCATATGTTTAGTTACCTATGATCACGCGCGTGAACTCGACAATCGACTACTTTGGACTTCAACCGAAAACAGGATGTAAATACAGGTATGAGCGCTGGCCGAATTAACTTCATTTTAACGGATGGTGTAGCAATATTGTTGTCCAGGTGGAAATCGGGAGAAATTCGGGAGAAAGGTCGGTCCGGGAGATTTTCGGGAGGGGCTTTGAAATTCGGGAGTCTCCCGGAAAAATCGGGAGGGTTGGCATGTATGTGTACAGCTGAACCAAGAAAAGCTTAAGATTGCATGGAGCTGATAAGCATGAATGGCAGAAGAAAAAGACTGCAATTAAAAAACAAAACAAGAGAAAATTATTTTAATGCAAGTGTAACCGAGCTTTTGTATCGGGTTCGCCTAAACACTTTTAGATAATAAAATAATGAAAACGAGACACAGAAGTTCCATGAACGATGCACACACTTTTTAATCTCTTCCCGCGAACACCTCCGGTCATCTTATGCGCATGCCCAACTCTCTCTTGCCTACGGCAAGTCCCAAAAGACAGAATGTGCTACACACACATAGACGGTACATGTAACATTCCTATAGCCTTAACTTCTATTCAGACTTTAATCTGTTACATACGTCCCATCCCCCTAAAATAAACGCCCCCGTTTATCTACCAAACAACAAGGGATAGAGAGGAAAAAAACCAACAACAAAAAAACAGAAACAGGAATAATACACATCAACATGTATAATACTCAAACCCGTGTCCAACCATAACACAGTTTGTACACTATGAAATTACAATTATCACTTATATAGTTTTCACTTTTTTTGTTTTTGTTCAATGAACTGGTACCATACAATAATGAACCTCAGTACAGTACAAAGTCTTTCAAGCAACCAGGAGGTTTCAACCTTCTCCCAGCCCTACTCATAACAGGAATGAGCTTATCAGGCCCCTCAAGTACCTCTCCTAAATCCTTTTGAGGTGAACTGCACTTCACTCCCCCCAATATTTCAGGCTCCTCAGAAGGGGAATCAGGCAAAGAATCAGGACCTACCGACAGTCTCTCAGTAGAAGATAGTGTTGGAACAGGCAATGTATAAGGTCTCAACCTGTTGTAATGCACAACCTGTCCTCGTTCATCTGAGTCTATAGGGCTAACGATCCGGTACGTCAGCCCAGGCTCTCCACCAGACTCCAAGACCTGCACAATCTGAAAAGGTCCTTTCCAGTGGGGTGCCAGCTTCCTGCGGCTCTCCACAGGGTTATGGAGCCACACCATGGCGCCGACTGTGTAAGGCTGGTGTCTGAGGTCTGAGTCATGGTACAGCTTCTGTCGATCATGCGCCACTTCACTGTACATTCTAGCACTCCTGAAAGCGTCTTGTAGCTTTGCCAGCAAAGTGGATACGAAGTCAGCATGAGACTTTGCAACATCACAGTCAAGTGTACGGGTGGCCAGTAAACAGTCAGTGGGCATCCTTGGTTCCCGTCCATGGACCAGTAAGTATGGCGAGAACTTGGTACTAGAATGATTTGAGGAGTTGTATGCAAATGCGACCTGTTTGATATAATCGTCCCATTCGCCCCCACATGACAAGAGTATCTTAGCAATTTGATCAGTTAGCGTCCTGTTAAAACGCTCCACCATGCCGTCTGAGGCCGGGTGATAGGGAGTGGTGCGCGTTTTCTTTATGTTGAGCAATTTACATAGGGTCAGGACCACCTCTGATTCGAACTGTCGGCCCTGATCTGAATGTAAAGTTTCGGGAATGCCATGCATCAAAATGTAGTCCGCAAACAGGCAATGCGCAACGGTTTGCGCAGATTGATTAGTTAAAGCATATAGATTAACGAACTTCTTGAAATAATCCTCAACTACCAGTACATTCCGATTACCTTTGGTCGTTATTGGCAGTTCTAGAATGTCCATAGCAACTCTCTCAAAGGGCCGCATTGCGAGGGACCCACCCATGGGTGCTTGATGGATAGGGACAGGCCTACGACGAGTCTGGCACGCTGTGCACTGCTCGCACCATGTTTTGATGTCCTTAAACATAGACGGCCAGTAACAAAAACGCCTTGCTCGTTCCCACACTCGCTCAGGAGAAAAATGAGCCACGGTTGGGGCCCCGTGAAGCTGCATAAGAATGTCATGTTTAAGAGCAGGAGGAACCACGACTTGAGCAACAGGGTCACCTGTGAGGGGACAGGAAACAGAGCGACACAACAGTCCATTTATTATAGAGAGACGGTTAAACACAGTCCAATATTTTCGTAAGCTCGGAGATGTACCCGCCAGTTGTCTCCTAGGAGGTCTTTGTGATCGTTCCACCCAGTGCCGTACTGTGTCAATATCTGGATCGTTCTGCTGCATAGCAATAATGTCTGCTGCATCACACGATAACTCAGACAGGCTCATTATGTTGTCCGCCCTGAAGGACGAGTTAGTCACAGTCCCTTCTTCAGCCACCTCAGCTGTTTCAGTGGAACAAGAAACGTAATTATTTGATTGTTCAGCACTCACCACATTCACGTCCCGCACTACTTCGACTACTGTCTCAACGTCCTTCAGGTCTGGTGTCTCCGGACGGCGGGACAGTGCATCAGCGTTTTTATGCTGATTTCCCTTTTTGTGCTCAATGACCCAGTTCAACGGGTCCAATTCCAAAAGCCATCTAGCCCTTCTGCCCGTTGGGTCATCCTCGATGGACATGCGCCGTAGTGCTAAGAGAGGCCGATGATCCGTAATGATGGTGAATGAGGAGAGTCCAAGATAGTGTCTAAATTCCCTCACTGCCCACACGATAGCCCTCTTTGTGTGGCATTCAAAGCACGACTGGCATAGGCCACCACATACTCGAGTCCCTCCTTTTCCTGTGCGAGCACAGCACCAACAGCCCACTTAGAGGCGTCAGTATAAACTTTGAATGGCACTTTGAACTCAGGCATTGTCATGATAGGAGCTGAAGACAGCACTCCCTTTAAATAGTTAAATGAGTTGTCACAATCGGTACTCCACACAAAAGGCACGTTTTTGCCAACCAGCTGGTTCAGTGGAGCTGCATGTTTCGAAAAGTCCTTGACAAAACTTCGATAGTATGAACACAGTCCCACAAATGCTCTGACCTCGGAGGGAGACTGTGGAACTGGCCAATTTCTCACCTTCTCTGTGTTTCTCGGGTCAGGCTGAAGGCCTTTCTCTGAGACGACATGACCCAAGAACACCACATGATCCCTGGCCAGGTGGCATTTTCCGGGGTTCAATTTCAAACCTGCTGACTTTATTCTAGAAAACACCTCTTTCAGATGAGTTAAATGCTCTTCAAATGTTCCACTATAAATCAAAATATCGTCCAGGTACACCATGCAAATGTGCCATGGAAGCCCTCTTAGAACTAGCTCCATCATCCGTTGAAAAGTGGCGGGAGAGTTGGAAAGTCCCATCGGCATGGAGCGCCACTGATATAGACCCTGACCTGTGGTAAAAGCTGTTTTTTCTCTGTCTTGCTCGGCCACCTCCACCTGCCAGTAGCCATTAGAAAAATCCAATGTGCTAAACCATCTAGAGCCCGCTAATGCGTCCAGTGTATCATCCACGCGTGGAAGAGGGTGAGAGTCCTGGATAGTGACACTGTTCAAACGTCTGTAATCCACACAGAAATGCCAGCCACCACATTTTTTTTTAACAAGCACGACTGGCGACGCCCAGGGGCTACAGCTCTCCTCGATAATGCCATCAGCTAGCAGGCCCGCCACCTGTCTCTCGATTTCAGCTCGCTTTTCAGGCGATGTACGGTATGCTCAATGCTTAATAGGGGCCTGTTCACCTGTTCTGATATAATGCTGCACTAACGTGCATTTTCCCGTATTCTGCCCTGTTGAGTTGAAAATGTCGCTGTACTCCAGCAACAATGACGAGAGCTTTTCTTTGTCTGGTGTTGAAATCGGCGACCCACTTAAAGAAATGGGAGGAGCTGTGTTACGGGGGTTAGGAACAGCCCTTTCACCTGAGTCCTGCTCAACATGCTGAACATCAGAATCAGCGACAGAATAAAACTCGCCCAGGTGTGTCCCCTGTCTTATAGAAATTTCCTGTCCAGTAGGATTCAAAATCCGAGCTTTAGTTAGTCCATTGTGCACGTTAGTGTGTGTGTGCGCAATAACCAAGCCGGCTGAATCAGACACATTTGGTTCCAAATACCCCACAAAGTCACTAGACACCTGGGCCGCGCTAGGCAAACCAATCTTAACAGGCACAATTGACTCACTAAGGGGTGGAAATGTCATATTTGTGGCCAGAGATACATTGCAGCATGCTGGGACAAAGTCTTTGCTGGCAAGAATCGGAATGGAAACGTCCCACAACTGCAGTTTAGCATGACTAACGTCCAGCAGGGCATGATTCTTTACCAAAAAATCCCATCCAAACAATATGGACTGCGTCGCTTCTCTCACCACATGAAAAACGTGTTGCCATGTTTCAGTACCCAGCTGTAGCGTCACAGTAAGCGTACCCAGCGTATCCAACATCTGCCCGTTTACAGCACGGGTTGCGATATAGTCTTTCTTCATAGGTCGACTACGAAGTGCTGGGATTGACATTCGAAAGTCAGAGCTCATTAGTGATACACTAGAACCAGAGTCTATTAAAATCGGAAGTTCAATGCCCTCAATAGTTCCTTTCACATATGATACCAGTGGCCCCTTGTTAGTGTTTGTGTACGCCTCCGCTTCCATCACTACATAGTAACTGTCATCATGTTTAAGGCCCCTGGGTAGTTCAGCTGGTGTTTGGGCCGCAACATCAGCTACAGCCCGTTTCCCGGCTCGTAATTCCTCTCCTCACCGCTAGGGGTCATGAAGCGCACTCCCTGTTTCCTCGTTTCCTCCTCATAACTGCCTCGTCTCCGCATGCTGGGGTTGGGGGAGGGGCTGGCGGCGTGTCTCATAGGGCTACGAGTCGCATGGTATTCCTTACGACCACTGAACTCCATAAATGGTTTTCTTTCAGATGAGCGGCCTCTCTGCGTCTCATATGTCTGCATACGGCATGCACGCCCCTGACAGCAGCACTGACTTGACTCACGTGACGGGGAGCGCGCTCTACCTCACTCTGTGCCGCTACGGCTAACTCTCTCTTTCAGTCTGTGATTTTCGTCCTCCAAAAGGTTAAGAGATACTTTCATGCCCCTCACCTCGTCAGTCAATCTATCAATCGCTCTGTACAGTCCACTAATGTCCGACACAGAGTTCACATTAGCAACAGTCCCGTCGGCAGTCTGACTATGGTTGACATTAGCAGTCACATGTCCCATATCAACCACATTTCTCGCGTTCTCACACCGACCTGCAATTATTACAGCCTCCTCCATGTCCGTCGCCCCCTGCTCATAACATTTCGTCCTCAGCACCGGGTCCAGACCCGCCACGAAGCGGCGAAACTTCTCTTCCCTCTGGGCTCTGTCGCCGTATTCAGGAAAAGCCTCATCCACAAGCCTGCTGATTTCTGCTGCGTACACTTCCAAACTCTCCCGCGCTGCGCGGGGGCGGGCAGACAGACTAGCTCTGAATCGCTCCATGAACTGTCTCCTCCCAAAAGCCTCTTTTAGCTTCTCCTTCACCGCGTCATAGTCCGACTTAACAGCATCAGAGAGACTGTCCCATAGAGAAAAGGCTGCGTTGCACAGACGTGTAGGTAAAATCCTTGTCAGTTCATAGTTGTATGAAGCGGCTCCACTCCCTTCCGTGAGCGCTTTGACCGATACTTCAAACTGTCTGGCCCAGCACACAAAGCTCTGCCTCTCCTCCCCGGAGAACGGCGAAGGCAAATCAATTCGCACGCTTCTATGGCCTCTGTCACGGTACCGCGACATAGTACTAAAACTGTCCTCCTCGTCCTTGCACCACATAATGACAATCTGTTGACCGCGTGTGCTACCTTAACTATAAACTGAAGCTACGATAAATAAATGGTTCAACACCCGCCGAAACACTTTTGAAACACTAATTCAACCTACAAAAAATAAATAAAACCGCTGCCACCAATGTAACCGAGCTTTTGTATCGGGTTCGCCTAAACACTTTTAGATAATAAAATAATGAAAACGAGACACAGAAGTTCCATGAACGATGCACACACTTTTTAATCTCTTCCCGCGAACACCTCCGGTCATCTTATGCGCATGCCCAACTCTCTCTTGCCTACGGCAAGTCTCAAAAGACAGAATGTGCTACACACACATAGACGGTACATGTAACATTCCTATAGCCTTAACTTCTATTCAGACTTTAATCTGTTACACAAGCAATAAAAAACTGCACACATCAGCTGTGGAATAAAAGAAAAGAAATGCATGATCAACTAGATTAAGGCAAACTCCTGCCTTAATGTAAACCCTGTCCACCACCCCCAAAGGTTTCACAAAGTTATTCTTGCCACTGTAACTTATGGCTTCCTAAAGACAGGTTTATGGGTAAATAAATGAATAATAATAAAAAAAAAATATATAGGCTACCAGGGCACAACATTTAAGCCTTTTTATTTGTCCTTCAGTCAGTCATTCACTTGTCTGAGCAAAAACATTTGTTTGAACAGGAAAAAAATGTGATTCTTTGTGTGTGTGTTGTAAATATAATTTATTCCAAATCAGTATTCTCATCAGTTTAGTCAGCTTTAACATATATAAATCGGCATATGTATGTAATAAGGATCCACTGGAAGCAAGTGATAGATGAGAACCCAAGTGCAGTTTATTAACTAAAACAAAACATGAAACAAAACATGACGTGGCATGAAAACAAAAACCAAAGCATGAACTTGCATAACAGCAGACTACAGGAAACAATACTTGACAAAGACACATGGCAAACATGAGGGCTTAAATACACAGACTAATGACAAAACAAGGGACACCTGTGAACAATGATCAGACAATTAACCAATGACAAGACATGGCAGGATCACATGACAAAACAGGGAATCACATGACAGACATGGAAACAAGACATGACACAGAAACATGACAAGAACAAACCCAAAACGTGACAGAATCCCCCCCTCTAAGGGCATCTCCCGACGCCCAACAAAACCAAAACACAAGATAAGACCAGGAGGGTGGTGGAGTGGAGGAGGTCATGGGGGAGGGATGGTGGGCCAGGCCCGTGCAGGGGGACAGGACATGGGACGTGGCATGGCGTGGACGGGCCTGGGTCGTGGCAAGGCGTGGGCGGAACTGGGCCGTGGCAAGGCGCGGGCGGACCTGGGCCGTGGCAAGGCGTGGGCGGATCCGGCAGTGCAGGAAGCCAGGGCGGATCCGGCAGTGCAGGAAGCCAGGGTGGATCCGGCAGTGCAGGAAGCCAGGGCGGATCCGGCAGTGCAGGAAGCCAGGGCGGATCCGGCAGTGCAGGAAGCCAGGGCGGATCCGGCAGTGCTGGAGGCCAGGGTGGACCAGACAGTTCAGGTGGCCAGGGTGGACCAGACAGTTCAGGTGACCATGGCGGCACGGCCTCCATGGTCCTATCAAGGACCCTACTGCCCCCCCCCCAAAATTTTCTTGGGGACAGCTATGGGGTTATGGGCTGGAACAGACAACGACTCCAGAACAGAAATGACGTGAAAAGTCTCAACAGTCGTGACGTGAACAGGCTCTGGCTCGGCAGACGTGACGTGAAGCTCAGTCTCTGGATCGGCAGACGTGACGTGAAGCTCAGTCTCTGGATCGGCAGACGTGACGTGAAGCTCAGTCTCTGGATCGGCAGACGTGACGTGAAGCTCAGTCTCTGGATCGGCAGACGTGACGTGAACTTCAAATGTGTGCACAGACCACACACACCATATGGCTGTGGCCATAATTGTTAGTGTAGCCCTAACTGAGGGCTCAGGTTCAGGCGTGGCGGCGGCCATCTTGTCAGGAGACACAGGCTCGGCGGCGGCCATCTTGTCAGGAGACACAGGCTCGGCGGTGGCCATCTTGTCAGGAGACACAGGCTCGGCGGCGGCCATCTTGTCAGGAGACACAGGCTCGGTGGCGGCCATCTTGTCAGGAGACACAAGCTCGGACTTGGCAGGCGTGACGTGAAGAGACCCAGACATGGCAGACATGACGTGAAGAGATTCAGGCTTGGCAGACATGACGTGAAGAGATTCAGGCTTGGCAGACATGACGTGAAGAGATTCAGGCTTGGCAGACATGACCTGAAGAGATTCAGGCTTGGCAGACATGACGTGAAGAGATTCAGGCTTGGCAGACATGACATGAAGTGGCTCAGGCTTGGCAGGCATGACGTGAAGTGGCTCAGGCTTGGCAGGCATGACGTGAAGTGGCTCAGGCTTGGCAGGCATGACGTGAAGTGGCTCAGGCTTGGCAGGCATGACGTGAAGTGGCTCAGGCTTGGCAGGCTTGGCAGACATGACGTGAAGTGGCTCAGGCTTGGCAGGCACGACGTGAAGTGGCTCAGGCTTGGCAGATACTGTGGGTTTGTGGGGCTTCTCCTCAAAACCCACAGTAAATGAGGAACCACTCAATAATAGGGCATAGTCAATATATTGGGCCAAGGACCAGTGGATTTTTCCCCCAGGAAGCTGGGAGCGAGTGGGCTCATTCAAATTCACTCTAAATATGTCCTTGAGGGCCACGTCATTAAAATCCAACTGGTGAGAGAGTTCACAAAATTCAGCCACATACGTTTCAATGGGAAAATTTCCCTGGCGTAGGTTCAGGAGGGCAACCGCTGGGTTCATTGTTGTAGGTCAAGTATTCTGTAATAAGGATCCACTGGAAGCAAGTGATAGATGAGAACCCAAGTGCAGTTTATTAACTAAAACAAAACATGAAACAAAACATGACGTGGCATGAAAACAAAAACCAAAGCATGAACTTGCATAACAGCAGACTACAGGAAACAATACTTGACAAAGACACATGGCAAACATGAGGGCTTAAATACACAGACTAATGACAAAACAAGGGACACCTGTGAACAAAACAAGGGACACCTGTGAACAATGATCAGACAATTAACCAATGACAAGACATGGCAGGATCACATGACAAAACAGGGAATCACATGACAGACATGGAAACAAGACATGACACAGAAACATGACAAGAACAAACCCAAAACGTGACAATGTATGATATTTTAACCTTTATAAAGGGGCATTTTTCCCTAATCGTTTGCTTCATCTTTCATTTAAAATTCTTAAATTTGATCAATAAATTAAAATAGAATAATAAGATGCTAAAGGGCTGTTACCAATCAAATAAACTGCATTAAATAATGTAATGAGATTATTTAAAATATTTTTTGAATATACAAATAAGAAATATAATTTGTGCATAGAAATAATATTTATAAATCGCCAGTAGGAGGCGGCAGGCGACCATCTTAATGAGTGAGTCATTGATGCAATGTGCATAAAGTAAAAATACTGACACTAATAAAACAAGTTTTAAAAAAGAATGTTTCATTTGATTCAATTTTAGATGATGGAATATGCAGAAATAATAGAATTAGGCTGAAAGGTCTATTGCTTTATAGCGTATTCATTTTGTGCATCATGTTTTGAAAAGTAACTAAAGTAACTAGTAAAGTAACTAATTACTTTTGAAAATAAGTAATCAGTAAAGTAACTGGAATACTTTCTTGGAGAAGTAATCAGTAATCAGTAACTAATTACTTTTTCCAAGTAACTTGACCAACACTGGTTGTTATTTTCATTTACGATATGATACTCTTACTTTTAAGAGTAACTTTTAAGAGTAGATTTGAATGTGGGTACTTTTACTTTTACTCAAGTACATTTCTAATGACATTTTTTTTACTTTTACTTCGTTACGTTGGGCGACGTTCCTCTTGTTACTTTATTTTAATGCAATATGTGTTTTTAAATGCGTAGTTTATTCCAAGCGCGCTGTATCTTTTTTCTGGGCTTGAGCGATGCTCAATTCACAAATGAATCACTCTTTTGAGTTGATTCTGTTCAAAGACTTCATCAAACAAGAATAACATCACCTGCCTAAATGACTACTGGCCAATTGCGCTCACATCGACTGTAATGAAGGTATTTGAGCGCTTGGTCTGCAGAAATCTAGCACATATCACACTGGATTGTCATCAGTTTGCCTATAGGGAAAATAGGGGTGTAGATGACGCAGTGTCATTGAGCGTTCATTTTATTCTCCAACATCTTGAGTCAAAAAATACATATGCTCGCATCCTGTTCCTTGATTTTTGTTCAGCCTTCAACACCATTATCCCTATCAGGCTGTATAACTCTCTTTTAGCGATGGGTGTCGATGTTGTTCTCTGTCAATGGATTTTGAACTTTTTATTCTGTAGGAAGCAATTTGTTAAAATTAATAATCATGTGTCATCAACGAGGACTCTCAATACCGGCGCCCCACAAGGGTGTGTCCTGTCCCCACTTTTATTTGCACTTTACACTAATAACTGCACATCCAATCAAACATCAGTCAAACTGTTAAAATTCGCAGACGATACAACCATATTAGGCCTTATCTCTGATGGTGATGAGATTATCGGGTAGAGGTTGAGCGGCTGGTGAAGTGGTGCGAGGCCAATTACTTAATCCTCAATACAACTAAAACAAAAGAAATGATTGTAGATTTTAGAAGGAAGACTGTTCAACACCTTTCCCTCTCCATCAATGATCAGGTTGTTGAGAGGGTCTCGTCCTTCCGTTTCTTGGGCACCACCATTCACCAGTCGCTCTCATGGGACCTGAACATCAGTCTCATCGTAAACAAAGCCCATCAGAGACTTTATTTCCTCCGTCAGTTACGGAAATTCGGAGTCAGCCAGAAATGCATGACTCACTTTTACCGAGCCGCCATAGAAGGCGTGCTAACATTCTCTATCCTGTCCTGGTATGGTAATGCAACCAGTCAAGGCAAGCAACAGCTTGAGAAAGTAGTGAGCAGAGCATCTAAGATCATTGGCTGTAGTATGCCCTCCATAGCTTCACATTTCAACACTAGAATCATTAAGAAGGCAAGAAACATCACCACTGACTTCTCCCACCCAGCAAATTATTTATTTAATATTTTGCCATCAGGCAAGAGGTATAGAAGCATTACCAGCAGAACATCACGCTTTAGAGACAGTACCTACCCTCAGGCCATACGTCACCTAAACATGGTCTGAGGCTAGGATACTGAATGCTTTATATCAGTTTACTCTCAGAATGTTTTTATGAGGTTCTGTTTTCAAGCACCCTTCATCTGGTCATTCTGCTAATCCATCTCATGTGCAATATGAGGCTTTTATGTCAGTGTATTTGTTGTTGTTGTGTAGTATGTGTGGTGCATGTTGTAATGTCAGTGTATTATGTCAATTAAGCTGTATGTGAGCATACCAAGACAAATTCCTATCAACTTAGTTGAAATGGCTTAATAAATTTGAACTGATTGATTGAATTGAATTGAAGTTGGCAGATCTGTCTAAATCGGTTCGCGAATCATAACAAGAAGAACATCAAGAGCGTTGGGTGAAGTGGCCGTGGACCTACAATACTATTTTGCCATTTTGTCTTAAAATGTGCCAGACCAAGAAGAAAGGCTTACGAGAGTATCTGTATTATTAAAAGGTCTAGTAAATATAATTTTATTTCATTCCATAATATTAAGAATTTCAAGGCAAATGAACCAACTTGGCTAAATCAGTTTGTTTCGCGGGCTCTTTAAGGATTCACCTACTGCGCGGGAAGGGTTGCTAGGTAACAGTGTTAGCAAACACAGAGTAGAGTTCGAGCATATTACAAACGTTAGCCAAGTTCGTTATCAAATAAATATAAAAGCATCTCAATATACATCTAGATCAACGAATTTGTGGAGTTAAAATGTCAACAGCCTTCGTAAGAACAGGTGTCGTCGAGAACGGTCGGAGGAAAGGCTCCGGTAGCCAACATGAGAATTAAAAATATCTGAAAATAATGTATAATAATTAGAGCTTTTTTAATAACTTGGAAATATGTTGTCGAATGCATACAGCTGGGAGTTGTGAGATGGAGAAAACCGAAGGAGATCTTCGTCAAGTGTTAGTTTTGTCCAAATTTGATTGGCAGCGCGTGCAGGACAGCGTGAACGGTGTGGATCACCAGAAGAGAAGTGCCATAGCAGCCGCTGAACAGCAGGAGGCGCTGCGCTGCACATGCGCTCTAAAGAGGCCGTCGCACACTGGTCCAACACCATCACGGTGAGTGTGTGCATCGCACTGGGATTACTGCATTTATTTATGGCGCTCGTTTTGTGTCATTTCTTTCCTAACCAAGCTTAAAGACCCACTCCGATGAAAATCATGTTTTTCTAGGTGTTAACATGTTCTTGTGGCATTTTTCTTATGCTAGAGGACATATCTTGAGAAAAATAAGCTCAAAGTTGTATTTCTGAGTATTTCTGCATTCAAATGGCTGTGAATCAGTAGCAGACGCTAAAATGCCGGCTAAAATAGACTGGAGTTGTGATGTAGTAACTCCATTGGGCGGGGCCACAAGCTCATACTCCCCTCCGCCCCGCCCGCTCAGGTTCTGAGGAGTAGAGAAGACGATGGCGGATCAATACCTATGTGCGGTAGCGGGTTGCAATGCTAAGAGGAGAGATATTGGTATTAGCTTTCATGCTTTACCAAAACATGTTGCTGTGAGAGATGAATGGATTACGTTCCAGGGTTCCAGACTGCGACCATTTTTTGAGAATGTGCGAGTTAAAATTTTATGTGGTCGCATTTGTGCGAGTGCATGGTCATGTACTAACTTACTCAGTTAAATTCACGCATGAATTTTCCTGCATTGAACTTGTTTTAGCGCCCGCCAAAGTGAATTTTTGTCCCGCCAAAGTCTTATTTGATCGGTGAGTAATGTAGATGAACTGCTGCGCTTGTGACAGGACGTTTATAACTGAAAGAACGAGCAGAGAGAGAGACCCGGACGCGCGCGCGCGCACTCTCTGTCTTCGGAGCCAGGCGAAAATGTAAACAAGACCTCACCGTCTCCAAACTAAGCGCTGTCTTGCTCTCTCTCCCTCGCACATATTAATCAAAATAAATCGACACGGCGGTAAAAGGTCGGAAGACCAAAGTTTCATGTGAAGCATTCGGAGATTTTTTTTTCTTTTTCTGAATTGCCGCTGGGTGTGAATTGTGCTAAAAAAGTTGCCTTATCTTCTCTGAAAAGCGTTCCGGACATTCAGCTGACATAAAACAACACTTTAATTAAACGAAAAAAACTATCCAGTGATGAAATGTTTTCTGTGTTGACAGAAAGAAAGAAAGACAGAAAGAGGCTGTTGCTGCCTATGTATCTCGCTTCAGCCAACGGCTCCGCCCACAACGCAGAGGCGAATTGCTAATGAGCTACTGCCGCTCTGCTGAAGCGAAGTCCCAGAAAACGGCACAGGTTTTGTGATTTTGGCTAAAAACGGCATAATCATCATTTAAAGACCACTGAGAATGTTTAAAAATAGCTCAAAATATGATCGGAGTGGGACTTTAAAGACGTGTTAACGTGCGTGTGGAGAACGTCTGCCCGTCTTAACGTCTGACCATCTGAACGTGTAACGTGCCTTGGCTAATTTAAAAATAGCGTGCGTACTTTTATGCAGCTACTTGTATGATGTATTAATAAATGACTAACTAACTAACTGTATTTTTATATGTAAATTTCTGAAATGCATTTTCTGTAAAGCGCTAAATTTGAATTGAATGGACTTGTGTTATTTGAGACACTGTTCGAACAGTGTGGGCTACAGGTCCGTAGCCAGCCTATTGAAAGGGGGGGTTTCTTTTTTTCAAAAAGTGGACCTTTTTGCAGTTTTTCTCCTCCTTTTGTATTTAATTATGAGGTTCAAATACTTCATTTTGGTGAACTTTTATGCACTAATTTGTGCTGGATTAGCTTGTCTGCTGGTATCTTAACGAGCACGCTTTTTGATGCACCTAAAATATTTACTGCATTGTTGTCAAATTGCTTCCTCATGTAACACCTTTGTCAGTCCATACACAGTTCATACGTTTAAAGACCACACTAACAACAGAATAGATTTAATGAACTTTACTGAAATATTAATAATAATTCTTCTCATCATCATTTCTTGATTCTCTGTCAATGCCTCTTTGCTTGTTGCTGTATTTGTCTTGACAGTTATGGATTTAGTACACTGGTCAGTTCCAATCTTCTTGGGTGCAATTTGGAGAATATGTTCACAGCTTCATCCAGGTTGACTGCCATGTCATAGTGTGTATGGATGAGGGCCAGGGATGACAAGCGGTCCTCTCCCATGCTGCTACGCATGAATGTGTTCAGTCTCCGGAGAGTGCTGGCCGACCGTTCACATTCACATGAGGTGACTGGCAGAGTACAAGCTATTTTGAGAAGTTTGAAGATGTTTGGGTAGATCAGCGCATCACATTGTTTGATTGCCTCAGCACATGAAGTTGG
Organism: Leuciscus idus; assembly: GCA_021554675.1. Lineage (NCBI taxonomy): Eukaryota > Metazoa > Chordata > Actinopteri > Cypriniformes > Leuciscidae > Leuciscus > Leuciscus idus. The sequence continues at coordinate 232,402 of CM038639.1, read as the reverse complement.
CCTTTGTTCTGATGGCTTGTTTTGCCACTTCAGTGTCCAGCATTTCAGTTCCTGGTCAATCAGCTCTGGTGAAGGTAAGTCATCTTGGTAAAGTTGGACTACTTCAGAAATGTCCACTGTCATACCTGAGTTGCACTGTATAGACGGAATTAGACCCAGGAGCCTTGATGCGGTTACAGATAGAGGACTGAATCTTGATTCAAACTCCAAGATGACATGGTCTAGGAAAGGTATAGCCATGTTGCGACGATAGTAGTCCTTCACAGTTTCAGCAGGTAAATTTTCTCTGTGTGTCTGCCTTCCAGCAACACGTGGTTGGCTGGTAGGCTGAACATCGACCTGAGCAGCCATCCTGATGGCTTGCTTGTAGATCTGGTTGAAGTCATCCTCAATTGTCTCACGTAGCTCCTTGTAGATATTCTTGACCTCATCTACCATGCTAAATGCCTCCACGATGTCAACTGAGGTTTTTTGCAGCTTCACTGTGATGCCTGTAAGGTGGGACAAGACTTGATAGACGGTGAGGAAGGTCAGGATGAAACCGAAGTTTTGGAGCCCAGACAAGAGACTATAGGCCTCTGCTTTGTACTTGCCCTGCCATCCAGTGGTGACATCTTGGCTGTACTCTTCTGTATGGAGACCAAGTGCGATGACTTCTAGAGCTTTAACAATAAAGACGAAGGCACTATAAAAGTGGCTGTATGCGTCATGTCTTTCTGCCCGTCTTGTGCGACATATGTCAATCAGTGGTTTCCTCTGTCCCATAGAGTGTGCATCCTTATGTACAACCTCCATGAGTAGTTGTTCCCTCTTTGGGCTGTAGGTGAAGAATATAATGGTAGACTTCATCTTGTCAATCATGTTGCGCACAACTGGAAGAGCACAGGAGCGTGCAATGACAAGGTTCAGGCAATGCCCATTACAGTGCATGTACACTGCTTTAGGTGCGTCCTTCTTGATCAGAGCCTGGACACCAACATTTTCACTGCTCATGTTGCTGGCACCATCATACCCCTGGCCTCTGCAATCACCAATCTCTATGTTGAGGTGACTCAGCACATCCTTAATTGCGGTTGCAATGTGGCTGCCTGTGATTCGTGGCAGAGAGCAAATCTCCAGCAATTCCTCCCTGATATTTATGTCTTTGTCCACAAACCTTACACACAATGGCATCAGCTCTACATTATGTGATGTCACCTCATCAGCTGTATAGATCTGTGCATTTTTTACCTCATCCACAATCTGGGCCTGAATTATTCGCTTTCCTATCACGTCAATCATCTGATTTTGGGTTTGGGGCGAGAGGTAGGTGGCATTTCTGAGCTTTGGCCGTTCCATGTGCTGCTTCAGCTTCTCATCATGGTTTGCAAGTAGTTTCATCAGGGCCAAAAAGTTTCCAGGATTGCCAGTAGAATTCTGCTTCTCAGATGTACCTCTAAGTGCAATGCACTGGCGACCACAGTATAGTACACTCTCTGCTACAGACTTGAGTATGTGCCTGTTTTCTTTGATATTGGCTTTCTTCTTACTGTCCACAAGGACAGAGATTTGGGTCTGAGGTTTTTCAACTGACTGGAGAAACAACTGAGCATTTTCAACTGCAGCCAAGTGATATGCTTTTGTTGAATGGCTGCCTATTACCATGCTTTTCTTGTGCCATTTTGTGAATGGGGCATTTACTAACACTCCCATTTGTTTTCTCTCTTTGGCATTGACAAACAGGGCACAGCACACACAGAAGAGACCATCAAGGTTGGAACTATACAGCAACCACCAGCCATATTCCTCCAACCACCCGAGTTTGAATGCCCTATTGCAGCCAGCAAGGAATTGTGTTGGAAAAATGAAGTTTTTAGAAGGCTTGTTGTGGTTCCTGAGTAAATGGTGTTTCTGGCCATCTTACGCACACTCTCTAAGATTTCTTCAACCGATTTTGTGGCCTGAATGAAAAATCCTATATCATTAAATATCTCCTGACCTTCCATGACAGGGTGTGGGTCCTCTTGACCTTCCCTGAGCTGTCACATTTCACCTTGACCTTCCCTGAGCTGTTGCATTTCACCTTGACCTTCTCTGAGCTGTTGCATTTCACCTTGACCTTCTCTGAGCTGTCGCATTTCACCTTGATCTTCTCTGAGCTGTTGCATTTCACCTTGACCTTCCCTGAGCTGTTGCATTTCACCTTGACCTTCCCTGAGCTGTCGCATTTCACCTTGACCTTCCCTGAGCTGTTGCATTTCACCTTGACCTTCTCTGAGCTGTTGCATTTCACCTTGACCTTCCCTGAGCTGTTGCATTTCACCTTGACCTTCTCTGAGCTGTCGCATTTCACCTTGACCTTCTCTGAGCTGTCGCATTTCACCTTGACCTTCCCTGAGCTGTCGCATTTCACCTTGACCTTCCCTGAGCTGTTGCATTTCACCTTGACCTTCGCTGAGCTGTCGCATTTCGCATTTCACCTTGACCTTCTCTGAGCTGTCGCATTTCACCTTGACCTTCTCTGAGCTGTCGCATTTCACCTTGACCTTCGCTGAGCTGTCGTATTTCACCTTGACCTTCCCTGAGCTGTTGCATTTCACCTTGACCTTCCCTGAGCTGTCGCATTTCACCTTGACCTTCGCTGAGCTGTCGCATTTCACCTTGACCTTCTCTGAGCTGTCGCATTTCACCTTGACCTTCCCTGAGCTGTCGCATTTCACCTTGACCTTCCCTGAGCTGTCGCATTTCACCTTGACCTTCCCTGAGCTGTTGCATTTCACCTTGACCTTCGCTGAGCTGTCGCATTTCGCATTTCACCTTGACCTTCTCTGAGCTGTCGCATTTCACCTTGATCTTCTCTGAGCTGTCGCATTTCACCTTGACCTTCGCTGAGCTGTCGCATTTCACCTTGACCTTCCCTGAGCTGTTGCATTTCACCTTGACCTTCGCTGAGCTGTCGCATTTCGCATTTCACCTTGACCTTCTCTGAGCTGTCGCATTTCACCTTGACCTTCCCTGAGCTGTTGCATTTCACCTTGACCTTCGCTGAGCTGTCGCATTTCGCATTTCACCTTGACCTTCCCTGAGCTGTTGCATTTCACCTAGACCTTCTCTGAGCTGTCGCATTTCACCTTGACCTTCGCTGAGCTGTCGCATTTCACCTTGACCTTCCCTGAGCTGTTGTGAATCATCTGTAAAATCATAAATATACAGTATACGCATTGGTCAGTGAAATTAGTGTAAAGTGAATCCAACTGTTTCATTATCTGAAATACACTTGTATATTATTTGGCATGGATAACCATAACGTCCCTACAAAAAAAATCACCACAAAGTTATATGTTCCTGTTATCCAGTAACAGTTGGCTTCATACTTTTTGGAAGACAAACAAGGTACATTTAAAAATAAAAAAATAAAATTGATATTAATAACAAAAAAATAACTATAGTTTCACATGATTTATATGTATGATTAGAAGCAGTTTAGCCTAGCCTATAACATAAATTAAAAATATTTTGGTGTTTTTATCATTTTGTGGTTTATAGATCTTAGATAGAAAATTCACTGTATAACAGGAACAACCTCAGCTACCTTCTGCTCCAGTGGGGTTGACGACTGTTAGCTATCAAATGTTATAGGTTATGTAGTAAATATAACAACCTTACCCTGTTTGCCAGGTTTTTTTTAACATATGTTCAATATTCTGCGACAATGACGCTGCTGCCTGCTTTCTTTTCCGTCTCTCCTGCTCTTTTCGCCCCATACTCACTATTTGGTTGTACCGGCTGACATAAAAACAGTCAAAACACCTTTTTTGTACAATGACTGGTAGGATACAGTTTTTATTATTGCTTGACAAAAATTTCAAGATTTCAATTCCATTCTTGTGATTTGATTCTGATTTTGATTCAATATTGACTAATTTGGATACATGTTTATTTTAAATTTTATTTAAAAAAATAATCTCACCTAATGCTGTAAACATAGAGGGCCCAATCTTCTGGTATTATTAAAGGTTAAAAATAAAAATTAAATTAAAGCATAAAAAACACTCAGCATCACCAGCAAGCACCTTTATGCTAACCATGAGCTCAGAACGGATCATTAACGCTACAGACATAACACTCTCACATACTAGGCATCGTAAATCAATTTTAATATACTAATTATTCCAGATAATTTACCTCAAGCGGTCTGCTTTGAAGTTCTCAGAGGAATAAGACGCGCACCGAAGGAGAAGCATTTCCATTGGCTCCAGTCTGCCGGTATTGGCCAATCACAAAAGTCGATATTGCACAGCCAATATCACTGAATATCCCACTATTTATTATTATTATAATTACGCTACGTTTATATGGCTATTATATTGTAGACTATTGAGTGGATAAAATATAGAAATCCTTTTAATAAAATAAAAAATATATATATAATATAACCCCTCTCCCCCATCATTCAGAGGCGATGCTTCTTCACCGTTGCTTTGAAAAGTGAGTTCAATTGCGAGAACTCTCTCTGCGCACACACACACACACACACACACACGTCCAGCTACAATAATCAAATTAATTTGAAACAGCAACCCAGAATATTTGTTACAAGCATTGATTAAAACAATGATGACAATAATCACATAAAAAAAATTAATTAAAAAAACGACTTAAATTCTGGACCTTTGGCAGTGAGGGGGGGTTCTTTCGAACCACCCGAACCCCCCCCCCCTGCCTACGGGCTTGGGCTAGAATATTTGATAATTTAAGCTATTGTTAAATTAGATTAAGTAATTTTCAGCAGAGAAAATCACATTAATAGCTATTTAACATAGGCCTAGTTTTTAACATCCTCGAAGAATATTAAGAAAATACTATTTCGGTTTGGATACATAAAAAAAACAACTAATCTCAACAGTAAAAAGCTTTGAATGTATTTTGCAACATCAATTATGCACGAGCCTGCATGGGAATAGGAAATAGGCTATAAGCTACAATAATAATAAAAAAGCTCTATAGTAGAGTGGATGCATTACTTAATTATATTCAGAATTTCTATGTTATAAAAAATCGTTCTATGAACTTCTAGCAAGCTCATTTAAACCGAGTTGTAAATGCCGAAATGAAACGAGGCTAAATAAATATTAAACTACTAAATATCAATATAAAATTGCCAGTAGATGGCACCAAGGCCCTGTTCTATTGAGATTACTGGTTGATGTTCAACCTATTCTTTCAAAAACACAAATATATATTTAACACCCACACAACTACTCCTGGGTGGCGCCTTGCATGACTGACACCGCCGTCGGTGTATGAATGAGTGAGTGAATGGGTGAATGTGAGGCTATATGTAAAGCGCTTTGGTGGCCATAGGTCTGTGAAAGCACTACATAAATGCAGTCCATTTACCATTCCTTTCAGACAATTGCAGTTGTTCTGCTGTTTGGAACTGTATTTTCATTGATTGTGTGAAATGCCAGTCATTAATATATTGTTTATTTACAGGCTTTCTGGTTTTCTAAAAACTGCTCATTACAGAAACATTCAAACAAATATTTACAAATTTGTGTTTTACTTGGTATTTTTCCTCAACTTGTCTCAGTTGGCAATTAATTTTCATATATATATATAGAAGGAATCTTATATCAGAAGTTACTCAGAAGTAACTTCAAGAAGTTATGTTACTCAGAAGTGAAACATTATGTGAATTTAAAGGGGCTGCGTTATAAATAGAAATATGGGTATAGCCTAATGTATGTGCTGTTGTTGGTTCCCATGACATGCTACATTTTAACATTTTAATGACAGTGTCTTGGCTATACATTTAGCAGTTCACTAATGAAGGGGAATGTAAAGCATTAAATCAACCAGGTCTCTGATATAGCTCAGAGCTGCATCTCATGAAGCTTCATTTCACAAGCATATATTGACAGAGCACAACTCAGTGTCACACATTTAGATAATGGAAGAACAACACAGAAATACCAAGTACCAAATACCAAGACTAATACCAAGATGGGGACTAATACCAAGATGGCGCCGCGGATGGCTGCCTCGGTGTGGAGCTCTCCAGTTATTGTGTTGTGTTTGTTGGTTTGTTCTGCGTTTAGTCATTCTTTTCCTATCAGTTTCACCAAAGACGAACTCCTGGACATTAGGAAACACACACCAGACAACTTTTTTACAGATTTTGATTACTCAGACGTTTTACTGGACATTCTCGTCGGAGGGGCAGCGGTGTTGTTCAAACGCGCGGTCAGACGCAAACGCGTGAAGCGCGCTGGCGCGCTGGTGAAACTCCGCGAGCGCGGCCTCCGCACTGCACTCCCCAGTATTCATCTTGCAAATCTCCGATCTCTTCCTAACAAAATGGACGAACTTCTTCTCCTCACCCGCACTAACAAGGATTTTTTAAACTCCGCTGCTCTGTGCTTCACTGAAACCTGGCTGAGTGAAGCCATACCGGACAACGCACTACATCTGCCGGGCTTTCAGCTGTTCCGAGCGGATCGCATCGCGGAACTAACGGGGAAAACGAGAGGTGGTGGATTGTGTTTCTACATTAACGAAAGTTGGTGTTCAGATGTAACAACACTGAAGAAGATGTGCTCTCCTAACTTAGAGGTGCATTTCATAAACTGTAAACCTTTCTACTCGCCACGGGAGTTTTCCTCATTCATTCTCGCGAATGTTTACATTCCTCCAGACGCGTGTGTGAGCGCGGCGATACAACAGCTGGCTGAACATATAGCTGAAATGGAACAAAGGTACCCAGACTCTCTTTTAATCATTCTTGGGGATTTTAACAAAGCAAATCTCTCCCGTGAACTGCCAAAATACAGACAGCATGTTACATGTCCTACCAGAGACAGTAATATATTGGACCACTGTTACACCACGATAAAGAATGCGTATCACTCCGTCCCACGGGCAGCTTTGGGGCTCTCTGATCACTGTTTGGTTCATCTTATACCGACCTACAGGCAGAAACTGAAATCAGCTAAACCTGTAATAAGGACTGTAAAAAGATGGACCAATGAAGCAGAGCAGGATCTACAGGCCTGCTTCGATTGCACTGATTGGACTGTTTTTGAAGCTGCAGCCACCGATCTGGATGAGCTCACAGATACTGTAACATCATATATCAGTTTCTGTGAGGATACATGCATTCCTACCAGGACATTCTTATCATTCACTAATGATAAACCATGGTTTACTGGGAAACTCAAACAGCTTCGTCATGCCAAAGAGGATGCTTACAGAAGTGGGGATAAAATCTTGTATAACCAGGCCAGAAACAGACTGACAAAGGAGATCAGAGTTGCTAAAAGAAGCTACTCTGAAAAGCTGAAAACCCAGTTTTCAGCCAACGACCCGGCTTCAGTCTGGAGAGGCCTGAGGAACATCACCAACTACAAATCACCATCCCCCCCATCTGTGGAGAATCAACAACTGGCTGACACTCTCAATGCATTCTATTGCAGGTTTGAGAAGCCCAGACTCACACCTCACACCCGCTCTGATGTGCACTTCACACATCCACCATCACCTCCTGCAACCCCTCTCCTCCTCCCTTCTGCCATCCAACCTGAGCTTAAGGTCTGTGTGGAGGACGTGAGCCGAGTCTTCAAAAAACAGAAGACTAGGAAAGCTTCAGGCCCAGACGGCATCTCATCTGCTTGTCTAAAAGCCTGCGCTGACCAACTGGCCCCAGTCTTCACGCAGATCTTCAACAGATCATTGGAGCAGTGTGAAGTTCCCTGCTGCTTCAAACGCTCCACTATCATTCCGGTTCCCAAAAAACCTAAAATCACTGGACTTAATGACTACAGACCTGTCGCTCTCACGTCTGTGGTCATGAAGTCGTTTGAAAGACTGGTGTTGGCCTATCTGAAGGACATCACTGGACCCCTGCTGGATCCCTTTCAGTTTGCTTACAGAGCAAACAGGTCTGTGGATGATGCAGTCAACATGGGACTGTACTATATCCTGCAACATCTTGACAGACCTGGGACTTATGCACGGATCTTATTTGTGGACTTCAGTTCGGCCTTCAATACCATCATCCCTGATCTTCTCACAGCCAAACTGACTCAGCTCTCCATGCCATCCTCAATCTGTCAGTGGATCTCCAGCTTCCTGACGGACCGGCAGCAGCGAGTGAGACTGGGGAAGCTCACATCCAGGACCCTCACCATCAGCACTGGCGCCCCCCAAGGGTGCGTTCTCTCCCCACTGCTCTTCTCCCTGTACACTAATGACTGCACTTCTAAAGACCCCTCTGTCAAGCTCCTGAAATTTGCAGACGACACCACCGTCATCGGTCTCATCCAAAATGGTGACGAGTCTGCTTACAGACTGGGGGTTGAACAGCTGGCTGTCTGGTGCAGCTATAACAACCTTGAGCTGAACACGCTCAAAACAGTGGAGATGATTGTGGACTTCAGGAGAAAATCCCCAGCACTCCCCCCTCTCACCATCATGAACAGCACTGTGGAAGCAGTGGAGTCATTCAGGTTCCTGGGCTCTACCATCTCTCAGGACCTGAAGTGGGCAAATCACATTGACTCCATTGTGAAAAAGGCCCAGCAGAGACTGTACTTCCTTCGCCAGCTGAAGAAGTTCAATCTGCCACAGGAGCTGCTGATCCAGTTCTACTCAGCCGTCATTGAGTCTGTTTTAAGCACTTCCATCACTGTCTGGTTTGGTTCAGCTACCAAATCGGACATCAGGAGACTACAACGGACAGTCCGGACTGCAGAGAGGATTACTGGTGCCCCCCTGCCAGTCCTCCAGGACCTGTACTCTTCCAGAGTGAGGAAGAGAGCAGGTAAAATCATCACAGACTCCACTCACCGTGGACACCCCCTGTTTGAACTGTTACCGTCAGGACGGCGACACAGATCACTGGCCACAAGAACATCCAGGCACAGGAACAGTTTCTTTCACCAGGCCATTTCCCTTCTGAACACTTAACATGCCCCCCAATGCATATGCCTGTAAGTGCAATACTCCCACTGTCTAGTGCAATATTCTCTAAGTCAGGTGATATTTATATTTATATTATTCATACTACTCAAAATACTGTAAATATGTTCATAATCTGCAACATGCACTAGACTCCCACTGTCTAGTGTAATATTCTCTAACTCAGGTGATATTTATATTTATATTATAATTCATAGTACTCAACATACTGTAAATATGTTCATAATCTGTAAATGTTTATTCAGACTAAACCCAACTGTGACCCCTTTTTTTACTTTTTATACTATTTTAAAAAATTTTTAATATATTTTATTCTTAGAATTTGTATTACTATGTTTCTTGTTGTATTTGTATTTGTATATGTGCACTGGAAGCTTCAGTGCCAAGAAAAATTCCTTGTGGGTGCAAGCACACTTGGCAATAAAGCTCTTTCTGATTCTGATTCTGATTCTGAAACAAACAGGGTCAACAGTCGTGAAGAAGAGGAGTAAGGCTGTGTGCTGGAAGGGTACGGAGGAAAAACAGTGGAAGAGGTCAAGATTGTGGACATGTTTCTAATGAAATAAGGACACTATTGCAGACAATGTTATCAATCATCACCTTTTTTTTTTTTTTTTTTTTTTTTTTTGGCCTGTCAGTAACACAGATAACACATGACAGTACGTATGTGTAGCTATGCTATCATCATTCACTGCCTGTCTGTTTTTTTTTCTTTTTTTTTTCTTCTCCTTCTCTAATATATATATATATATATATCTTTTTTTTTCTTTTCTTTTTTTTCCTTCTTTCTAATTAATTAATTAATTAATTTAATGTAGTTTTATATAGCCTTTTATTTAATCATACTGTGACAGACAAGACCAGGGGACAGAGAAAACAAGAGAGAGAAAGAAGAGAAAAAAAAAAGAAAAAATAAAGAGAAATAAAAATAAAATAAAAAATAAATAGACAATTTGCTTCGATACCTGCTGACAAAAAGAAAAAACAACAGAAGACACAACATCAGAGAAACTGCAACAACAACCAACATCTGTATGAATCACAATAAATTCTAATTGTTAAATGTTATTGAGCAGCACACATAACTTCTATTACAAAATAAGTTTTGAAGTTACAGCAAATCAAGACAATGTGTGTCTGTGAGCACCTGTTTTTACACCAATGTGAATGCTTGAGTGTACCCTGCTTTTTGTTGCGTTTAGGTTGCGTTTAGAGTGTAGGTTGCGTTTCCTGCTCAGCTACTGTTCGGACGCTCTTGCTTACTGCTCCGCGCTTTGCTCTATCGCTTTTATATTTTATCTTCTATACTTTTATAATTTGAGCTCCTTTTATCACCTAATTTTAACTTCAGCAAATCAGCACAGTGCTCAAACGACAAAGTTTGGATTACTACAAAAACGCAGAATTCTTCTAACCGACCAGCTTACATTCCGGGGAAAGGAAAACACAACTGCCTACAAGGATAAGAGAGAAAATGCCTCTTCTGGAATCTACTTGCTGCACTAACTGCCACAGACTTTTACAAAGGATTGCAGTTCTTGAAACAAAGTTATTTACGGGACCACCAAACCAGACGGAACACACAACAGAGCTTCGTCATGGACGCCCTCAGCATATAGCCGGTGAGTCCCATGAAACTAGTGCTCCTCGACAGGTAGAGAAACAAGCCGATCGACTTACAAACCGATGGCACAAACAGGGAGCGAGACCCAAAGGCACTCGAGACATCAGATTGTCACGAGCCTCACATATTACCGCAGTAGCATCCTCTACCCCAGATACAGCTCTGACAAAGATTGCAAACACTGGTCTCCCACCAACACCTATACATCTTGAGAACAGATTTGAAGTACTAATGAATGTAAATGAGGAATCCCCAAACGTGATGAATGTGATCGAACACAGACTGTATCAGCCAGTAGCTAACACTGATGCTAACTGGCGCTCAAGGTCGAGCAGACAGCGGCACTCAGCTCAGAGCGCAGCCGAGCCCAGGACTCTGATAGTGGGGGACTCCATAATCAGAAACATTAGCTGCAGGGATACAACTACATGCTGCCTTCCACAAGCAACAACTTCTGATATAAACAGGGAACTTCAGAACATTCTAATGAAACATAAGACTGCAAATCGACTCATCATTCATGTGGGGAAGAATGACATTCATAAAGAGCAGTCAGAACTCCTTAAGAAGGATTTCAATGAACTTTTTGAAACACTTAAAAAACTGAAAGTTCAGACATTCATCAGTGGACCACTCCCAGCAAGAGGAACAAACAGGTTTTCACGGTTGCTTGGGATTAATACATGGCTGCAAAAAACCTGCAATATAAAAGGAGTAAACTTCATTGACAACTTCAATCTCTTCTGGAGTCAGAGACAACTATTTCATCGGGATGGCCATCACCCAAACAAACTTGGTTCAAGAGTGTTAAAGGACAACATCTACTTCTCCCTCAATCATCCTTCTGCAGTGTGTGCCAATCCACTCAATCAGAACGGCACACACACACCTGGACACAGTATGAATGACCACAGGACTTCACTTCATGATGTTGACATATCACACAAGGACAATGATAACACCACTGAGCCACAACAACCTCTGCTCACGGACACAATCTCAGCTGAGCCATGCCCACAGAGCTCACCACAGACAGACACATCAGAACTGCTCCAAGATTCAGCACCCAAGGACGACTTCCTGGAAAACAGCCAGGGAAGCCAGGACAGCATATCACAGCCTCCTATAACACCAGAGCAACAGCCCCTTTCACCAGACACGTTCTCCCTCTCGCCAGCAACTCCACTTCTGTGCTTCTCACAGAAAATGGAAGAACTTGTGCATGCTGGAACCAGACTATCACACTCTTTTGCTGCAAGCCCCCAGATATCAACCAAAAAACGTCGGGCACCGCTACCACCAAAGCCTGCAGGCCCAGCTCGCCCTCCCCCTGCCTCTGTGAGAGCTCTTCGGCCTCTGCCACAACGCCAGGGCCCACACCCTCCTCCATCTGCTCGAGGTGAACCAAAAACAACTGATACCAGCTCTCAGTGATGTATGTCGGGTCCCCGCTTTGATAACAGTAACTTTCTCAAATGTTTACAGAACAAGCGGGAACCCAGTGTGCCTGTATCTTTCTCTATTGCTGTTCTATTACAAGATAGAAAGTCTAAGGCCTTCAATAGCCGTTCAGCAAACTCAACTAATCTGGTGCCTATTGCACGTCTAACTAAGATTGGTGTAGGGAAAAAAAGTAAGACTGTTAAGTTAGCAATTTTAAACATCCGCTCACTTAAAAATAAATCACTTCTAGTCAATGACTTAATAACCACAAACAACCTGGATTTTATGCTTCTAAATGAAACCTGGCTAGAAGACAGCTGCAGTGCAACAATCCTCAATGAAACATCCCCTCCTAACTTTACTTTTATGAGTGTCTGCAGAGCTGTTAAAAGAGGTGGGGGTCTAGCTGCTCTTTTTAAAGATATCTATCAATGTAAGCAAATATCATTTGGGAACTACTCGTCTTTCGAATATCTGGGTATTGTATTAAAAGGTGCTCCACGCATTTTACTCATCATTATTTACAGGCCTCCAAAATACTCTCCAGCCTTTGCTGAGGAATTTACAGAACTGTTATCAACAATTACCTCAGAGTTTGACTGTTTTGCCATTGCTGGAGATTTGAACATTCACATAGATAATGCAGAAAACAATATGGCAAAAGAAATCAAAACTGTTTTAAAAACTTTTGATCTGACTCAGCATGTACATGGACCCACACACAATCATGGACACACTCTAGATTTACTTATCAGTAAGGGTCTAAACATCTCATCGATTGTTATTAAGGATGTAGCACTGTCTGATAATTTCTGTATTTTCTTTGATATATTGATCTCTCCTGCCACTGAAGCTAGATCTGAGTCTGTCAAGAAGAGATGCTTAAATGAGAACACTAGTGTACTATTTATGAAGGCTATATCCTTAACACCAAGCATATCTGCTGACTCTGTTGATTTTCTCCTTGATTCTTTTAACTCAAAAGTTAAAAGTGCAATTGATGATATTGCTCCTGTGAAAGTCAGGAAGAAGAGTGGCAGACAAAAAGCACCTTGGAGAAACTCAACAGCAGTGCAAAATATGAAAAGACAATGCAGAAAAGCAGAGCGCATGTGGCGGAAGACAAAACTTGTAGTCCATTATAACATCTACAAAGACAGCCTGCATGCTTTCAATATGGAACTAGGCAAAGCTAGACAGACTTTCTTCTCAAATATTATAAACTGCAATTTAAACAACACACGCACTCTTTTTGCTACTGTAGAGAGACTGACAAACCCCCCAAGCCAGATTCCCAGTGAAATGCTCTCAAACAGCAAGTGCAGTGAGTTTGCTTCTTTCTTCTCTGACAAAATCAATAATATCAGAAAGGTGATCAGCACATCCTTGAGTTGTGCTGGGGTCAGACAGATCAGACCACCTGAAAAAGTAGTAACTTTGTCTGATTTCAAAAAAATTGATGGCAAAATTTTGGTAGAAACCGTACAGCACCTTAAAACATCAACATGCGCTCTTGACACACTTCCCACATCTTTTTTCAAAAGTGTGTTAAACAGTTTAGAAGCAGATCTTCTAGAAGTGGTAAATGCCTCACTTCTCTCTGGGAGTTTTCCAAACTCCCTGAAAACTGCAGTTGTCAAGCCCCTCCTGAAAAAGAACAATCTGGATAAGACCATATTAAGCAACTATAGACCGATCTCAAATCTTCCTTTCATAGGCAAGATCATTGAAAAAGTTATCTTCAATCAGCTGAACAAATTCTTAAGCTCGAATGGATACTTTGATAATTTTCAATCTGGTTTCCGACCGCATCACAGCACAGAGACAGCGCTCATAAAGATAATAAACGATATTCGCTTAAATACTGATTCAGGCAAATTATCAGTGCTGGTACTACTCGACCTCAGTGCTGCATTTGACACTGTCGATCATAACATACTTCTTGACAGGCTGGAAAACTGGGTGGGGCTTTCTGGGATAGTCCTAAAATGGTTCAGGTCATACTTAGATGGGAGAGGTTATTATGTGAGTATAGGAGACCATAAGTCTGAGTGGACATCCATGACATGCGGAGTCCCTCAAGGCTCAATTCTTGCGCCACTCCTGTTCAACCTGTATATGCTCCCAATGAGCCAAATAATGAGAAACAACCAAATTGCTTACCACAGCTATGCAGACGACACACAGCTGTACTTAGCCCTATCGCCTAACGATTACAGCCCCATTGTCTCCCTGTGCCAATGCATTGATGAGGTCAACAGTTGGATGTGTCAAAACTTTCTTCAATTAAACAAAGACAAAACTGAAGTTATTGCGTTTGGAAACAAAGATGAGGTTCTCAAGGTGAACGCATACCTTCTCTCTAGGGGTCAAACAACTAAAAATCAAGTCAGGAATCTTGGTGTGACACTAGAGTCAGACCTTAGTTTCAGTAGTCATGTCAAAGCAATAACTAAATCAGCATACTATCATCTGAAAAATATTGCAAGAATTAGATGCTTTGTTTCCAGACAAGACTTAGAGAAACTTGTGCATGCTTTCATCACCAGCAGGGTGGATTATTGTAATGGACTCCTCACTGGCCTTCCCAAAAAGACCATAAGACAGTTGCAGCTCATACAGAACGCTGCCGCCAGGATTCTGAGCAGAACCAGAAAATATGAACATATCACACCAGTCCTCAGGTCTTTACACTGGCTCCCAGTTACATTTAGGATTGATTTCAAAGTATTATTACTGGTATATAAATCATTCAATGGCCTAGGACCTCAATACATTGCAGATATGCTCACTGAATATAAACCCAACAGATCACTCAGATCATTAGGATCATATCAGCTAGAAATACCAAGGGTTCACTCTAAGCATGGTGAGTCTGCTTTTAGCTATTATGCCAGCCGCAGCTGGAACCAGCTTCCAGAAGAGATCAGATGTGCTCCTACAGTGGTCACATTCAAATCCAGACTCAAAACATTTCTGTTTAGCTATGCATTTACTGAATGAGCACTGTGCCGCTGTTCGTCCGACTGTACTGTATTGTATTTCATTTTATTTTTCTAAACTGTTTTAATTATTCTTGTTTCTTTTTATTATTTTAATTTCTTCTATGTAAAGCACTTTGAATTGCCATTGTGTATGAAATGTGCTATATAAATAAACTTGCCTTGCCTTGCCTTGCCTTGCCTTGCCTACCCCTGTATGTGTGAGCGTGCTTGTGTTCATAAGGTTCCTCCATATAAATATTTAATAGTGTGTGTGGGGAACAACAGCTCCATCCCGCAAGGGATGAAGCAGGCATGGAAAAAAAAGACCCGGGCCCCAAGCATCCGGAGGTCCCCCAGGGCACGGGACCCCCAGGAGAACCACCGCAGGGACAACCGCGGCCCCCACCCAGAAAAGGGCAGAGGAGAGCCCGAAGGCGGGACCCCCGACAGCCACAGTATAGACGCCCCAGGGTGCCGTGATGGCAAGCCCGCAGGCTCCACCGGCAGCCGACCACACCAGGGCAGACCGGCCCCTGGGTCCGGAGATCCAAGGGCCCCCCACCCCCCAACCGGGGCCCAGCAAAGCCAGCAGGGCCAGGCCCCGCCAAACGACCGCCGAGAGCGGGCCAGCGCTCGCCCGAGCATCCTGCCCCGGCGCGAGAAACCACCAACGCACTGGCGGCAACCTCCACCGGCAGGGCATTATGGTGGGGTGGGGGTCGACTGAGATGATGAGTGAGGTGGAGTCTAAGGCCCGACCTGACACATAGACGTAGACGATCAAGCACACGTATACACAAGCATACATTCCCACCCTCATGCACGCAAACGAATATTCACACCCTCGCTCCACATGTAGACACACAAAAATGGACACAGTACCCACACTCGCACCCCCCATATGCACTCTACACTCCTAGATCCAGGCACCACCGCCCCCAGCGGGGTGATCAGCGCCCGATCCCGGAGCTGAACCCCCTTCGCTCCGGTGCGGGGACAGGAAGACCGCCCCGGTCCCCACAGCAGTAGAGAAGACCACCAGCCCAGACCCCGACCGGGCGGCCAGCTCATCCTCACAGCCCCCGGCTCCGGACAGAGAACAAAGAGCAGGGGTGTGAAAAAAAAAAAAAAAAAGAAAAAAAAAAAGGACCCCATGCTTCACCCCACCCGCTCAAATGTAGTGTTGGTGTGTGTTGTTCTACGGTGCTTTAAAACAGGGGTGCTTTAAAACAGGGGAGGGGCACCCTCCACAAGCTTGTGTCAGCTCGCCCCCTCCCTAGAATCGTCAGTGTCTATGTGCAACTTAAAATTGAGAGTTAGGCACTGGCACCAGAGGGAAGGCTAAATGAACAGACCGCCCTCCGGATGTCATTCAGTGTGCCCAACCCCCAAGGCCCTATATGTATGTGTCATATGACAGTAAGTAATGAGAATGTCTAAGCTGTAATGTGTAATTGAGATGCAGGTGGCCACGAGGAGACAGAGGAGTACCACCTCCCCCGCATCCCAGCGACGCACCCGCACCTCAAAGCCCTATGTATGTGTTGGTGTGTTGGAGCGGGAGAAGTGAAGCCTTAGGGATGGGGAGGAAAACATCAGAGGGGGCAAAATATCCCCCCCTTTGGAGCCAGCTCCCCCACTGACCCCCACAGGCACCCCCGCTACCCCAAATCTGCCCAGGGCGAGGGGCCCAGGCCCATCCAGACCAGGGTCCATGGCAGCCCGGGGCGGCCCAACAGACCCCACAGCAGAGGAAAAACTACCCCACCCCATCAGTCAGTCAGCTCCCAGACTACATAAAACAATAAGACACCCAGGTAAAGCCCGTTTTCCCCGGACCGATGCATCGAAGACCCCCACATCAGGGCCGGGCCCAAGCGCATGCCCCAACCCATGCTCCCGGCGGCATCCCAACCAGGACCCAAGCCCCCCAGGCCCAGCCGTAACCCCAACCCGGAGGCAGAGCGCCCCCAGATCCCCAAGCCCCCCCCTGGACCAACCCAGGAACAGTGCGGCCGCCAGGCTGGCAACCTACGTCCGCCGGCACAAGCATCCCTAGCAGCGCCGCATGCAGCCGCCAGAAAAACAGCACCCAAGAGTCACCAATACCCCATCCAGGCCAAGGCCGCAGCCCCAGTGCCGAACCCCCCCAGAAACCCACCCCCAGGGAACTCCCAGATGCCCCAAGCCCATATGGCCACCCCCAGCCGGACAGAATCGGGACCCCCCTTCACACTAAGTGATGGAGCTGATCAAAGGGGCCCAGAGAGATTGATCTAATGTGGCAGCAGAAGCTGTGTCAAGACTAATATAATCCCACAAATATTCTCTATATTGGTTGATATTAAGATTATTTTTATTTTTCCAGTTCATGAGGACAGTCTTCTTAGCAATGCATAGGGCAGTGAAAGCCATGTGGATTGTGTTACCCTCTGTAGTGACACCATCTAGGTCGCCCAACAAACAGACTGAAAGAGAAACTGGAATAGAGCATTTAAGACACTTTGATAAGTCTTCACAAATCCTGTACCAGTACCTCTGAACAGGTGGACAGAACCATAAAGCATGGATATAATTGTCAGGTATATTACCTTTACAGTGTGAGCAGTTGTTAAAAGCTGTAAAACCCATCCTGAACATCCGATGACCTGTGTAGTGCACTCTATGCAGGATTTTGTATTGTATTAATTGTAAACCAGGATTTCTAATCAGTTCAAAGGTTTTTAAACATATCCGAGACCAGAAATTATGGTCCCAGCTTACTGATAAATCTGCCTCCCATTTTGCAATAGGAAGTGATACTGATTCATCTATTTTGGAAAGTGTCCTGTATATTT
This sequence comes from Leuciscus idus, assembly GCA_021554675.1. Taxonomy (NCBI): domain Eukaryota; kingdom Metazoa; phylum Chordata; class Actinopteri; order Cypriniformes; family Leuciscidae; genus Leuciscus; species Leuciscus idus. The sequence goes on along the minus strand of CM038639.1, from coordinate 214,556 downwards.
TAGACATTAATTTGGGGGTTTTGAGATTAAGAAGATCTGCCACACTTGGTGATATTTGTAATTTGATATGATTAGACTTAAATTTACTTTTTACAATAGATTTAATTTGTTGATATTCAAAAAATCTGTGCTTGTTAATCCCATAATGTTTAACTAATTTGTCAAAGGAAATAAAGTCTGTCCCTTCGAATATATGTTCCAGGTATTTAATACCTTTACAACTCCAATCTGTGAAGTTTATCATATTGTTGTTTAGCAATATGTCAGGATTGTTCCAGATGGGGGTACGTTTGCATGGGATCAGTGAAGACTCAGTCATTTTTAGAAACTCCCACCATGCTGTCAGGGAAGAGCTGATACTAATGCTTTTGAAGCATACGTGTCGTTTGCTGATCGAGCTAATGAATGGCAAATCCGAAATCTCTATATTATTGCATAATGCCTGTTCTACATCTAGCCAAGGCTCATCTAAGAGGGTGTGTTTTAACCACCCTGAAATATGTTGAAGCCTGTTGGCTAAAAAATAGTGGTGAAAGTTAGGTAGATCTAGTCCTCCTTTATCCTTGGTCTTTTGAAGCGTTTTTAAGCTAATACGCAGAGGTTTACCTTTCCAAAGGAATTTAGAGATGGAGGAGTCCAAAGATCTAAACCAGTCAGGTGATGGTTTGCTCGGGATCATTGCAAATAAATAATTAATTCTTGGCAAAACCATCATTTTTATTGAGGCGACTCTTCCCATGAGTGATATGGGTAGAGACTTCCATCTGGTTAGATCATCTTCTACCTTCTTTAAAAGTGGGATGTGGTTCAACTTAATCAAATCTACCAGCCTAGGAGAAACATTAATACCTAAATATTTAATATTTCCAGATTGCAGCAGAGTGGAGGAATTCTGGAAAGAACAATTAATTGGAAGAACTGTTGATTTTAACCAGTTTATTGAATAATCTGAGACTCTTGAGAAAGAGTTTATTAATGTAATTACCTCAGAGAAAGTGGTTTGTGAATGCTGAAGAAAAAGTAGCAAATCATCTGCGTAAAGACTAAAGGCCTATTTATACTTCTGCGTCGAACTGCCGCCGTAGCTACGTCGTAGGCTGTGTGTAGCGCGCGTACCCTTCGGCGTACCCTGACGTGCACCTCTCCAAAAATGTAACAACGCGTCAACTCTACGCGGACGCAAGCGCTGTGATTGGTCTGCCAGAACCCCTCCCTCGGGGTTTCACATGCTCCCTAGGTGCGCGTCAACGCGGACAACAACGCAGAAGTATAAATTAAAACCAACACGTTGCCTACGGCGTATAGGCTCCGGCGTAGGTCCGACGCAGAAGTATAATGAGGCCTTAACTTTATGTTCTACATTCTTGCATTTAATGCCTTTAATCGCTGTAGTCTGTCTAATTACTGCTGCTAGTGGTTCAATAAAAACTGCAAACAGTGAAGGGGAAAGGGGGCATCCCTGCCTGGTGCCCCTTTTAAGATAGAAACTAGAGGATGTTTGGGCATTAGTCCTGACACATGCTGTTGGAGAATTATATAATATTTTTAACCAGTTTATGAGAGAGTTTCCGAAACCAAATTTATGTAAAGTTGCAAATAAAAAATTCCAGTTAACCCTATCAAAAGCTTTTTCTGCATCTAAAGAAAATATTGTAATTTGAAGGTTTCTATTGCATGAATAGTCTATTAAGTTAAATAACCTACATGTGTTTGTTGAAGAGTGCCTCCCCTTTATGAAACCAGTTTGGTCGGAATGGATTATGAAAGGGGTTATCTTCTCTATTCTTTTTGAGATAGCTTTGCAGATTATTTTAGTGTCCACATTAATAAGGGATATTGGACGATAGCTGGTAGGCAATACCGGGTCTTTGCCTGGTTTTAGCAAGAGACTAATGTTGGCAGAATTCATATTTGGTGGTAGTCTGCCATTTTCTTTCGTTTCCTGCAACATTCTGTAGAATGTTGGTGCCAGAATTGCCCAGAATTCTTTATAGAATTCTGCTGGAAAGCCATCTGGACCTGGAGCCTTTTTATTGGGCATACTATTCAAGGCTTCTTGAAGTTCATCTAATGTCAGTGGAGAATCCAATGCCGTCGCTTGATTGTCTGATAATTTCGGAAGAGTTATATTGTCAAGAAATTGGTCAATTTCGTCTTTAGATGGGTTTATCTGTGGAGAATATAAAGATTTGTAAAAGTCCCTAAAAGTGTTGTTTATTCTTTCAGGGTCGTATACTGTATCCCCAGTTAAATCTTTAACAGCACTTATAGTTGTTTTTTCTTTATTTATTTTTAACTGGTTCGCTAGGAATTGACCTGATTTATTTCCATATTCAAATTCTTGCCAGCGAAGTCTTTGTGCTAAGAATTGAGTTTTTTTATTAATAATTTCATTTAATTCTAGTTTTGCTTTACGTATTTTTTTCAGCATTTCTTGTTCCTGGGAGGATACGTAGGCTTCTTCTAAAGTTTTTATGGTTTCTTCTAATTCCTTAATACGTTTATTTTCTCTTTTCTTTTTAGACGATGAGAATGAGATTATTCTACCTCTCATCACGGCTTTGCCTGCTTCCCAGAGAACAGATGCTGATGTTCCAGGCAGGTCATTATAGTCTAAATATAAAGCCCACTCTTCTTTAAAATACTTAATAAAATTGTCGTCTTTAAGCAATGATGTATTAAATCTCCAGTTATTACTTGGTGGAGTGACCTTCTTATTTACTAGAGTTAAAGAAACAGCAGCATGATCGCTGACAGCTATAGGGTTTATCTTTGTGTCTGAAATGTCACTCAGCAGCGAGCTGCTGACTAAGAAATAATCCAGACGAGAGTATGAATGATGGACATGTGAGAAGAAAGTATATTCCCTACTGTTGGGGTAAAAAGAACGTCATGCATCGCAAAGTCCATAGTCGCTCATATACTGTTTAACTATATTTGCGGATTCCCAATTGCGCTGAGTTCCAGCTGTACTCAGCCTGTCCATTTCTTTATTTAGTCCAAAGTTGAGGTCTCCTCCAAGAACAAGTGCACAATCTAGGTGTTCAGAGAGTGCGGTAAAAAAAACATGAAAAAAAGAGGGGTCATCAACATTTGGACCATATATACTAACAATACATAACTTTTTGTCAAATATAGATAATTTAATGATTAGAAATCTACCTTCTGGATCTATAACTGTGTTGAGTACTGTGAAATTAAAATTTTTATGTATTAAAATTGCTACTCCCCTTTGCCTAGAGTTATAGCAGGCTGAGAAGACATTGGGAAACTCAGTTGTTTTAAATTGATCTGTAGCTGTGGGAGCTCTGTGAGTCTCTTGTAACAAAACAACGTCTGCCTGTAGTTTTTTAAGCTGGCTAAACATTTTTCACCTCTTTTCTCTGGAGCCAGCTCCATTCACATTCCATGTGACAAACCTCAGTGCACCCATAAATGTGTGTGTGTAGCTAATGCTGCTCGCTGCTCAAATGAGTAAGATATGAGCAGGCGTATACGCGCTTGTATGCGAGTATGTCCTTCATGTCTGTGTGCGCTGTAAAGTCGGAGTGGTTGCGTTGACGCTGAGTGTGTACATGGTCGTACCGTGCAGATGTGTGATATAGAGTGTTGTGTGTATATGTGTAGTAAAGCAGGTGATCGGTGCAGTAAAAGGAGTTGGAAGTAAGAAAGACATACAAAGAAGAAAGCAAATAGGGATGAAAGTAAAGACTTAACAGAAACGAAAACATTACAACAACATTTAAACGCTGCGGAGACTAACGGTATCGTGTTTGTTATGATATCGTATTAAATTAGCAAATTGACATAAATAGTTAGAGTAAAATGGAAGAACAAGAGAGGAAAAGAGAGAAAAAAGAAAAAATATAACGGATTCTTATCTGGAGTGGTATTAATATAACCACGGAGTGGTACTGAGGTTGCGGTAAAGCTGCCCGTCCACGTAGAGCCGGTCCACGGCGATGACAGCTCGGGAGCCCTTTTGGATGAGACTGCGTCGGATTGGGAACAGAATTTTGCGTCGTTCCAAGATTTCTTTGGGGAACTGATCGTTTACACCGAAGTCTGTTCCTTTCAGCTCCCTGCCGCGACTCTTCACCTGTTCTTTCTGCTTGAAGTATCCGAATTTGGCCACAATAGGACGCGGCCTCGGGGGTCCAGGTTTTTTCGCTCCCATCCGATGTACTCTTTCGAAGCAGATGTTTTCCACGGTGTCTTCCGGAAGCTTCAGGTATGTCTTGATAAAGTTTTTAACCGTAGCTTCTGCGTCCTCATCGGCAGATTCCAGGATGCCTGAAAACACCAGGTTATCTCTCATACTACGGGCCTGGAGATCGATGACAGTCTCTTTTATTTTTTTATTATCTTCACTTAGATGGGTCACATTCTCCGTTAGAGACTTGACCGAGTCCCGTAGTGATGCATTTTCAGCCGCGAGTGTTTCCACCTGCTGCTGGCTGAATTCCAGTGATTCCCGAATTCATGGTGCAGGATCTCGACCAGGGACAACCTCGCGTCGAAGCTGGACAACCGCTTATCGATTGAATCCAGGATGTCGGTAAAGCTTCTACCCGTCGGCGATGTTGTTTCAGGCGAGATTGCCGAGCGACTTCTTTTGGAAGACGGTGTCTCGGTTTTGGCTGGAGAACATGCATTTTGGTTTTTCTTCATGACTATAGCGTCGAAGCACCAGTCGATGTATTCCTGAAGAGTTTCTAAATTTTCCTCGTTGTCCTCGCTGTTCATTCAGTTTTTCCGCCAAGTCTCCAGCGTCTGACGTCACCTACAGCATTTCCGGATTGCCTACCTGTTATCTGGTACCATGCATCAGACGCTGACCCATGCATCAGACGCTGAGACGCTATCAATCATCACCTTACAATGACTGAGGGTCAAAAGGTAAAGCCGAATGTTGGGAGAACAACAGTGTCTTCAATCATTCAAACGTTTGTAGACCGGACAGGTGTGTAATCAGACATTATTTTCAGTACTGTAATACTGTATACGTACTCCACTCGCATTTTACATAATACAGTAAATATACTTTATAGAGACAATGTAACACACAAACACACATACATATACAGTGTGTGTGTGTGTGTGTGTGTGTGTGTGTATGTATGTGTATATATATATATAAATGTCATTGTGATATAAAGAATATAAATATAAATCATAGCCATAGTTTAAATCTGAAAATACTGAACACTGTTAAATTGTATAACATGTACTTCATTAACTGCAAAATTGTTAAGTGAATGCTTTTTACTGTATTTCTTATTTATGTAACAAACTTTATTTCCCAGGATTTAAAGATTAAGTGTAGCATTTATGATTATTGTGTGTGCTTAAGAGCAGAGTAAAGCTATGGGTATCTCATGTATAAAGTAGACAGGAATAGGACCAGAATGCAGGCAATACCATAGAATAAAGCAGTCATACTCTGACCATTTAAGTCTGTTATTATGTTATTAAAAGATGCTACAAATGACATTACAAACTCTTCGTTTTGAGTCATACATTTCACTCATTATGAATCTTGTGTTAGTGGAATATAACTTTTCCAAAGATGCAGAACCCCCATACAATACAAATCTGTAAGACATTTAAAGCACTTAAAATATTTTACAAAAGCAAATTTATACTATATCGAACATTGCTCCTTTCAGAAATTGGTAATGCATTGAGCCCTTAATGTACAGGAATAAATGACCCAAGACTGAGACTTCCTACAAGTATCTGAAGGAGTGGACATGTCTAATGAGCAGATGAGTGTCCCTCTGCTGCCACCTACTGATGTTACTGGGCATTTACTGTCATTTTTGTTTTAAGTGTTTGTTTTTCCTGCAGGTGAAAACTAGATGCATCCGTTTAAGCCTTTTACTTTATTTATCAGGGCTGTCAGTTGTTTTGCCTGAGTTGGGTGATATATTTGTATGCTCTTAACATAGTAGCAAAAAAATGTGCAGTATGACTAGGCTACATTTAATAGAGTGCTAGGCTTTATAAAAACTGTAGTGTAGCTCTATTACATAGTATATTTATGTTAAACGATTTTAAATTGAATGATTAATGACCTGTTCAGAATAAGTATAGCAGTAACCAGCAATCAGAAGTATGCTAATTCATTTTAGTTTAAAATCCAATAAGCTTTAAAGTGGTTTCTGAATGGTTAATAAATACTAAATGCAGCATCTTGAGCTTGAGGCATGCAGACCGGCTGCTGTAACACATCTTAAACAAACAAATAATGATATGTTTGCCCATTTTATTTGTCTCTCATAAGATCGTATGACAATAGACTTTTATCTATCATTGGGATACCAAATAGTTAATGTAGGCTACTTAACAGACATTCAGCATTATAGAAATAAATAAATCCAATGTAGTCCTAAGTAAACTACCAAAATAAGATTATCTATGATAATGTCTAGGGGAGAGCGGGGCACAAAGTAACACTTTTTGACTTTCTCAGTTTGTGTAAATCTACTTATGGTTCAGAGTATTTATTTTTTCCCACATTAATTTCCCACATGTCTAGTACAATTATGTGTTTTTGTTTTATTAATACAGTATATACTTTTTTCTTGATATACCCCGAAAGAATGGAAGTGAAATGTGACAACATGCCCCATAGGTGGGGTACATTGTAACATAACCATATGACAGCTTAAAATGTTATCTGATCTAATAAAAAAAATATACAAAACAAACTAAAATATTTTCTAAATAAAATACAATTAAAAAACGTTTTCATATAAAATAATGGCAATTTTTAATAATTAAATATAAACTCATTTTTGAGTTTTGACTACAAACACAGGAAAACACAGCTATACAACATAGTTCAAAACAAATAAATAATTAGTAATTTCTGAACATTGACTCTCAGTCTTTATTCACCTTTTTCTCACGTTTTCTCAATAAAATTAATAAAACTATAGAATATAATAGCATATTTCTAATAGGGGCTCATTGTAACGCAGTGTTACAACATGCCCCGCCTACACAACTGGGGTTTAAACCCGGCGAGTGTCTTCTGCTAGTTAGCGAAGCATTAAAGAACTATCTCAACTGTTATATAACATCTTGGAGATTAAAATAATATCAGATTTGTTTAATTTTAAATAAACACAAAAAATAGAGATGAAAAATTAACTTGGCAGAAGTTAATGGCAGAAATCCTGCGCCTCACCACAATCTAGATGATTTCTCGAGAAGACAGACTCATAGGCCCCAATCAAATCAACAAGTCTCTCTTTGCACTGCACAGAAACTTCACAGCCACCAACTGGAATGGAGCTGAGCCCTAGCTTTTCCAGCTTATCATTCACATCACAGATGTCACTACACACGTTTCTCGCAGTGAGGCTACCACAGGAACTATAACTTCGCACTTCCCCCACATTTTGGTGAACAGTCAAAGTGTCAGACAACTGATCAAAATCCTCTAAAGCAACACAGGGAAAAACATCTGCAATTTTCGAATTTCTGCGTAGAGTTATTTCTGCATTAGTGGGGTTGATAATCTTCATGGGTAGCCACCCATCTCCCCACAATGGAGAAACAATACGCCCAACTGTAACCCAGGTCATACATCCTGAATAGGATTTCTTAGTTATTCATTCAATTTAATAATTAATTTTCTCCTATCTGCATATTGGTTCTCCCGGTCAAATCTTGCGATGTTTTGTCATACTTTCACGAGAGTCTTTGCGTCCAGTCACGTGACGGCGTGAGGTCACGTGACCTGCCGTGGTTTACAGGAAGTAAAGTACGCCGAGGTAGGGAGCATGGCAGATGGTGGACAATAGCTGTGTCCCAATGTGAAGGCTGCATCCTTCGAAGGCCTGAAGACTTCAAGGATGCAGCCTATGCGTCCTCCGAAGGACGCACCATGTAGCCTTCATAGGATTTCCTAATTGCACAACCAGGTGTTTCTGATCACCGCTCCTCAACGGTGCGAGAGGACAGCTGCCATCCTGATAACTCATTTGATATAGCCTAATTGAGTAAACAGCTATGGAGCCAGAATTGGCTATTGTCATTTTCAGTAGCGTACCGTGGAGTTTCAGTCAGGGCCTTCAGTAACGATCTAACGCCCCCCAGAATTGATTTCTGGACCTCGTAATGTTATTTTTCCTGAAAATTGTTATTGTACACAAACATGTATTGTATCAGCCCACCCATGTCGATGACATCAGCGCGGGCTAGCCGTCGACACATCGCTGGGCCTCTGGGGCGTTCTGTCATACGCTTCACAATTTGATTGGCTGATAAAACACGTCAGTCAAAGTTATGATCAAATGGAAAATGGCAGCTTCAACGGAAGGCTAGCTATACAACTAGTGCTGGTACACGGAGCTGCGTTTAGATGACATATGGAAAATCCAGCTCAGACTCACAAAAAATAACCATATTCTTTCTGGAAATATAATCGTAACGTACTGATAGACATTAATTGAATTTAGACATGTTCAGACACACATTAATTTAATTATAGGAAACAAATATATTTTTTATTTTGACAGGGCCAGCAGAGAAGGCCCTGCTGGCTCTGACGGCACACCACTGGTCATTTTTATGTTTTATATTTTACTGGAGGACATGGTGAGGATGTTTCAGCCCCGGCGCTGTCGGATCATGTATTTTTGGTTTAGCCCTGTTTGAATATAAAACCCAATTGAATATAAAAAAGTCCAGTATTTCTCGCGCTCGTCATCGGCAGCTGTCACGGTTGCCAGGCGACAAGAACAATCCTCTGTAGGCTAGACCGGTCCGAGCGCTTCAGATGTGCCCTTTGATATGGGACATATCAAACTTATATGAGACTTTCATTTTCGGAACTGCATATTTCATTAAATATTCACGTACAAATGTGAAGTAACCTACTGAAGTAGGCTACCTTTTTTCCCCGCACATATGATTTTACATTAAACTACACAAAAGTATATAATGTAACAACCTTGAAAATATTCAGAAGTAAAATGCAGGAATATCATAATATAAATATAAAACTGTAATAAAAACCCTGACAAGGAGTTTTTTCCCCTGCAGAATACATACCTCTAGTTTTACTCTTGATACTAAAAACTTGTTATTAAAAGTACTTTTTTCAGAAATTACTCTTTTTGAAAGTCTAACTATTATTCTAATAAATTCTAATAAAAGTCTACATCATTTTTTTCTTATTTTATGTACTGTAAATGTTTGTTGATTTTGATATGTTTAACGTATGTTGTTAATAGTTGGAAAAAGTACTTTAATGTAGCCCATGGAACAAATGATTTTCATTTACCAATTTTATAAAAAAAAATAAAAAAAAGGTATACAAGAGTTTGTTTCAAGTAGAAATGATGACTGTCAAAAAAATAAACAATGTCCAGAACAATTCATTCTCTTTTATTTACACATTTAAAGTTGCATAAAAAATAATGTACAGATTTTCTTTCCTTTTAAAAAATAATGAAAAAAGTTAAAGAATATGTAGAAAAAAATTATATTTTTCAATCATTTTCTCAAGAAGAGAAAACAGCCTGTCCATCCTCTCCCTACTCTCCTGTGCTCTCCTCGCCTCTGCCTTGGTGCTGGTGCTGCTGGTGCTGGCTCCTCCTCACCGTGGGCACCCACTGCTGAACTGGGCCATGACGACAAACCAGAGCCAAGTTTCAGCAGTGGGTTTCCCACTCACACCCTCACCTGTCCCAGGACACTTGCAATCCTAAGGGCAGAGCAAATGAACCATGGCTTGTTTAACAACAACAGCACAATACATTTCAGCAAAGACGTGGTTTTTTTTCTCCTGAATTGCTGTAAAAAAGCTTAACACAGGGGTGCAATCTTAAGTGCATTGTTAACACTGCAAAATATGACACATCAAGACATGCATACAAAATACTTAAGAAATCATATTTCTATATACTCAAATTTGGTTAAAACCACATAGCTTGCATGACAGCACTACAAAAACACATAAAAGTGAAACCCCATTGCCTTATCAACTGCTTTTCTTATTGTTGTGGGCTTACTTCTTTAGCATATTTATTTTAGCCTAATACACAAGTGAGATAGACTAGTGCAAATATTACAAATAGGTCGTTAAACTAATATTAGCACAAGTTTTGCCTCAAACTACCTGACAAATGAAGCCACGCAATGGTGACGAAGGAGTTAAGATGAAGTTTATAATAAACTTTAACTCGGTTTCGCTAAATAAATGAAAACATAATACTTACATTTAAATGTGAATTTGCTGTCCACCACCGATCTCTAGTCTCTCGACCGCCTTTAAAAATAAATAAATAAATGCTGTCGTCAACGGCGCGCAATGACTTATGGGGTAGAATAGGGTAGGATAGGCCGCTAAGTGTTCATTTATGTATCCTTCCTTTCACGGGGAAACGAAGGACGCATTTGGCGTCGCTTTTGAATCAGGGTAGCCTTCGTCGCGTCGCGATGACGCAAACGGTCTTCAAATACGAGCCGTTTCTCAATGTCAAGGAAGGATCCTCGGAAGCCAGAATTTCGAGGATGCTACGTCATCGACATCCGTCGAAGGACTGTTCCAATGTCGAGGATCCTCGGAATTTCAACCAAGGACTGAGTCCTTCGTTCGAAAAATACCCATATACAGGAAAGGATGCATATGTGTAGCCTTCGCGCTCTTCGCGCTCTCAAATCACCCACAATCCTATGCGCGCAGCTTTGATATCTTTTTCAAAAAAATTCTAAATGTCGGACGTTAACGGAGTCGGAGCGTTAACGGCTCAATATGCTTTCAAATGTAAGTAAATTACATCCATTATGTTATGGGTCAAATTGATCCGCACTGTTTAAACACACTTGACAGTCAAATAATCAATATGATTAAAAAGGAGTTTATTGATTTAAAAACGATTATATTGCCTGAGTGAACAGAACTGCGTCCATAGCAACGCTCTGTTTTTCATTTTCACTGACGTAATGACGCAATGACGTGCACTTGCTAGCCTGTTCCAGAGCCGTTGAAAAAAGTGTTCTCCGAATGCTAAAGAGGAGCCTCGCCTAGCCTCTGAAGGAAGTGACTTGGAAGGAAGGACCAGTCCTGCCAAGGAAGTATCCTTGACATTGAGAAACACCTACGGACTTCGGAGGATGCAGAACTGAATTGGGACAGCCTTCATCGCGCCGCGGTGACGCAATCGGCCTTCAAATGCGACCTTCCAAGGATGCAGCCTTTGAATTGGGACGTCCTTCGGCGCGCCGCTGTGACGCAATCGGCCTTCAAATGCGGCCAATCGGCCTTCACATTGGGACACAGCTTGTAGGCTTGTTCGACTTCATACAGCTCTGCGCAGACCGATCGGCGGCTGACTTGAAGCAGTGCATGCTGGTTAGAAATTTTGTCCGACTTGATGCAGCTCCGACGCCACGTGACTGTGACGTGTGCCATCAAAGTACCGCGAGAGCGATTTGAGAGTAGCCGGAGAACTCAGCCAGCGCAGCTTCTCAAGAGCGGCTGCACTGGGCTGCACGTGGGCTGATGACGACACAGCTGTTCCACGATTGGCCGGATTCACTGCATGACAACGATCACGTGTGTTTCGTGTTTATTCGAAAACCTTTAGTTCCTCTAAAGCTCTCAAATCAGTTTATTATAACAGTGAACACTCTTTTCATGTCGTTGTCATGTTATATTGTGTCATGTTTATCAAATTGAAACTGCTTAAAAAACGTAGACTCCACTTCATTGATAGTAGCTTATAAATGTTGAACTGTATTCTTGTTCAAACAGACGCTGTATGAAGCAGTACATAAAGTATTGACTGAAAATATCTCTGAAACATCTGTGCATTATTTGGCAAATATTGCATTTATTTCACTGCAGCTGTGGTAAAGTATGCAAACACCACGTGAGCGGTAGGGATGGCTGACGCGAAACAGTCGTTCCGAAGCTTTGCGAGATCCCGAAGCGCAGATGTTTCGAAACACTAGGCTTGTTTGAGATGAGCAAAATCTGCGCAGAACCGATCACCGGTGATCAGCGCGAGATGCATGCCGGTTAGAAATGTGTCCGAGTGCGGTCCGCCTGGCTCTGATGTCATGCCGACGTATGTCAAAAATCTCTCGCGAGCGCAAGGCGCACGTGTCGGATTTTGCAGTTGAGCGCAGTTGCTCTCCACTGACTGCGCTGATCAAAAGCACGATGGGAAACGACTTGCTGACGACACAGCTTAATGCTCATTGGTTTAAACAACTGTGATGTATTGTTCTCTTTTAAAATGTTTGATTTTAAAACTCTAATATCAGGTTTTATGTGTATATGTTATGTGTGAATATTCCCAAACTATCTGACAGTGCGATCTCTTTGGGTTATGCAATTTAATTTTTATAAAAAAAAGAAAATAAATAAAAACACATATGTCTGTATTAAAGAAAAAAAATATTGATAAACATGTATTTGGAATGGAATTAAATAACAAGTACTTTGGGTGTCTTGTTCATTTTATTTATTTTCATATAAAAGCAACAGAACTTGAATTCCATCCAATTTATTAGCAACACTGCACGAGCGTGAATCCGGTGAATCCCGCGATATCCGTCTTTGATCTCACAGGTGTCAGATCCACTGCGAGAAGAGAGAACTGTCCGGCTTGCCTGCGCTTTTTTCACTCCTCCCCTCACTGCAGCCGCCTACTCTCGCCTACATTTCAGGCGAGGCAAGGCGCATCTCAAACAAGCCTAATGATCCGAAGCGTGATTCAAAACACCCATGTCACGTGACTATGGCCAAACGAAGCCTCGAAGTGTTTCACTAGTGTTTCATCAGGTGTGGTCCGCCGAATCAGCGTTTGATTGACACGGTCGGGAACAGACCACACAATCGCACATCTGTATAAGTGAAATCAACGCATATTGACCTCGCGGGTTTTTGTGAGAGGAGTTTGATTTTGAGATAGCGGATTTTTGGTGATATAGTGACATAGTGCGATTTGATTAGTTATAGGCTATTTAGGCTTACATTTAAATTTACACAACACATTGACTGATAGGCTAGAGACAGACAGAGTGTATAGTGACACATTAATAGATACATAGATATACATATATAAAGACAGCTAGATTAATAGATAGATACATATATAGATAGATTATATATAGCCTACATTTACATTTACATTTAGTCATTTAGCAGACGCCTTTGTCCAAAGCGACTTACAAATTAGGACAAAATTCAGCGAGTCATCATAAAGAGGCAAAAGCAACAACAACGCAAGAAGTGCTCAAAATACGAAGTTCAGGTATTATTCAGAGTAGCATAAGCCTGATAAGTGATGTTTCAAAGGGAAAGGAAATATTTTTTCTTTTTTTTTTTTCTATAAGGTTAAGTGCTCACGGAAGAGATTGGTTTTCAGCTGTCTTTTGAATGTTGTCAGGGATTCTGCATTCCGGATGAGGGTGGGGAGAGCGTTCCACCAGCATGGAACTGTGAATGAGAATGTTCTGGAAAGTGATTTTGTGGCTTTCTGTGATGGAACCACGAGACGTCGCTCGTTGACCGATCGTAGGTGTCTGGTAGGGATGTAGACTCGTAGGAGTGAGTGAAAGTAGGAGGGAGCTGAGCCTGTGATAGTTCTGTAAGCAAGCGTCAGTGCCTTGAACTTGATGCGAGCAGCGAGAGGTAGCCAGTGCAGAGAGATGAACAGAGGAGTGACGTGGGCCCTCTTGGGTTCGTTGAAGAGAAGACGAGCTGCAGCATTCTGGATCATCTGTAGGGGTTTGGTTGCACATGCTGGAAGTCCAGCCAGAAGAGCATTGCAGTAGTCAAGCCTAGAGATGACCAGGGCCTGGACGATAAGTTGTGTTGCATGCTCAGTTAGGAAAGGCCTGATTTTCCTGATGTTGTGCAGTGCAAACCTGCATGATCGAGCTGTCTTTGAAATGTGATCTGTGAAGGTCAGCTGGTCATCAAACGTTACTCCAAGATTTCTGACCGATCTTGATGGGGTGATTAATGATGACTCTAGCTGGATGGTGAAGTCGTGCTGTAGAGACGGATTGGCAGGGAGGACGAGAAGCTCAGTCTTTGCCAGGTTGAGCTGCAGGTGATGTTCCTTCATCCATGTGGAGATGTCCGCCAGACAGCTTGAGACCCGTGCAGCTACTGTGGGATCATCTGGTTGAAAGGAGAGGAAGAGCTGCGTGTCATCAGCATAGCAGTGGTAGGAAAAACCGTGTGCCTGTATGATGTGTCCCAGTGATGTGGTGTAGATGGAGAAGAGGAGGGGACCAAGAACTGAACCCTATTTATACATATATAAATACATAGATTATAGATAGATACATACTGTATATAGATAGATTATAGATACATATCTAGATACATAGATAGATTCATATATATAGATACATAGATAGATAGATTTGGATAGATAGATAAAATGGAGGCTCCCCAGAAGAGATGCCGTACATCTGTAGTGTGGGAGCATTTCCGTTTAGAAATCCCAAATAAAGTGAGATGTGTGTATTGTGATCGGCAGCTAGCCTACTGCAACAATACATCATCAATGATGCGCCATTTGAGGAGAATTTGAAATTTGCGTATTTGCCCAGAACTCATGATCCCCTAACTTACTGGAAAGAGAGAGCAGTAATCTTTCCTCATTTGTATGTCCTAGCTAAAAAATATATTTGCATGCCATCAACAAGTGTCCCTTGTGAGAGGATTTTTTCAAAGGCTGGATAAATTATCTGTAAAAAAAGAAGTAGGCTAAGTCCTTCCACAGCAGAGAAATTTATATTTTTTAATAAAAATCTCTAAAATGGGGGGCGCAAGATGGCGGCTTGGAAGTAGCAGCAGTTTAAGGTTGCTCCTGTCACGCTTATTTATTTTCTATTAATAAGGTACGCAAACTCTGGATTTCAACTATAAATCTTCTGTAGTATGTCGCTAGAGACTTTCTGGCCGCAATCTTTGCCGAAAATGCCAAGACCTGCTAAGAAAACGGCGAAAAAAGATTCGGCCGCTGAGGGATCGGCCGACGAGCCCGAACAGAGTCAGGCAGACGCTGGCAGCGAGGCTGACCTTAGCCCGGCGCTCGCAAAAGCACTTCAAATTATGACTGAGAAGATCTCTAATGCAAT
Source organism: Leuciscus idus (assembly GCA_021554675.1). Lineage (NCBI taxonomy): Eukaryota > Metazoa > Chordata > Actinopteri > Cypriniformes > Leuciscidae > Leuciscus > Leuciscus idus. The sequence continues at coordinate 199,433 of CM038639.1, read as the reverse complement.
AGATGAAAAACTTGGCCCGCTGGCAGAAACAGTGCATAATCATACCCAGCAGCTGGAAAGTGTTAATGGTCGATTGGATGAGGCGGAGCGGAGAATCATGGCGGTTGAGGCATTTTCGGAGGACGCGCAATCTCGCGTTTTCACTCTTGAAAAACAAGTTGCCATGCTTACCGAACATATCGACGACCTGGAAAATAGAGGCCGGCGCAAAAATATCCGAATCCTGGGCCTTCGCGAAGAGGTAGAGGGTACCAATGCAGTTACCTTTCTTGAATCGTGGATCCCCGAATTTCTTGGCCTGCATACCAAGAGCGGTCGCATCAAGATTGAAAGGGCGCATCGTACGCTGGCTCCAAAACCGGGTGCTAAGGACAGACCACGGCCATTGATTGTTCGGTTCCACAACTATGGTGACAAGCAGAGGGTTCTCGATGCCTGCAGGAAACGTTCAGCGGATGGGGATTTGCGGTATGAGGACAGCAAAATATCATGCTACCAGGATTTTTCGGCTTCAGTGATACGGAAGCGCAAGGATTTCAACGCGGTCAAGCAGCGACTCCGAGATATGGGCGCTCGCTATGCGATGCTGTATCCAGCCAAGCTACGAGTCAACATAGGAAGTACCCTTAAAGTATTCGAGACGGCGACTGCTGTCTCTCAGTACCTGGATAAGAGCAATTCAAATTCCAGCACGAGCACCTGATCCGTGTCGGGTTTTCTACCTGGCGAGTGCCTGGCGGATCCAGCTTCTTATAATAGCGACGTGAGTTTTAGTTTGCGTACTTTATTTTCTATTTTTCTCTTTTTTTGAGTGACGGGGGCTATCTCGATAACTTTCTTTTGTATTTTGGGTGTAGCCTACTTTTTTGTATAGTTGCTACTGGAGAAGTAACTGGCTGTTTTTGGGATGAAGAATGCTCCCCTTGACGTGGGGAAACGGCCCCTTTTTTCCTATTTTTTTTATGTCCGTACCGTGCAATTTTTTGCTTTTCTTTTTTCCTTTCATGTTGCCAGTTTGGCTTGTTTTGATTTATGTTATTGTTTACTGTTATACCTTGACACACGCGTATCTGTTTACTGGACTGAATGACAATATGGAAATGTTTGAAAGGGGGAGATCACCACCTGTTCTATTCTTTAAGTAATGGCTGGTAACTTAAGACTTTGTACATGGAACGTAAGGGGTCTACACGGGCGAATTAAAATTCGTAAAGTGCTCACACGACTTCATAAGGAAAATATAGATGTAGCTTTATTACAAGAAACCCATTTGAGTGATAGCGAACATTTGAATCTAACACATTATAAATGGGTTGGTCAAATTCACTTCTCATCCTTTACGAAAAGTAGTAGAGGAGTAGCAATTTTAATTAGTAAAAGTATACCTTTTAATGTCACAGAGAGTATTAAGGACAAACATGGTAGATACATCATTATTAAGGGGACTTTGAACGCAGAGGAAATTTCACTTTTAAACATATATTGTCCCCCAAATTACTCCTCAGAATTTCTTACAAAAGCTTTTCTTGAATTTAAAGAACGCGCATCTGGATTGTGTATTATTGGAGGAGACTTTAATTGTTTATTGAATTCATTATTAGACCGCTTTCCCCCCAGGGACTCTCTCTTCACCAAACAGTCCAAAGCTCTTGCCGCACTATGTGATGACTTAGAATATTTGGATGTTTGGCGCACTCTGAACCCGCATCAAAATAAATTCACTTTTTTTTCTCACCCACATAAGTGTCACTCTCGGATCGACTACTTTTTTGCTCCTAAGACTATAATGCATGCAATTACACGCTGCAACATAGGAGATATTGTTATATCGGATCACGCTATAGTGGTGCTAGATATTTGTGTGAGGGGGTTTCTTAGACCTGTTAGAAGTTGGAGATTTAATAATTTATTACTCAAAGATGATACATTTCTCTCATACTTTCATTCAGAGTTTAAGATATTTTTATCTATTAACTCAGAATCTACAAACAATCCCTCACTTCTCTGGGAGACGACTAAAGCATACATCAGAGGCCTTGCCATTTCATACTTTGCAACCAAAAAAAGAAAGCAGTTAGAGAAAGAGAAACACCTGGAGTCAGAATTAAATACTGCCACTAGTAGCTACTTGAATGATCCCTCCCCAGCTCTGTTAGAAAAAATAAGTGCTGTGCGAACCTCTTTAAATTCATTGCTAACCTATCAGTCTCATTCAAATATATGTTACTCAAAGCAAAAATTATATGAATGGGGTAATAAACCTAGTAAATATCTAGCTCATTTAACAAAGTCCAATTCTGACCCACAATTTATTACTTCTATAGTAGACCCCATGAGAGTGCGTTATTTTGATCCTATTATTATTAACAATATTTTTAAACAGTTCTACTCTGTTCTTTATCAGTCTCATCATTCTTCCCAAAAACATGATTACATGGTATCTTTCTTTGATTGCCTAACCCTCCCTGTCGTTTCAGAAGAACAGAGGGAACTTCTCAATGCACCTATTTCAAGGGAGGAAGCTATAGTCGCACTTCATAGCTTGAAGTCTGGTAAATCTCCTGGGCCTGATGGCCTTGCATGCGAATTCTATAAAGAATTTGAGTACGTGCTTCTAGACCCCCTTTTAGCTATGCTCAATCATTCATTCTTGACTGACAGGTTACCCCACTCGCTTCGTGAAGCAAATATTTCTCTTATTTTAAAAAAAGGCAAGGACCCAGAAAATTGTGGCTCCTATAGGCCGATTGCTTTGCTTAATTCAGATTTAAAATTGTTATCTAAAATCTTAGCGTTAAGATTGGAAAAGGTTCTGCCATATATCATTCATGAAGACCAGACAGGGTTTATTAAAGGCAGAAGCTCCACCCATAATGTCAGGAGGCTTTTAAACATTATTGAGCTTTCCCATAACCTCAGTACTAACTCTTGTATTTTATCCCTAGACGCGGAAAAGGCTTTCGATTCTGTGGAGTGGCCGTATCTGTTTTACACACTGGAAAAATTTGGCATTGGTGAATATTTCATTAAGTGGGTGAGAATACTCTATAAAGATCCCCTTTCCGCGGTTATTACCAATGGTCATAGATCTGTTAATTTTTCCTTATCCCGGGGTACAAGACAGGGCTGTCCCCTCTCTCCATTGCTCTTTGCGATAGCAATGGAGCCATTTGCTCAGAGGATAAGAGAGAGTGCAGCTGTGTCGGGCATGTCTCTGGGGGGTAGGCGGCACAAAATCTCCTTATATGCAGATGACGTGTTACTTTTTCTTTCGGACCCCAAGACCTCTGTACCAGCAGTTGTTGACCTCATTCAGGAATTTGGACAATTTTCCGGGTACAAGATCAATTTTTCTAAATCAGTTGCCCTATTTATAGGGAATAAGAAGTCCATAAATCAACCTCCCTCTTTTCCTTTTAAATATTCCGAGGAAGGTTTTATTTATTTAGGTATTAATATAACCCCTACTTTTAGGAAATTATACAAAGCTAATTTTACACCAGTGCTCGAAAAAATAAGAGATGATTTGACCAGGTGGATGACTCTCCCTCTGTCTTGGCTGGGACGGGTTGCCATGATAAAGATGAATGTCCTACCTCGGTTACTATACCCTATGCAGATGATTCCTATTTTACTGTCTAATAAGGTTATAAAAGAGCTGAATGGGTGGTTAAGTTCATTTATCTGGAGCAAAAGAAAACCCAGGTTGAAATTATCAAAGCTTCAGCTCCCTGGTGCAAAGGGTGGTTTGGATCTCCCCAATTTTAAACTGTATCAGTTGGCTTGCCAGCTTCGATTCATTGTTGAGTGGCTTAATGAAGATCCTAAATCAGCTTGGCTTGATCTTGAATCTTCACAGTCTAAATGCCCTTTGCAAAACTTACTATTTGTCCGTGATTCTAAGCTGAGGAGAGCTATGTGTGATAACCCTTTAGTATGTAATACTCTTAAGGCATGGCGTGCTATTCAAAAATTAGAAGACAAGATCGACACAACCTCTCCTCTGTTGCCAATCCTGAACAATCCAGAGTTTCTGCCAAGTACTATGGACCTTGGTTTTAACGTTTGGCTGGCTAATGGTATACGTAGGATAGGTGATTTATTTGAGGAGGGATCACTATTGTCTTTTGATATTTTAGCCTCAAAATATAATTTACCTAGGCAACATTTTTTTAGATTCTTGCAAATTAGAGATTACATATTCAAAAATACTACACTCACTTCCAAATATTCACTTTCAGTAATTGAGAGGATGCTTTTAAACCCTCCTACAAAAAAGTTGATTTCCTTCTTCTATATAAAGCCCTGTGCTCCTATTCTACAGTTAATACCTCGCACCTCAGATTAACATGGGAAAGAGATCTTGGGGTGGATATCTCAGAGAATGATTGGGAGATGGTTTGGTCTCTAGCCAATAGGCTTTCAGTTTGCAATAGAGTAAGAGCCATTCAGCTTAGGATTCTCCACAGAATACACATTACGCCTCTTCTAAGACACAAGTTCAACTCCGCTCACTCACCACTCTGCCCCAAATGTAAATCTGACATAGGAGATTACATTCACTGTGTATGGGATTGTTATGTTATCCAGGCCTACTGGTCCAGAATCATAGCTCAATTGAATAATATCTTAGGTTTGGCCTTGGATCCTGACCCTTTGTCTCTTCTCCTGGGTTTCCCATGTAAGCTTATTTCTAATAAGCATAAAAGACGTCTTTTTGACCTGTTAACTTTTGCTGCCAGGAAGAATCTACTTTTGTCGTGGATCAGCGATAAACCCCCCTCTATGAAGGGATGGCATTCAGTTATTAGAGAGACTATTCCTCTGGAACTCCTAACATCTTTTATTCACTCTACGACTGATACTTTTACTCGCACTTGGTCACCTTATTTGGACAGCATAAATGCCTCTACTTCTGATATTCTGAGGTTTGGTATGATATAGGCTAGTGCCTTCAGATGATCTATTTCTCTGCTGGTCCTGTTGCACATTTCTGTTCACTGTACAATGCCTTGTTGTTATGTTATGTATACTTTTGTGTTTATATTTGTGGTGTGTCGGGCGATTTGTTACTTTGTTTTGTGTTTGTTTAATAAAAAATAAAAAAAAAAAAAAAAAAAATCTCTAAAATAGTGAGACATTGTGGCTTGATTTCTTTTATTAATATTCATTTTGCAGGACCAAAATAACATTATGCACAGTGAGGAGCCTATAGGTTACAAGCTTCACATATTAGAAAAATACAATAATAAAAAAACAACACATTTTTTTTAATGGCTCGTCAAGGTTGTTTCAGATCAACACCTGCAAGTGACCACTAGGTGTCACCGTTGAGACGGGTGTCGGATTGATTCGAAGCCTCGAAACAATATGGACCATTTGGTTCAACTGTTTCATTGCTTCACGAAGCCTCGATCTGCCCACCACTACCAGAAAGTGTCCGACTTCACGTCTCCGTTTGCAGCTCCTCCCCGCCTGCACGCGGCTACTCTCGCCGATCGGATACATCCAGCCGCAGCCGATGTCGAACACACCTTGTGACTGGAGCACTGATGGCAGGAAATGACGGTAGCTCCGGTAGCGATCCGGAAATGGAGGATGAATCATGTAGCGGGAGTGTTGGAGGGAATGAATGGAGTAGAATAGCAAAGCGGAAAAGAAAGAAAATCAATAGCCAAGGATCATTTACGGATAGTGGAAAGGAGGATCACGTGAGTAGGATTGAGGTGGAAGAATTTAAAGTAATGATGAAATTCGGAGAACCCGGAGTGACATTAAACCCAATTAAATTGACCAAAGCTCTGAAAAGAGTGTTAGGAGATATAAATAATGCAAAGACCCTGAGAGATGGAAATGTGATTATTATGTGTAAAGACGAAAAACAACAAAAGAAGGCACTGGGTATTAATTCAATGCTTGGATATTCGGTGTCAAGCACAGTGATGACTAGGAAACCATGGTTAAGAGGTGTCATTTATGGAATTCCAACTGATGTACCTGTTGATAAAATTAAAAGTGCCATTGAAGGGAGTAAGGTCGTTGGAGCAAAAAGGCTCCAATATGGCAAAAACAAAGAAAGGAAAGATAGTCTGTCGGTGATGCTTCAGTTTGATGAAGAAAGAATACCAGAGAGGATTAAAATAGGATATGTAAGTTATCAAGTAAGACCTTACGTTCCTCCCCCACTAAGATGCTTCAAGTGTCAGAAGTATGGACATGTTAGTGCGGTTTGCAGAGGAAATTTACGATGTGCGAGGTGTGGGGGCGAACATGAATATGGTAAATGTGCAATTGCGGTGATGAGTATAGTGCTGGATTTGGGGGATGCAGTGCTCACAAACATGCGGTGAAAATCCAGAATGTGAGAATTGCGGAGGGACTGACTTATGCTGAAGCCGCAAAGAAAGCAAAACGACATGAGCAGAGACAGGGAGAGGTGGTTAGTAAGGAAGGCAATGAAATTGCTTTGGTTCAGGAAAAGACAAATGAGGATAAATTGGTGATCGGAAAAATGGAATTCGTGTCATTTATGGCCGAAGTGATAAATTGTTCGGCTCAAACGGAAAGTAGAACAGAAAGAATTAAAATCATAATAAGGGCAGCAGAGAGATACTTGAATGTAGCCGGAGTAACTTTGGAAAAAATAAATGACATGCTAATGACTAAATCAAGTGTTTAAACTTCATGTGGAAGTACATAATATTTATGGTTTTAACGGTTTTGCAATGGAATGCTAGAAGTATTATTGCAAATGGACCAGAATTTAAGAGGTATATAGATCAACAAAATAAGAAACCTAATATAATTTGCATACAAGAAACGTGGTTAAAACCTCACCTAAATTTTGTACTGCAAGGATATAATATAGTAAGGAGAGATAGAGGGGCAGGAAATGGAGGTGGGGTGGCCACTTTTATTAAGAATGGTATAGATTACAGAGTCATTAATGAGATTGAAGCATATGAGCTGGTGGTGATAGAAGTATTTGCAGAGAATCAAATTATTCGAATAATAAATTATTATAATCCTTGTAGTAAACTAAGTAAAGAATTAGAGAAGGTTATTGGGTCAGGAAATACTAAAGTAATTTGGTGTGGAGATTTTAATGCACATAGCACTTTATGGGGAAGTAGTAGTGATGATTATAATGGGGGGGTAGTAGAAGAAATTTTAGACAGTAATGGGTTAGTATGTTTAAATGACGGCAGAAACACAAGAATAGATTTGGTTCGTGGAGTTGGGTCAGCAATTGATTTAACATTGGTTTCTGAAGAGATAGCAAATAAATGTATATGGGATGTGTGGGAAGAAAATATTATGGGTAGTGATCACTATATAATTTTATGTAAGGTAGGGATGAGTGTATTGGAGCATAATGTGTTTTTAGCACCAAGATGGAGATTTAAAAAAGCAAATTGGGAAGTGTATGAGTATTTAAGCGAGGTAGAAATAACATCATTAGATCTAAATGCGATAGAGGATATAGAGGAGTGTAATGAGAAATTATGTAAAGTATTGTTTGAGGTAACAGATAAAGTTATAGGTAAAAAGGGATCATGTAAAAAAAGGAAAGCAGTTCCGTGGTGGACAGAAGAATGTAGTACCGCAGTTAAAAAGAAGTACTGGAGAGATTGGTGTAATTCAATAGGAGGAGATGTTGACATAAGTGAAATGTGGGGATCAATTAGAAAAATGGGAGGAATATATAGAAATCACGTTATACCAGTTTTAAAAAAATGATGTAGGAAAAATGGCTGTGGCAGATAAAGAAAAGGCTGAAATGCTGGCTAAAGTATTTGTTAAAGTCCATAGTGATGATAATGTAACAGAGGATATTAAAAAGAATAGAAATAAGAATAAGAGTCAGCATCCAGACATGTTGATGAAAAGGAACCCTACTGGAGATACCTTAGATGCAGATTTTAGTATTTATGAATTAAAGATGGCTTTAGGAGGAGTCAAACATACATCTCCTGGAAGAGACGATATTTGTTATGTAATGATTCAACATTTATCAGATAGCTCATTGAAAGTGGTTCTAAATTTATTCAATAAGATCTGGAATGCAGGAAAGCTTCCTTCTTCATGGAAGCATGGAATAATAATACCCATAGGCAAACCTGGAAAGGACAAATCTAATCCAATTAATTATAGGCCAATTGCATTAACTTCTAATTTATGTAAACTGATGGAAAAAATGATTGTACGTAGACTAAATTATATATTGGAAGTTAAAGGACTTATGTCACCATACCAAAGTGGATTTAGGGCAGGTCGGAATTCTATGGACGCTGTGTTAAGCCTAGAAGCAGATATAAGGAGAGCTCAGGCTAATAAAGAAGTAATGGTAGGGGTGTTATTCGACATAGAGAAAGCTTATGATATGCTTTGGAAAGAGGGACTTTTAATAAAAATTAAATGTATGGGAATTGGAGGAAAGATGTATAATTGGATTATGGATTTTCTTATTGAAAGAACAATTCAAGTTAGGATAGGAGTAGAGTATTCAGAGACATACAAGATCGAGAACGGAACTCCTCAAGGAAGTGTATGCAGCCCAGTTTTATTTAATATTATGATAAATGATGTTTTTTGTAATTTAAAAGGTGATGTAGGAAGAGCATTATTTGCGGATGACGGGGCAATTTGGAAAAGAGGACGTAATATTGCATGTGTAACACAAAGTATTCAAAAAGCAGTAGATGAAGTGGAGGGGTGGGCAAATAATTGGAGCTTTAGATTATCTGTGGCTAAAACTCAGGTTATATGTTTTACTAAAAGGAAAAAAATACCAGAGGTTAAGGTAAAGTTATATAAGCAGGAATTGGAGCAAGTGCCAGTAGTTAAATATCTCGGTGTATGGATGGATTCCAGGATGACTTTTGCTATACATGCTAAAAATCTGATTAAGAAATGTAAAAAAGGAGTAAATATATTACGATGTTTAACAGGGGTGGAATGGGGAGCTTGTAGATTATCGTTGAAAAGAATATATAATACTTTAATTAGATCAAGTTTAGATTATGGAAGTATAATTTACGAGCAATTTAAGCAGTCAGAACATCTCCCATAGCAGCTCTACAGGTAGAAGTTGGTGTTGCTCCGTTAAAACTTCGAAGACATAAAATAAGACTGAATTATTGGGTTAATATAAAAGGTCATAAAAAGAATCATCCAGTGAGGGGAGTACTAGAAGAATGCTGGGAACATGGGAATAAAAACATTAAAAGCTTGGGATGGAGTGTTCAAAGAGAAGCACAAGAAGCGGGTATTGAAGATTGTGATGTTAGCCCTACTGTGATATTATCCAGTATACCACCATGGATTTTTCCAATGCCAATAATTGACCTACAAATTCAAATGAAAATTAAGAATGAGAAAGACATCCAAAAGAATATTATAGCACAGCAGTATTTAGATCAGATTTACTCATCATGGGTGCAAATATTTACTGATGGGTCTAAGGATCCTATCTCTGGAAGAACAGCAGCTGCTGTATATATTCCTAAGTTTCAAATTAGTATCAAGAAAAGAATAACTGATCATATCTCTGTATTTACAGCAGAATTAGTTGCCATGATGGTTGCACTTCAGTGGGTAGAGGACGTAAAACCGAGATTAGTAGCTATATGTTCTGATTCGTTTGCAGCAATCACAAGCCTCGTAAGTGGAAATAAAGTATCAAGGCAAGACATTATGAGATTCTTGCAAATTTGCTAAGAGTAAGTAGTGTAAGCTTAATAGTGTTTGTGTGGGTTTCTGCTCATGTGGGATTGGAGGCCAATGAAGTGGTAGATAGACTAGCAAAGCAAGCAGTAAAACATAATGAGATAAATGTGCAAGTGACGTTGAGCAAAAATGAAGTTAAAAGTAAAATAAAAGAATTCATAAATAATAAATGGCAAGAACTATGGAATAATGAGGTCAAGGGAAGACAGTTGTATAGTATTCAGAAGCAAGTAGGAAATGGAAGAAGTGTTTTTAGGAATAGGAAAGAGGATACGATTGTTTCTCGTATTAGAATAGGGCACACACGATTAAATCATTCCTTGTTTAAGATAGGAAAACATGATACGGGAAAATGTAATTATTGTGATCAGGCAGAAACAATAGAACATGTTTTAATAAAATGTTTAAAATATGGAAAAGAAAGGTTAGTACTTAAGAGGATAGTAAGAAAATTGGGTGTGGTAGTATTTAGTATGGAAAGTCTATTGGGAAAGCAGGTAGAACAAGTAAAAATATATAGTGCGATAATGAAGTATCTTAAAGCAATAGGAGTAGATTGGAGAATTTGAAGTATAGGGGATATCGTTTTTTTTTTAAATTTTTTTTTTAGTTGCTTATTGTTTTTTAGTGCTTCACACTCCAGTCCAGTTGGTGGCGGTAATGCACCGAAAGTTGGTTTGCCAACCGCCATAAAACACCAAACGAAGAAGAAGAAGAAGAAGCATGGCAGATGCAGTGGGACGCCGATGTGGGTAGAGCTGCAGGTCAGTTAGGGTGGTTCTGATGTTTTCTGTTATGTGATCCTACTTGGCATTTATTGATTGTGTGTGTGTTACGATCTCAGGAGCCGTTTACCGTGACCTAAGCTGTAGCAAACGAGTGTATGTTAGGAGTGTTATCTATGGAATTGGTGAGTGTTGTGAATTGTTACTGTTTGTCTAGCTGCTATCTCAGTGGTATTAGATCTGCGTTTTACTCATTCATCGACATCGTAGTGTTTTACACTTATAGGGAAATCTATCTGTGCCAAAATTAATATGTTATACTTTATGGCACTAAGGATTTTTTTTGCCAAAATTAATATGTTATAATGTTATACTTTGTGGCACTAAGCACTTTATATTTGACCTGGAATATGACTATATTTATTTCTTTTGTACTGTTTGTATTTAGTTTGAGACATTCAGATTAGTTTTTGTTTAATGTTTATTAGGACTTTGGATGTGGTTTATGGTTTATATTGTACATTTTTATACTTTTTGGGAACTTGTATATTTAATTTGTTTATAGTACAAATAGTGCTATTTAATTGAATGTGTGCACATTGAATTGTTTTTGTATTAATTGATTTTTGTTTATGTATTTAATTGAAACGATGGCTTTGTGTTAACCAGGCCAGGTGATTTTGATGACTTAGGTAAAGTTGGTTTTATATTCGCACATTCGCACTTTTTTGCTTAAAAACTGTCTCAATAACAAGCGCAATAAAGCACATTTTTGCAAAATAAAAGCAGCTACATGATCTTTAGGACAAAGATGGTGAACTACAACACTCTCCACAATCGATCAAAATGGGCAAATATTGTTTTAATGGCATACAAATTCAGTTGAACATTCAATGTGTGTGGTAAAGAAGATAGGGACCATCTAAAAAGTTATATTTTTTTCCATTGTGTGCAAACAGACAACTACATTTTTGCAAAGTACAGATGTACCAGCAAATCTCTCTCACATTATGTGTTCTAATGCTATTGATTGTACTTTAGCAACAATAAAAAGTGCATTATAATGATTGTATTTAGGAAACCTGCCTCACTGTACATAATGTACATAAATATTTTTAGAATAAAATTACATTAATTCACCAAAGGGATTTTTTACTATCCGAAGGTTGTAGCAACTTCCTAGTGACCAGACTGACTTACTACAGGTGACATTTTAACTAAAACTCCCTTACTGTACTTGACAAATATGATGTTGATAAGATGTATAAGATGTTGACAAATATGTTTTTTTTTTAATTACTGTAATTCACCCTAAGTATTTTTTCGTGTTCCAAAGGCTGTAGTGTTTTCCTACAGACCAGACTGACTTACTACAGGTGAAATTTTGACAAAAAGTCCCTTACTGTACGTACAGTTGACAAATATGTTTTTTTTTTTTAATTACTGTAATTCACCCTTAGTATTTTTTCGTGTTCCAAAGGGTGTAGTGCTTTCCTAGTGACCACACTGACTTACTACAGGTGAAATTTTGACAATACCTCCCTTACTGTACAATTATCAAACATGTTTATGTACTGAGCATATTATTACATATGTTTATTACATATGTTTATGAAATAAACTGTAAATCACCTATAGTGTTTTTTTTATATATCCCAAAGGTTGTAGTACTTTCCTAGTAAAAGCACTGACTTACTACAGTTGACTTACTGTACCTACAGTAAAAAAAAAAAAAAAAAAAAGTCCCTTACTGTACCTACAGTTGACAAATATGTTTTTTTAAAAATTACTGTAATTCACCCTAAGTATTTTTTTCATGTTCCAAAGGCTGTAGTGTTTTCCTACGGACCAGACTGACTTACTACAGGTGAAATTTTGACACAAAGTCCCTTACTGTATGTACAGTTGACATAAGTTTATGAAAAAATTACTGTAATTCACCCTAAGTATTTTTTCGTGTTCCAAAGGGTGTAGTGGTTTCCTAGTGACCACACTGACTTACTTGAAATTTTGACAATACCTCCCTTACTGTACAATTATCAAATATGTTTATGTAATGAGCATATTACATGTTTATGAAATAAACTGTAAATCACCTATAGTGTTTTTTTAATATATCCCAAAGGTTGTAGTGCTTTCCTAATGACCAGACTGACTTACTACAGGTGAAATTTTGACTATAACTCCCTTACTGTACGTACAATTATCAAATAAGTTTATGAAAAAATTACTGTAATTCACCTAAAGCATTTTGTCATGTTCCAAAGGCTGTAGTGCTTTCCTAATGACCAGACTGACTTACTACACGTGAAATTGACAATACCTTCCTTACTGTACGTACAATAATCAAATATGTTTATGAAAAAATTACTGTTATTCCCCTAAAGTATTTTTTCATGTCCCAAAGGCTGTAGTGCTTTCCTAGTGACCAGACTGACTTACTACACGTGAAATTTTGACAATACCTAATAATACTGTTTTACATAATAATATAATACTGTAATTTTTTTTGTTTAAGGTTGTAGTACATTAATAGGGGCTACATTATTATTAACAGTAGTGACTGAACCTGTATGCATTGGTGCAGCAAATCTGACAGATAATGAACAGCAAGATCATGGAGGCATTCAAGATACTGTACAGTGCACTGTTTTATTTCTATTATCTTTCTAATTGTTCATGGAATACCACTGGGATTATACATAAAAGTTGTAATTAATTCTTCGTGGTTAGAGTAATATTTCAATTTCACCTCTTCAAAATTTTGCTGTTGTTGATCCTCTCTTGGTTTAAGTTGTTCTGACATTCGGACCCTGAATTTAGGCACGTCGTGACCTTCCACACTTGTAGTGATTGTAATGAATAGTAATTGGACCAATTTTTGAGTCTGTAGGACCAACTCTATAGCGCCACCACCAGTTCAAAAATGCAACATTAAAAGGGTTATAGCTTTTGAACCCTTTGATGTAGATGTGAATGTAAATAGATGTAAAATGAAACTTAGTACACCTGATTCCACTTATTATGGTAATCACAATCAATATCTTACAATAAGACTCTGCCCATTACATTAGTGGCCATTTTGAAAAGTACAGTGTTCAATTTTTTGTGCTACTCCTCATTCAAAATTTGTTCAATTTTTCTGAAAATTGTCTCAGATGATCTTTGGACCGAGCCACACAGAAGTGACTGAACAGATTTTTTTATTTTTGCTACCGTTCCCGATATATTTTTCTCCAAATTTGACCTGTATTTGTTGCCTTATGGTAGTTAGCTTAGCATGCTAATTGGTTAGCATGAACCATGAACCATTCCGGTTGTGGGTTTGAATGCTGTGTGGCACATTCCCAGATCGCAAGAGGTATTGTGGCCTTAAGTGGTGGAAAAGTTGCTTCTGTTCCAGACATGGTGCCTATATGTGAACGAACTCGATAAATACAACATGCAGCAAATTTATACAAAAAATATTCATTTTGAATTGCTTCTCACTTGAACTATTGGACCTTCTTCATCTTACCAAAAACACAACTTCCCAGTGGCGCAATGATATGAGTGACAGGTATCTGACCCAGAGATAATGGGTTCGAGCCCCACGTGGCATGTTTTTAAAAATTTTTGTGTAATGTTGTGTCATGTCGATTCCTTTATTATTCAACGTTGTACTAATCTTTCTTCCTCTTGGATTAATGTATGTCTTGTTCATTCTATGTTCATTCTCATCTGAACTTCTGTTCATTTTGAGTTCATTTTCACCTATACTTCTAAACCAGCTCTTTTTTCTTCAATTTCTGCTGTTTTTACTATTCCTGCTCTTGCTGCTGCTTCAGGGGCTTGGCCCCGTATCGCTGCTTGCAGCTATATTTCCACTTGTTCCTTAACCTGTAACCAAGAATACTAACACACACAGACACAGTTTCTTCAAGATTGGATTTGGTGAGGAGGAGAGTCTTCTCAAAACATTAAGATAACATGTTCTTTCTCTCAAGGAGAAGATACTTTAAATCTAACTGTAAAGTAAAGACTTTAACTAAGAAATGGTCTCTCAACTATAGGTTTCAATGACTCCTGAGACCTATTGCTATCAGGGTAGCCTAGAAAAGCAGATGGATGTAGTGACACCTGTTAAAGAAGTCATCTTCATCATTTAATCTCTGGAAGCCAGGCTAAATGAGCAAGCACTGTTACTGCATTCCTGGCATGGGCCAGACCCTTACGTTACACCTCAGATATCAAATACAGACATTTAAAGGATACATGAAATAACATTTTCGATAATCACACTGATAATTTCTATAACAAAGTAAAATCTCATAAGCCTAGAGAAGTCATTCAACTCATTTGATATATAGAAGGAAAACTATTGATTAATACCTTGATTATAATCACTCATTAGATATACATTGAAGCAGCAGTGTGTTCCAGAATCCACTTCTTCAGGACTTCATAACAAAAACTTAACTTGAATCATTACAATAAGGGTGTTGCTTATTTATAACGTTGAAAATATGATTTACCTAAAATATCAGAATTTTTTTAATCAATGAAAGAATTGTGTTGTACAAGGAACAGCAGTTCTAATACATACTTTTACCTAATACATTTATCAAAGTTAATTGAGTGATCACTATAGGAACATACTATAACCATTGGAACATGAAAAAAGGAGAAATTACAGTATTTTTTTAATAATAATATGTTTGTACTATACTTACAGTAAGGGAGGTATTGTCAAAATTTCACCTGTAGTAAGTAAGCGTGGTCACTCGGAAAGCACTACACCCTTTGGAACATGAAAAAATACTTTAGGTGAATTACAGTATTTTTTTCTTAAACTTATTTGTTTAGTGTACGTACAGTAAAGGAGGTATAGTCAAAATTTCACCTGTAGTAAGTCAGTCTGGTCAATAGGAAAGCACTACCTTTGGAACATGAAAAAAATCCCTTTGGTGAATTACTGTAACTTTTACATAAAACATATTTGTGTACTGTATGTACAGTAGCCTACACAAAAGTACACTAAAGCAGTCTAGGTGAATACGCAGCAAATATCAAACCTGAAACTATTTTTACCCTTGTTGGCAATATTGCATGCAGTCCAGCTATAATTATGTTCATCCTAAATTTAAGCAAAGGTTACCATATTTTATTTTGAACCAAAATAGCAACATTAATTGTTGAAAGTGAGAAAAAAAATGCATTTTATTTAATGTTGCTCGAGTAAAATATAGCCTGTGTCATAATGAAACACCCCTTTCCTGAAAATGGTCTGAGCAGGCTGGCGAGCGGGCGTGGGCGCCGTGAGCGCTGAGCGAGCAGCAGGAACGAGTAGTGAGTTGTCGTCGAAAAAGATGGATAAAGCAAAAAAGCTGGCGGGGGCTAAAAATAGAAAAAGGAAGAGGGAAAAGGAGATGGCATGTCAATTGTTGCGACAGCAGCTAAATAAGTGGATGGTGAAAGGCAACAGGTAGGATTTATAGTGTGACGTCCAGGCATGTAGGCTACTGGCCATCGGGACTACCGGGAGATTCCCAGTGGGCCGACGTGCTTTTTGGGCCGATGCATCTCATACTTTTTTTCTTTTTTTGTCTTAACGGCCCATAAAACTGTACATTTGTTTAGTTTTGTTTTGCTTAATCGGTGGCGCTGGGTTACTGCCGGTGTAATGCATTGGTCAAAAAAAGTCAGCGTTAGTTTTTTTTCTGACACACCGGCCCATGAAACACGTAGATCAGCGGCCCATTGGTTCTTTTCTTGATGGTCACTGGGCTGGCCCAATCACATCTTTAATGTGAAGTATAGAGATATACTCTTTCAAGTATAGAAAGTTTCCTTTAGTTTTCAGTGCATTTGTTTTACAATATATGGCTATTATATAATGGGATTAATATTATAACTATTATTATGTAGTAGTGTAATTTAGACAGACACTGTAACTAAAAGAGATTTTAATTTTTAATTTGCACACTGAATATGGGTTGGAGTTTTTAATTTTGAACTCTCAAAGTGCACCAGATCGATGAATTTAACAGTAAAAAGCACAAAATTTTCTTCAAAATTGTTGCTGCATACCCACCCCTGAGTCTCTCTCAGTTAAATGTATGTGTTAATGTAAGAGAGAGAGAGCACACGCATGATATGAGTAGCCTATAGCAGATTTGGGGAGGGCCCATTCACTGGACCTTTTCAGGGGCCCAGTCATTTCTGTGGGCGGGCCTGATGTGACGTATATGAATTTATTGTCTTTCTGCGCAATTGTTTATGAATGGCCATTCAAATTTAATGTTTCATTGTTTGTTTGTTTGTTTTGTTGTAGTTTGAAAATATATGTATTATATCCTAAATGGTTTTCTTGATCTCAATTTGTCAACTCTCTCCCAGAGTCGTTTATTAGAATCTTCTGATCGATTAACCTGCTATATGAAGTTTTATCATTTTTATCAAGTATTATTAGCACACATATGGTACACAACCATTATCCGTTTGTTCACACATGGTGATGTACAAGGCTCAACGATAACCGTACTGCCAGCTGATAACACGGTACCCGTGGGTAAACGACCCAACACCAAATGTTCAGTCATAGGCTGAAGAGTTACAGCACCTTTCAACTTCAAAGTTCCGACCTTGTCTGGGATGGACTCCCCACACCATCTCTCCAGGTTAGACAGAAGACAAAGAAACTGGCTACTGTCACTCTGGCCCGTTGCATCAGGTTTACTCATAACACGCCAAAATCCATAATTTGACTTGAAATGTCGTATAAGTGGCTTAAGCACATTAGTAGGCTACCCAAAACAATGGGATCAATCTGTCCTTCGACAAACAGGACTGGGACTAAAAACTTGTACCCATAAACTTCAAGTTTCAAATCGCATAGCCCTAAAGGACTGGTTTGTTAACCCCCACAACCCACTAGAATAATATCCGCTGGAACCAGCATGTCATCTGTCATCACGCCTGCTTGTTTTAACATGGGTATTATAGCAGCACTGATGGTAGTCGCCATTGACCCAGTATCCAACATTCCTTTCAACTCAACTTTATCCTGCACTAAAATATTAGTGTAGAACAAACTTTCATTTTGAGCTGTTCTCATGGTGTTTTGCAAGATTACTTTGCTAGACTTTGGGACATTTTCACAAACGAAAGCATATACAGACTCAATGTCATCACTATCAAAGGAGGTTGAACTCATATGCCTACCATCGCCCTCCTCCAGATGTAGGCTCAATAGTTTCCCTGAGGGGGCTTTTGACTGTGACCATCGACAGCAGCAGTCGAGCTGTTCGGTCTAACCTGTGAAGCAGACATCTCACACATGTCACGTGTATGTCCAGGAAGGTAGCAAGTGAAACACAATTTGTGCAATCTACAGTGAGCAACTGTGCTGTGGTCAAGACTCTGACAGACCCTACACACCTGTGGTCTCTTAACATTCGGTTTACGATGCACGACTGCTTTGGAGGACTGTGCGTTACATGTCAATGCTTTCTCCAGCATATTTAGTATCCTATCCATTGTGTTAATTTCACATGTTGGATTATCAGGCTCAACTGAGACTTGGGTTCCATCAGGTGGTGTACCACCCACATCAGGAATGACAGGACTAACTGTTTGTTGTGAGAGCTGACACTCATATACTTTGCGGTCTCTTACAAATTCATCTAAGCGGTCTTGTACCTCTGCAGCGGTCCACTCACGCTGTGGTTTGCTCAAGAACATCATGGAGAGACCTTTATCGGGACAATTACGTATGAACATAACTGCAAGCTCCATGTCCCGATTTTGCAATGTTCTGCCCTCACTTTTAAGATGCTGTTCAGCTAGGTCAGTGGCTTTGTTTAATCTGATCCAATAATCAAAAGGACCCTCATTTTGATATGGTTTCGTAGCATAAAAATCAGCCATAGGAAGACCTGTGGATATCACACCCCCAAAGTGCTGTTTGAGGATGCGGAACACCATATCCACATCACCAGTCCTAGAGACTGAGGCGCTATTGCGCAACCATATCTGAATGACATCCCTTGCACGGCCCATCAATTTGTTTATGATTTCATCAATGGGCTCTAGACCAGAATAATTCCCTTTTTCAAGGTAAGCTCTCATCAACTCTTCCCATTCAAAGACTGAACACTTATCTGAGCTGTCACCACGGAAGTATGGTGGCTCTCTACCACTTTTCAGTACAAGGTTCATCTTTGAAGCATCAATGATGGTGGTACCACACTGAGTCACTTGTGAGCACCTCTGACAGTCATTAAACGAAGTTGATGTAGGTAACTGACTGCTAGAAAACAAGCTGGCTTTAATCGACTGACTGATATCAGAGCTCAGTTGTTTTATCTGTTCATTAGATAGTACTACAGTAGGTTCTGATAAACTCATTTCGAGTGGAGGTATATCATGAGACACTGGAGTAGAAAAATGTACTCTGTTAGCATCATAATCAGTGCTATTCAACTTCCCAGGAGTACACGGAACACTAAATGGCAAAACCCCTCTGCCTCTCCCCAAATGATAGCCACCAAAATAACTGGTATCCTTGTTAGAGTGCATCATTAATTACCACACTTTAAAAAAAAAGGGGGAAAAAAAAAGAAATAAAATAAAATAAAACTTTCACAGCTGAATAAATTTAAATTGAATACATTTTTTTTCTGATTTTACCTCT
The DNA here is from genome assembly GCA_021554675.1 of Leuciscus idus. Taxonomy (NCBI): domain Eukaryota; kingdom Metazoa; phylum Chordata; class Actinopteri; order Cypriniformes; family Leuciscidae; genus Leuciscus; species Leuciscus idus. The sequence goes on along the minus strand of CM038639.1, from coordinate 180,305 downwards.
AATAAATTTATTAATTACTTAAAACATTTAACCTGCTATCAAATCAAATCTATATCTGTTTGATACCTCTTAATCTTGCTGGTTCAAAAATACTGTAAGCTTAGTTCATGCGTCTCCTAGGTGAACTGGTAAAACGGCAAAGTCCGACGTCTTCTTAACCTCTGTAACAGCAGTCTGTGCATCGCCTCAATGAAACGGAAAAACGGTGCGATCCGACGTCATATGATGTTTTATTAACAAAGTTCGGGAGGAACACGTTCTAATGATCAAACAATCAAGTCATTCCAACCAGCTGTCAGCAATCAGTAATCAACAGGTCCACTCAATCAGCATGATTAAAGGCCTATAAATACTCACAGTCGACTCACCCATTATCCTTGACAGTTTTCAGCATCCCTCCACCACCCCATCTCCTCACACTTACCTGGTTATCTTCCTAACCAAGAGATACGGGGGGAGTACTCTGGGTTCGGGCCCAATTTCCGAGCTCGGAGCCCTCCCCCCGGACAGCACGCCAAATACGCATAACTATTTATTCTCTGATCATTTGTAAGTGTGAACTCGTGAACTAATCTCCGTGCATCATTCCGCGCGTCCCCACGATGAAGCGGGAAAGCGATGAAATCCGCCGTCTTCTAATCTCCGTGCAGCAACCTCGGGAGTTCGGCAGCCGCTGAACAATCGAACGGGTCACGTCACCAGTGTAGCCGAATGCTTCTGTCTGCGTTGTGTTGTGGATTCAGTGCAAAAACGGTAAGTCGTGTGATTGAGAGCTCTGAATTCTGTCTGTAAATGATCTGTCAATTATCCATCCATCCATCTTCTTCCGCTTATCCGGGGCCGGGTCGCGGGGGCAGCAGTCTAAGCAGGGATGCCCAGACTTCCCTCTCCCTAGACACTTCCTCCAGCTCTTCCGGGGGGACACCGAGGCGTTCCCAGGCCAGCCGGGAGACATAGTCCCTCCAGCGTGTCCTAGGTCTTCCCCGGGGTCTCCTCCCGGTGGGACATGCCCGGAACACCTTCCCGGGAAGGCGTCCAGGAGGCATCCGGAAAAGATGCCCGAGCCACCTCAGCTGGCCCCTCTCGATGTGGAGGAGCAGCGGCTCTACTCTGAGCTCCTCCCGAGTGACTGAGCTTCTCACCCTATCTCTAAGGGATCGCCCAGCCACCCTGCGGAGAAAGCTAATTTCGGCCGCCTGTATCTGTATCCGCCTCATTTCTGTCAATTATATGTGTGATATATCATGAGCAATAGCCTACTTATTTTGAGACCAAGAAAAGTGTTATAGTGAAGAGTGAAAAATGTGTCTTATTATAGCGCCAGAGTGGTGTGACACAGGCTGAATTATTTTGACTCACTCACCCTGGTTACACGATGTTTTTCAGGTAAATTGTTATATTTTTGATATGAGAGAATGAATTCATTTGAAACATGGTTTATTTTGTGAATTTGTTAAACTGTGTCGTAACTACCAGACCAGTTCACATGTGTAAAGCCAGCGCGCCAGAGTGGTGTGACGCAGGCTGAATTATTTTGACTCACTCACCCTGGTTACACGATGTTTTTCAGGAGAATAAAATTGATTGGACCTGATTATTGAAGCATGAGTTTTATTAACAACACAACACAACGCAGAGGGACAATAAAGACCAGTTACATTGGTGCCGTGATCGGTCTTCTGAGCATCCGCGTCGACCTTGTGACGCCAGGCGGACATCCAGGCATTGGTGCACAGCGGACGGCGGAGGAATACCGCGAGAGGCGAAACTCTGGTCATCGTTGCGGAGCAGACTTTCAGAGCGTCAGCGCGAGGCGGAGCTCGGAAGTGAAGACGAGGTGGTTGCTTACAATACGGCACGTGAGCATATGTACACAGAACTGAGTAAAATTTATGGATTGAAACTCTGATTATACAAAAAAAGAAAAGAAAAAAAGACGAATTTGAAACAGAAAAAAACCCGATTGAAACTGATAAAAAAAATATATATAATAATTTGAAACTGAAAAAAAAAAATTGTTATGCATATTATCTGAACTATTTTCTTTTTTGGATGTTACTCTTATTTTAGTGTTTTTCTTTTTTTTTTACACATTTTTTTTTCTTTTTCTTTTTTTTGCGGGGGTTTAATAGAGTAACAGAAAATGAAGAAATTTAACACACCAGGTCTGGGAAGAGGGAGAGGTGTGTATCAGACAGATGTAACCTTTTCTGTAGGTAGGGGGATTTCCGGCTACCCACTGACTTCCACACCACGGGTAGCCTATGAAAATTGTGGGGAAACGCGTCAAATTGATCAGCCTGAGGTTACTGGGACAGATGTGAATGAGTTGAGGACTTCATCTGTAGAGGGTAGTATTCCGATGGATATGTTGGCCAATGTGGTAAAACAAATAGGTAAATCCATCAGTGAGAATATTGTATCCTGTCTGGAATCCAGAGTAACTGGGTGTGGGGAGGGATCTAGATAGGACACGCTGGCAGCAGTACACCCTCTGACATGCAAAATTTGAAGCTGGTATTACAGTCTGATGTTAAAGAGCCAGTTTACTATCGTGGGGATGGTTCTGATAAATGTACGATTTATGAATGGGTGGAATTGATGTCGGTATACTTGCGTAAACGTGAGTATAGTCAAGAATGTCAGGCTGAAGAAGTTCTGAGCCGATTAATTGGAAGGGCTCGAGATGTCGTTAAAATAGCCCTACGCAACTATGAAAATACTGACTTGAGTACTGGCCCTGGACCTGTTTTTGACATCCTGAAGCAACATTTCGGTGACGCAGTGTACTCTGCCATGCCCTTGGCTGATTTTTATGCCACCTTGCCGCTTAAAGGGGAGAGCTCGTTTGACTATTGGATAAGGCTCAATAGGGCAATTGATGTAGCAGATGACTGTTTGAAAAGACAGGGAAAAAAGCTTGATAATCCATCTCAGGAGGTGACTGTCATGTTCATTAGACATTGCCCAGACCCCCAGTTGCAGCTGATTTTCAGATGTAAACCTCAGCAACACTGGACAGCTGCTGACGTGCAAGAAAGGTTGGATGAATTTCAGAGGGAAACCAGATATACACGAAATCAGTTGTCATGCTTAGCTCAGAAACAGGAAACCACAATGCAAACCTTACCTTCTGTTCACGACGTGGCTAGCGATTATGAGGTGGCAGCAATTAAATGTAACGCTCCTCAAGTTCAAGTGCTTGCAGTTCTGTTGAAACCTTAGAGCGCCTAATTACACGACTGGAACATCCGGAAAAGATGCCCGAGCCACCTCAGCTGGTCCCTCTCGATGTGGAGGAGCAGCGGCTCTACTCTGAGCTCCTCCCGAGTGACTGAGCTTCTCACCCTATCTCTAAGGGATCGCCCAGCCACCCTGCGGAGAAAGCTAATTTCGGCCGCCTGTATCTGTATCCGCCTCATTTCTGTCAATTATATGTGTGATATATCATGAGCAATAGCCTACTTATTTTGAGACCAAGAAAAGTGTTAGTGAAGAGTGAAAAATGTGTCTTATTATAGCGCCAGAGTGGTGTGATTATTTTGACTCACTCACCCTGGTTACACAATTTTTTTCAGGAGAATAAAATTGATTGGACCTGATTATTGAAGCACGAGTTTTATTAACAACACAACACAACGCAGAGGGACAATAAAGACCAGTTACATAAGCAATATGAACAGCCAGCAGCAGGGGCACTAATATGATCACTTATATGCTACGTGTAAAAAACAACAACTGAGGAAGAAGAGTCGGCCTATAGCCACTGACAGAAAGTTAGTTTTATAAGGCTGCACTTTTAAATTTGCTTACATTATATTTGAATAGCAGTGGCTCTCCAACGTGGTGCCTGTGAGTTGCCTGCTAAACACATTCTATAAATAGCCCCAACTTGCCATCGGGGTTCCAGACTTTGAATAAATGGTATCATTTTGCGACCTTTTGCCTCTACAAAATTACCCAACTCTCTTTGCTGTCATTTGCGTTGCGAATGAGAAACATCAAATGGCAAACGCTCAAAAAGCGGAACAAAACTTGTTTGATCTGAGCAGCGCATTATTAGCTCGGCCCAAAAAACAGCGATCGCGACAAAGCAGCTGTGCGGGCTGATCTCGATCACGCAAACATTAGGCTATTACACAGAGCTGCGCGATCCACTGAGAAGCATTTAAATTCAGCGCAGAATTGTCTATCTCTATTATAAACCCACAAATGACTATGTGATTTAAGCTTGTAAAAAGCCAGATGAAACAGCGCTGATATTCTCAACATATTGACGCAAAAAAAACAGGCGAAACATTGTTCCGAGAACAAACCAGTTAGAAGACATTTCACACCAAAACTTATGAATTAACTTTAGTAAAACAAACTTTTTTGGCAGAAATGTGCCTGTATTCATATTAAAAATGCTGTTACGTTAATATAGTCATGTATTAAATGTAGCCTAATGCAGTAATGTTTTGTTTAGAAGTTATGGCAGTTTATTTTTTTATTATTTTTTTTTCATTTATATTTATACTAAATGTTTGGGCTACTGTTTTTGATAACACATACAATAGGTTTATAGAAAATCAACAAAAAAAAAATCAATAAATATTTTCATAATTTTTCAGGAATTAACCAGAATATCAAGATATTTTATTATTTCCCATAGGATGGTGAAAAGTAAAAAAGCTTCACCATGTTATGTATAATAAATATTGGAGTATAACAAAAAAAATTCTTCTAGATCATTTTATCCCTTGAGGTAGCCCTCGCACACAAAAAGGTTGGACTCTGGTATATAGTAACTATATGTTTTATAATTACAAGTTTTGTGTAATTTGGGGTTACTGTATACACTCAGAAAAAAAGGTATGAAAGCTGTCACTGGGGCTGTACCTTTTTAAAAGGTAAATTTTTGTACCTAAAGGGTGCATATTGGTACCTTAATGGTACATATTAGTACAGTGACATTTCATTATTTGTATTTTATGGTATTGTACATTTTTTGTTTTTATTTGAAGGCTGAGGCTTCATTAATAAACACAACCCCAATTATCATCATTTGTTTTGAGATGTTACTTGCTCTGAATACCTTGTCTGATAGGCTACAGTATTGTGGCATATAGTATCAGGACATCCTGGCTAGTGTCTGTCGCACACGGCTAGAGGCGAATGGCCGGATGATGGGCCTATTTGGGAGAAAGTCCAGGGCTGTTTTTTAGCCCCAGTCCGTCCCTGCCAACTGCTGGTTTCCAGTAGAGAGGTCGCTCATCGGGCCGATTTGTCGGCTTCCCCGTGGGAGGGTGTCCCGTCTCTGTGCTGTGCTAGTTTGCAAAACCCCGGAGAACTATTCCTGTTTACACCGTGACGCCATTCATCGCCACGGTTGGATTCGAAAGGGAGAATCTGGCTTGGACTGATTCCATCAATAAACTGGAGTCAAGTCAAGTTTATTTGTATAGCGCTTTTCACAATACAGATTGTATCAAAGCAGCTTCACAGTATTAAATTAAAATAATACAACAAAGTTTGTTTCAAGAGGAATTTATTGATTGATAAAATAAAATTAAATATCCCCAAAATATCCCCAACTGAGCAAGCCAAAGGCAACAGTGGCAAGGAACCGAAAAACTCCATCAAGTGACCTAATGGTGTCCTAAAACTCCATCAGGTGACCTAATGGAGAAAAAAAACCTTGGGAGAACCCAGGCTCAGTCGGGGGCCAGTTCTCCTCTGGCATTTATGAGCTAGAGGCCGGATTGTAGTTTGAACTGTAGGATTATATGAATGCCTGGCTGAAGAGATGCGACTTTAATCTAGTTTTAAACTGGGAGAGCGAGTCTGAGCACCGAACAGTATCAGGAAGACTATTCCAGAGTTTTGGAGCCAAATGTGAAAATGCTCTCCCTCCTTTGGTGGTTCTGGATATCCTAGGTATGACCAAAAGCCTTGAATTTAGTGATCTTAAAGAGCGCGATGGATTATAGGGTGATAGAAGATCCGTTAAATAGACTGGAGCTAAGCCGTTTAGGGCTTTATAAGTCAGTAACAATACCTTGTAATTAATACGGAACTTTATAGGTAACCAATGCAGTGATGATAAAATCGGTGTTATATGATCATATTTTCTTGATCTCGTAAGAACTCTAGCGGCGGCATTTTGGACTAACTGTAGCTTGTTTATTGAGGATGCAGGACAACCAGCTAATAAAGCATTACAGTAATCCAGTCTCGAGGTCATGAATGCATGAACTAACTTTTCTGCATCAGAAACTGATAGCATATTACGTAGCTTAGCAATGTTTCTAAGGTGGAAAAAGGCTGTTTTTGTAACATATGAAATATGATTTTCAAAAGACAGGTTGCAATCGAGTATAACACCCAGGTCTTTTACTGTAGAGGATAAAGTAACAGGACATCCTATGATGTTAAAGTTGTATTGTGCGAGGTTTTGTGGGCGTTTTTTTGAACCGATAAGTATTACCTCTGTCTTGTCTGGATTTAATAAAAGAAAATTACGCGTCATCCAATCTTTTATATCTTTAACACACTCTGTCAATTTGGAAAATTTAGCGTTTTCATCCGGCCGTGATGAAATATATATTTGAGTGTCATCAGCATAACAATGGAAACTAATTCCATGTTTCCTTATATTTCCAAGTGGCATCATATATATTGAAAATAACAGAGGGCCTAATACAGATCCCTGCGGCACTCCATAGTTTACTGGAGTTATGATCGATTTTTCTCCATTTAAATAGACAAAATGGTAGCGGTCAGATAGGTATGATTTGAACCAGCTTAGTGCTTGTCCTTGAACACCAGTATAATTTTGTAGTCGATCTAAGAGTATTGTGTGATCTATAGTATCGAACGCAGCACTAAGATCAAGTAAAACTAGTATTGAGATACAGCCTTGGTCAGAAGCTAAAAGTAAATCATTTGTGATTTTAACGAGCGCAGTTTCAGTGCTATGATGCGGTTTCAGACATCTTTCATAGATCTCATTTTGTTGCAAGAAAGAGCCCAGTTGAGCGGACACCACTTTTTCAAATATTTTAGACATAAATGGAAGATTTGAAATGGGTCTATAATTTGCTAGATTATTATGATCTAATTGTGGTTTCTTAAATGAGAGGTTTTATAACTGCCAGTTTAAATGTTCTTGGAACATGACCTAAAGATAAAGACGAGTTAATAATATTGAGGAGAGGCTCTTCCACTACAGGTAACACTTCTTTCAGTAGTTTAGTTGGTATAGGATCTAATAAACATGTTGTTGTTTTAGACGAAGTGATAAGTTTATTTAACTCTTTTTGTTCTATAGTTGTAAAGCACTGTAATTGTTCTTTCGGGGTGATAATTGAAGCTGAATTATAAGGCGCGATTGAAGATTGAACGTTTACAATTGTGGTTCTGATGCTTTCTATTTTCTCAGTGAAGAAGTTCATGAAATCATTACTACTGAACTGTAACGGGATATTTTGTTCGGGTGACGTCTGTTTATTTGTTAGTCTAGCCACGGTGTTAAATAAAAACCTTGGATTGTTTTGGTTGTTTTCTATTAGTTTGCGGAGGTGCTCAGCCCTGGCCGCTTTTAGGGCCTTTTTATAACGTGACATACTGTCTTTCCACGCGATTCTAAAGACCTCTAAATTAGTTTGTTTCCATTTACGCTCTAAAATACGGATTTCTCTCTTTAAAACATGCGTAGTATTGTTATACCATGGTGCTTTATTTTTCTCTGACCTTTTTTAATTTAATAGGTGCAACCACATCCAATGTTCTAGAGAGAATGGTGCTCATAGTGCTAGTTAGTTCTTCTAGTTCATCTGTTTGTTTGGGTTCAGGCAGCAGCCGAGACAGATTAGATAAGCAATTTGAGAAATTATCTATGGTGGATGGGAGGATTGTTCTGCCTGGTTGATAACGCGACGCCGCATGACATATTACAGCAGTACGTAATATGCAAGTTACCATGTAGTGATCAGTGACTTCATCACTTTGTGGAATGATATCTATATCGGTTGGATCGGTTCCATGTGATATAATTAAATCGAGTGTATGATTAAGACGATGTGTTTGTCCGGTGACGTTTTGCTTGACCCCAAATTAATTTAATAAATCTGTAAACGCAGCTCCTAACGCATCATTTGGATTATCTACGTGTATGTTAAAATCTCCAACAATTAGTGCTTTATCGACATTGACTAATAGGTCTGAGAGAAAATCTGCAAACTCTTTTAGGAAATCAGCGTAAGGCCCTGGCGGTCTATATACGGTAGCCAAGGCTAGAGATAATAGGGATGTTTTTCTAACATCTAAGAGCGTAACATTTAGTACAAGTACTTCAAATGAAATAAATGTATTACCCGTTTTCTGGGTAACATTTAGAATATCTCTATAAATGGTTGCAACACCTCCGCCACGACCAATCAGACGGGGCTCATGCTTATAACAGTATCCAGGAGGAGTAGACTCATTAATACCGAAATAATCTTAATAATTTGGTTTAAGCCAGGTTTCAGTAAGGCAAAGTACATCGAAGCTATTATCTGTGACTATTTCATTTACAATAACTGCCTTAGGTGTGAGTGATCTAATGTTTAGAAGACCTAGCTTTAGAAATAGTTTTTGTTTACTAATAGCAACATTTTCTGTTTTAATAACAATTAGATTTTTCCTAGATCCTGCATTAGATTTATTATTTGATCTCACTAAACGAGGAATAGACACGGTTTCTATGCAATGTTCTACACTAGTATTTATATCAGTTAAATTGGTGCAGCAGAGACTATGATTTGGACTTTTGGTTACTAGTCAAAGGGTTTTTAACATTTTGGAGATGTTATCTGACAGAAGATCTGCTCCGAATCTGCTTGGGTGTAAGCCATCAGCACGGAAAAGCCTAGGACGCTCCCAAAACAGATTCCAATTATTTACAAAGAGCAGTTTCTGCTCATTGCACCATGACATTAACCATTCATTTAGCGCAAATAATCTGCTGAACTTTTCATGCCCTAGTCGGTACGTGGGAAGCGGTCCTGACACAATGATCGTTGTTTCAGGCGATGTGCTGCGTACCGTATCGATTAGATTCCTGAAGTCTTTCTTCAGAATCTCCGTCTGGCACAGCCTGATGTCGTTCACTCCCGCGTGCAGGACCACAGTTCCGACGCGCTCGTCACCGTTCAGGATCTCGGAAACGCGAGCTGCGATTTCAGAAACACGAGCACCAGGAAAGCAGTGACTTTGCACCTTACTTTTACCTAACGTAGCGTGTACGTGCCGAACGATGGAATCGCCGATGATCACAGCATCGCGTTCTGTTTCGCGTAGAGGGGAGAAGCGGTTTTGTGTGGATAACTCGAAAACCGGGAGGGTCGGAGAAAGTCTTGGTCTAAACCTGACTCGCGTCTTCCGCTGCGGAACCACCCAGGCTTCGTGGTGGCGTGTTGGAGCCGGAGTGAACGAGACCATGGCTGATTGCGACCGATGCTGAGGAACGCACGGAGTAGACGCGGTCGGAGTCAGCGGTTTAGTAACGTTAAACACTGATTTGTGTGCATCGGCGCGTGATGTTTCAAGAGCCAAACACCGGTCTCTCAGCTCGGCCTGTCTCAATAAAAGGTTGTGGATCTGTTTCTCAACAGCTTCCAGCTCAGACTGCAGTGCGTGCAGCTCAAATGTGTCCTCACCTGCACCAAGCGGTAGACTACTTACATCTGATATATTCACCATTTTAACAGATGGACAGTGAGTTAGCAACGAAGCTACCAGTGATGCTAGCAATATTAATACTAATTTATATTATAAGTTTGTTTGTAAGTGAGTGTGGAGAAGACGCGTTCAGCCGTGATCCACGGACGTAACCTTTAAGAGAATGCAGAGTTGGATCACTAATTCATGGGTTTAATCAGGTCCCTTTCCACAGGTGTATTAATCAAGCACAATGCAGTCTGCATTCATAATCTAGGTGCTTGATTTTATACACCTGTGGAAAGGGACCTGATGAAACCCATGAATAGGCTTGAGACGCGTCTGCTCAACAGTCCGCGTTGTAACTATGAGGTTTTTTAGTGGTAGGGGTGTAGAGGAGACGCACGATAGGCGAAAAAAAAAAAATGTTTGTTTATAAGTGAGTGTGGAGAAGACGCGTTCAGCCGTGATCCACGGACGTAACCTTTAAGAGTATCCGGAGTTGGATCACTAATGGCTTGAGACGCGTCTGCTCAACAGTCCGCGTTGTAACTATGAGGTTTGAGCAGTAACGTTAGTGCTTCTCAGTGAGGAAAAGTAGAAAATGTTCGTTGTAAGCGAGTTTAAAGAGAAAAATCAAGAATTATAAATCAAATCGATAGAGCTCCAAAAACAACAACGCATTCAGACGCGACGCATGATAATAACAGGACAAGACATTACTCACCGTGTTTGTTGAGTGATTCTTACTCACCTGAGCTTTTATGAACTCAAAGGCGCGAGCGCGCGAGAGAAAATAAATAAATAAAAATAGCTGAGCGCACGGGTGGCGCGTTAACAGGCAGTAACGGAAGCTAGCGATGTTGGGTAAGCTGTATTTAGTAGTAGTATAAACAACTAGAAATTGTAGTAAATGATGGTTCAAAACAAGGAAATACGAGGCTAAGACGGAGCTTACAGCACCGAAGCAAATACACTCACAGCAGGCAGCGAGGCAGACCATTGGAGTAACAATTGGAGTGTTTTTTTAACATGATGCTTTTATCATTAGTCCTCATTTTATCTTTGACTATTACCAGCGAGGTGATTTGCAGAAATTATGAGTTCTCCCTACATTCCCAAAAATATCTGGGCACCATCTGGGATTTTGGCTCTATGGACATCAAACTCAGCTGGAATCCACAGACTATTGGTGACTACATAATTTTATATTTATCTGATCTAGTTAAGTTATTTGGTCTACATGATTGGTTTAAATGTTTTTCTTTTTATCTTCCTTTTAGACCAGACTACTGTTTTTATAGAAAAATAGCACTGCCTAGTTACAATATAAAAAGAAAATGTATAGTTGTTCTCCTTCTTATACTCTCAATCAGAACCGTTTAAAACAGCTTAAGCTCGTCTTAAATGTACAAAAGTAAAAAATAATGGTATTCACAAACTCAAGACAACTTCCAGTTTCTTCTTCAAGCATCTCAACTTCTGAAGGAAATGAAATTGAGTTAGTTAACAGTTATAAATATTTGGGTATAATCATTGATTCTAAACTATGTTTTAGAACTCATGTTAGCTATCTGGTTTCTAAGCTTAAGATAAAGCTTGGCTATCTTTACAGATCAAAATCATGCTTATCCATTCACACTAGAGAATACCTGGTGATGGCCACTTTTCTTCCCATATTAGATTATGGTGATCTGATATATGTATGCTTCTGGCCAATGTTTGAAGAAACTGGATGTTGTGTATCATTGTGCATTACATTTTTTCACTGGTTGTGGTTATAGGACACATCATTGTATCCTTTATTATACAGCTAAATGGCCCTCTCTTTATGCAAGAAGGTACACTCACTGGCAATGTTTCATTTACAAGGCACTTCTTGCACTAGCTCCTACCTATTTGAGTGTCCTTTTAACAAGAAATCACGGCCATTATGGATTACGTTCAAATGATGTACTACTCTTGTTGGTCCCCCGTGTCAAAACAGAATGAGGCAAAAAAAAAAAACGTTATGTTTGCAGCACCTTCTGCCTGGAACCTTCTTCAGAAATCGTTGAAAATGACTACCTTTATTTCTTATAGACAGTTTGTTTCAACTCTGAAGAATGTGGAGCAGGTAAACATTGGTCAGTGTAACTGTTCATAAAGTTGTATTAAGCATTTTTCAGCACAGGGTCTTGTGATACATATGTATGTGTATTTGATGTGTTTTTTTATTTGATTTATTTTTTGTTTGTTTTTATATATGTTGGAAATTGTTCTTTATGTTTTTTATGCTGCATCTTGGCCAGGTCTCTGTTGTAAAAGAGATTTTAATCTCAATGAGTTTCACCTGGTTAAATAAAGGATCAAAAAAATTTTTTAAAAAATTAATCATTTTGATAAATCAGATAGCTATTCGATCTGAGAAAACGCATGAAGTGGCCAGGTGTAAACAGCCCCTATAAGATACCATGTAAAGTTATGTTAGCTAGACTTGATGACTACAGCGAGATGTTCTCAATAAAGAGTAACTTCTGTTGAAAGATATCCCAACGTCTCCTGGTCTCTGCTTTGACGAAGGAAACACAGGATAAAATGTTTAAGATTTGGATGTTCCTGAAAGGTGCTTTGTGTACCTTGCCACTGCTATGCTGTAATAAACTTAATTTTTGAGATCTTCCACATCCACATCATTTTTTCTATTACACCGGGTGGACCTCGTTTACACTTACTAACTATGGCCGCCTTATCTCAGCAATAAAAATAAATCTTATCTCGCCTTATCTCAGCAATAAAAATAAAAAACATCCTCCCATTTAAGCAAATTTTAGCAATTAAGCAAATTTCTTGTGTAAATATTTGTATGGACAAAAATATTCTATAATTAAAAAACCTAAATGGAACAAGTTTGACAAACAGAAATGGAATAATGAGTCCCTGAACAGAGCGAGGGTGAATCTCAAAAGCAGTGGTCAGTATTTTGTGTGTCCAGCAGCTGCTTTAAGCAAAACATATAATCACATTAATTCATTCCGATGTGATGGAACATATTGCAATATGGAACTGCGTTTGTGTGTTTGGACTAATACTGTTTAGACACGTTTATTGCATCCTGGCACTGATATTTACAAACGCTGAAAGTCATGAAACGCAAATGTCATTAACAGACACTAGACAGTGGTGAAGACTTTTCAGTGTAGTTATGGCAACACAAGAGAAACAACAATAGAAAAGATTACAACAATAAAAACATTTTTCAGATAAAACAAATATGGCCTTTTTATTTTGGTTAATAAAAAGAGATTCATACATACAAAAAAAAAATACAAAAAAAATACAAAAAAACATGATGTACAGGTAATAGCCTCAGGTGTAAGTTTGTGTTGGAAGAAGTTTGTGATCAGATACATTGCCAAACCATACAGAGTTCATAAACTAAGCTCATTTAGTTGGATTTTTGCTCATTTTAATGTTTTGGTCATATGTCTCATGAAATACCACTGGTGTCAAATTGGCATACGAGCAGATCTCTGTGAAACGGGTCGCAATGGTTTTATCAGCCTAAAACATGTGAGAATATTTTCCCTACAGATCTCCACACGCGGTTTCTCGCTGGTCTATGTCTGTGTGGTGCAGGCCAGTGTTTTGATGATTTTCGGTCACATACACACTTTAGTTTGGACCTTCAGTGACTGGAAATGAAAAGAGAGCGTCATGTCACCTCCGTAACGCAGTTACAGTCGAGGTTGGTTATCTATCAGACTGACTGGTTTGTGATTGTGAGATCCGTGTAAAAGAACGGCCGGCGCAAGACTCTCTAAGCGACATAGATTCCTAATGAACGAGTAAAATATAAAGTAAAGAGTTAAATAGAATAATCAAATATATTGCTTAACTATTATATAAATGACCAATAACCAATTGGCATTCTAACCTAAATTCAAGGTCATAATAAAATGGAGTCGGATAAAAGTTTAATTGGAATTATATTACTTTGCCACGCAGTAACCTTCACCTGCTTATCGGAAACTGTCGGAGGACCGATTGGGCAGGCCTTACAAAGTGGAGCCGCGATATCAGGGTCCCGCCCACACTCATACACACACCCCCTTAGAAATGGTTAATACAAAGTTTACTGCAGAATAACTCACTGAGTCAGTGTAAAATAAACAGTTATGGACATGTAGAAATTAAAGTTAAAGCTCCAATCTCCTCCTGAAAATCCCTTGGTAAAATACCACGCTTGGTGTAGACGGCTGCTCCCAGTGCGACTGCGGCACGGAGCCGGGATCCGGAATGGCCGTGTACAGGGGCCACTGCGAGGGGTCCATGTAGGAGAAGGCGGAGTAGAGGCTGGAGATTTGGCTGCCGTAGTACGAGTCAGACACATGGTGCTTGGAGTATTCTCCAAACCGCAGGTGTGACGCAGGCGAGGGAAAGGCGGAGCAGTAGTGCGGCAGGCTGAGCTGTTTGCATGTGACAAAGTAGTGCGTCTCGCTCTTAATCTGCGTTTTCCCACTGTCTGAGCCCAAGTGCTGCAGGGACGGCAGTGCCTGGCGACTGTACCAGTCGGGCGGTCGAGGGACCACTAGTGGCCACTAGAGAGTTGGAGATGCCGTAAGCGTACGGCAAAGCCGAAGACATGGTGCTTGCGCCACCCGACGCCTGCAGGTACTGGTCCTCCATGTTGGCCATTACATCATGGCTGATCTCACCAATGTCCACGTTACCAAAGGTGGTGTAGACAGGCTGCTCCCAGTGCGACTGCGGCACGGAGCCGGGATCCAGGACTGGCCTCTGGGACGAGCCCATGTAAGAGAAGGCGGAGTAGAGGCCGGAGGTTTGGCTTCCGTCTGCTTCCAGCCCCAAAACCCTCCTGGATTTTCCCTCCTGCAGTTCCTTCTTAGAAGTGGTAGGGGGTGTTGGAGGCCTGTGACTCTTACCTGAAGCAACAAATGGAAGAGATTGAATGAGTCTCTACTGTTCACCTGATCTGATTATTTGATCAAAAATACAGTGAAATATTATTCTAATGTAAATCATCTGTTTTCTATGTGAATATATAGTAAAGTGTAATTTATTCCTGTGATCAAAGCTGAATTTTCAGCATCATTACTCCAGTCTTCAGTGTCACATGATCCTTCACAAATCATTCTAATATGAGGATTTGATGCTCAAGAAACATTTATGATTATTATCAGTGTTGAACACAGTTGTGCTGCTTCAGATTTCTGTAGAAATTGAGATACATTTGGTCTTTTTGCGGTTTTATAAAAATGAAAACCATTGTAAACTATTGTAAACGTCTGCTCTGCTCATCCAGCACGAGTTGCAGTCGCACACAGTGCCGCACGAATCTGTCACGGCAGGTCAAAAAGTGAAGCGAGGATTCAAGGGCAGGAATAAGGATATTTATTAAGTAATAAAAAACAAAATAAAACTACAAACAAAAACTCCCCATGGGGGAAAACAAGACAGGCAACTTGCAGGAACAGGAAACACAAGGGAACATAGAACCAACGAACCAACACAGGACTGCAAACACAGGGAGATTAAATAGGGAGCAAACAAAAGAAGGTAATGAACAAAGCAGGTGGGGAAGATTAATCAATTATCAGGTAACAATATGGGAGGGGCCAGACAATTGACAGGAGAGCACATGGCACAAGGAATACAAGACAAGCCATGTGCTCTCAATAAACCAGACAAGACACAAACACATGACAAACCGGGAATGTCAGAGCTCTCTCACACACTGATGATGGCTTAGGCTGAAACGCGTCTGTGTGGACATGGTATAAATAAATATATGAGATATAACTAGAGAGTGTGGTTTTTCATCTTTATTTTGATAACTTCTTTATAACTCGCACCCATAAACGGTTAGGGAGTTGAGCGCACCTGTTCTATTTGAAGCTCTGTCACCAACCAGAAATAACCCAGACAGAAGTGACAGAACCCTGACAGAATCAGTTCACTGATCTCGTGATGATGGCGGTGGATTTGTTGCGCAACAGAGTCTAAACGTCTGATAAACGTCTTATCTTGTAGAATTCTCCCCTGATGCGCACAAATTAGGCTGCATTCAATAGCCTGTCTCCCAATATCAAACCTATCTCTGGACTGTGGTTGTGGCTCTGGTCTCTGTTTGCACTTTGAATATTGAGAGAGTTCTTTGATTATAGTTGCACTTATTGTTTGCACTTAATACGACTAAGAAAAAACTTTTGTATGTTTGTCATTTATACTCTTTATTTCTATTTTAAATTTTTTTATGTTCAATTTGTGGAAAGGAGTTCAGTTAGGAGGTCACACAGGTGAAATATTGAAGTTTATAATTAAGTGTTTTGGCACACCACGCCGAGTGGCGCTACGCATTGTTCTAAAGTTGGGTTTTATTCTGGCATGTTGAATTAGCGACAGACGCGGCGGCGCGTTCATTTGGACTTGTTTTTTTTTCATAACAGCTAAAAGAACTTAATAAACTCCGTCATTGTTCGGTCATACAGATAAGAGTAGAGTAGACTACACGTTCAAAACTGTAAACCTTTATTCATATTAGGCTAACGACAAAAGTTTGTCTGTCGTCTCTGTCTCCGGGAACTGCACGTCACAAAAATGAACCGAAAGCCACGTGTCTCGGCTCAGTCATGATAAGAAATATCTCTATGTCTAAAGCTTTAAATGTCAAAATATTTAATAAATGCTATCTGATTATGTAATCCTTATGAAACCGAGAGGCACAGAGGATCTGCTCAAACATGTTTATCATGTGTATGAGCGCTTCCCAATGAGGGAAGGACAACGCAAGACTGAAAACTCCTTCTAATTAAATGTAAATCACCCTGAATTAATGAATGGAAATTGAATTTAATATTGAATTGAACATTTTGTTCATGACAACAAATGAACATGAGTTTGAAGATTGAATTTAGTTTTGCTTGGAAAAAGCTGGCCCAAATCGAAGTAGCGTTTTAATTCTTCAATTATTGAAATAATGAAATATTTCATTAATAAACATTTATGACAGAAATATTACATGCAGCCTAAATGATTTAATTCCTTCATTATCAACACTTGAATAGCCTATTGCTAATGTCTAGAATAGTGGCAGTAGTTACTTTATCGTGGAGGTGCAGGACAAGAGGTGTTAATGTTCCGTCTTTCATATGGAGAGTGTCGGATAGCCAGCCTGATGAGCAGGCAAAGGCAACATTCTTCTATCTTTGAAGCAACAAAGGCTATTTGTTGCAGTTTTTTCTTTCGTGATTTGTGTGGATGACGCAGCGACATATACAGTATTATCAGCTGTATGATGTGTTTTTACCCTGAAATGTTTCATTTCGAGAGAGACCCGGCACGCGCAGTGAGGGAGACAAAAGAAACTTACTAAAAAAAGATCCAGCGCAAGAGAGAGGCAAAGAAAAACGCCTGTTCTTAATTTATGTTGCTTTGCACCATTTTCGTTTTGTACCGTTACATTTTTTTAATTTAGCTGCAATTTCATTGACAATATAAATTTAAAATGTTGGAAGAATAAGATTCTGTGTTTCTTATTTTGCATCGCGAAGGGAATAAACTCTACCGATGCAACCCTGTTTTAAATAAATAAACTGTCCCGACACTTTATGTAAACCTTGAAATGTGCGATGGGTTTTCAAACTTAATACATTTTATTTTTATTTTACATTTTCATTGTTTATTTTTTTAATTGAAAGCAATACAGCAGAATGGCTTCTAAGCGATTGTGGTGTTCTGTTCTTGGGTGTAATAAGGAACACAGCATCATTTTGATGTTCCTAAATCCGAACCGCTGAAGACGCAGTGGCTGAGTTTGTTTTCGAAGGGAATATTCCCCACGATCAACGTCAATGCTTTCATGTTTGTGCGAATCATTTCTCACAGCAGACTGCTTTACCAACGAGGGTCAGTAAAGCTGGTTTTGCTAAGAAGCTGCTCCTGAAAAAAGGATCGGTACCAACTATTCGTGTTCCTGCTGCACCTCCAGAAGAAGAAGTGAGTGTAACGTTTTATTAACCTTTATATTAATCTTTATATTAATCTTTGCAAATCGCTAGCACGCTTCACGATGAATGTGGCTGTTTACACTCAGGGTACATTACGGCATGTTTTCTATGTACGACGTTCTCAATATAATTCATAATCCCACGTTTATAATGAACAATGCGTTATGGTTATTGTGTTACAAACGGTGTTCACACAGAACAGAGGGGTGGGGTGAGCAAAGCTCATTATCATTTAAAGACACATGCACTTAACCCTTGTGTGGTGTTCAAAACCCTATAACCGCCGGGATCTTCTCGGTCAAAAATGACCGGACTATAAAAAATAGCTTATAAATCTTTCATTATAGTATATTTTCACCCAATATTGGATTCAATCTTTTTGTCAACTTGTTCTCTTTCGATTAGGACTGGTTTTATATTTCTATTTGCATCTGAATAATCATAGGCCTCATTTATTTGACAGTTGGGATCTAATTTTTTGAGAGAAAAAAAACATTATTTTTGAATAATTTTGGAAATCTTAAATAAAATCTGAAGAAAATTGGCACTGTTGATCACACTAGTCTACTTAAATTTTTCACCAGGAATTTTGTTTTGAAAAACTTTTATTTTGTACAAAATGGCACAGAGTTACACTTGTGGTGTTCCACTGGGCCATTGAGGGCCATTGTTTCAATGGGCCATTGAAAGTGAATGTGAGAGACTGAAAAGTTAGAACGCCATGAGGAATATCTTTAGATCTGATTATATTGAGTTTGGGCTCTTTTTAATCGTGAGCTCCTGCTGTAAATAACGTATTTTTTTATGAAGATACGAGTAAAAAGGCCAAGTCTAAGCTACCTTGCTTGGTTACGTGAGTCTGTGGATTTTTTTGTGTTAGAACTCCAAGAGGAATATCTTTAGTTCTGAGTGATGGATTATGTTGAGTTTGGACTCATCTTAATTGTAAGCATTTGCTGTAAATAATGATGTGTCATTTTCCACAATCGGAGCATGTTTCATGACTTCAACTTTCATGTCTCAAGTTTAGTAAAAAGCCTGAAACAATTATGCTTGTTGTATTCTACTCATTGAGACCTTTCAAATGACATATGACACAGGACAGTCTGAGCTGTATGATGTATTTGACATATTGCTGAATGTAATATGAAAAATTTGTTTATAAATTATGATATATTTTTTCTATTTATCAGCAAATAACTCAGCACTACTTGGGAGTTTATCAAATTGGCTACATTCATTGTAAATTTCAGACTCTAAGCTTTCAAATGACATCTATTTTAAGTTGATCAAGGTAATATTTTTGAAAAATATTATGATTATTTATTTCGCAGCTAGGTGGCGCCTGCGGGGGGTACACTCCGTTTTAGAGTGATAACTCAGCACTCGTTAGGAGTTGATCAAAGTGATTGAATGCATTAAAAAGCTTTAAAATGATACCTATTTTGTGTTGTTCCATTCATTGGTTGCATTGGTCTCTCCCATTCACTTTCAATGGCCCATTGAAACAATGGCCCACAATGGCCCTCAATGGCCCAGTGGAACACCACAAGTGTAACTCTGTGCCATATTGTACAAAATAAAAGTTTTTCAAAACAAAATTCCTGGTGAAAAATTAAAGTAGACTAGTGTGAGCAACAGTGCCAATTTTCTTCAGATTTTATTTTACACTCACCTAAAGGATTATTAGGAACACCTGTTCAATTTCTCATTAATGCAATTATCTAATCAACCAATCACATGGCAGTTGCTTCAATGCATTTAGGGGTGTGGTCCTGGTCAAGACAATCTCCTGAACTCCAAACTGAATGTCAGAATGCAATTGAGCGTGGCATGGTTGTTGGTGCCAGACGGGCCGGTCTGAGTATTTCACAATCTGCTCAGTTACTGGGATTTTCTCGCACAACCATTTCTAGGGTTTACAAAGAATGGTGTGAAAAGGGGAACACATCCAGTTTACGGCAGTCCTGTGGGCGAAAATGCCTTGTTGATGCTAGAGGTCAGAGGAGAATGGGCCGACTGATTCAAGCTGATAGAAGAGCAACTTTGACTGAAATAACCACTCGTTACAACCGAGATATGCAGCAAAGCCTTTGTGAAGCCACAACACGCACAACCTTGAGGCGGATGGGCTACAACAGCAGAAGACCCCACCGGGTACCACTCATCTCCACTACAAATAGGAAAAAGAGGCTACAATTTGCACGAGCTCACCAAAATTGGACAGTTGAAGACTGGAAAAATGTTGCCTGGTCTGATGAGTCTCGATTTCTGTTGAGACATTCAGATGGTAGAGTCAGAATTTGGCGTAAACAGAATGAGAACATGGATCCATTATGCCTTGTTACCACTGTGCAGGCTGGTGGTGGTGGTGTAATGGTGTGGGGGATGTTTTCTTGGCACACTTTAGGCCCCTTAGTGCCAATTGGGCATCGTTTAAATGCCACGGCCTACCTGAGCATTGTTTCTGACCATGTCCATCCCTTTATGACCACCATGTACCCATCCTCTGATGGCTACTTCCAGCAGGATAATGCACCATGTCACAAAGCTCGAATCATTTCAAATTGGTTTCTTGAACATGACAATGAGTTCACTGTACTAAAATGGCCCCCACAGTCACCAGATCTCAACCCAATAGAGCATCTTTGGGATGTGGTGGAACGGGAGCTTCGTGCCCTGGATGTGCATCCCACAAATCTCCATCAACTGCAAGATGCTATCCTATCAATATGGGCCAACATTTCTAAAGAATGCTTTCAGCACCTTGTTGAATCAATGCCACGTAGAATTAAGGCAGTTCTGAAGGCGAAAGGGGGTCAAACACAGTATTAGTATGGTGTTCCTAATAATCCTTTAGGTGAGGATTATCCTTTTAAAATAATTCAAAAATAATGTTTTTTTTACTCAAAAATTGAGATGCCTACTTTCAAATAAATGAGGCCTACAATTAATCAGATGCAAATAGAAATATAAAACCAGTCCTAATTGAAAGAGAACAAGTTGACAAAAAGATTGAATCCAATATTGGGTGAAAATATAGCATAACAAGTGATTTATAAGCAATTTTTTGTAGTCCGGTCATTTTTGACCGGGAAGACCACAAGTGTAACAAGGTGACAAATTGTCAAAAAACATTTGAGAAGTAGTTATACCATCTGTGAATAGAGTCACTAAGTTTCAGTTCAAAGCGATAACATTAACTAGTATTTTGGGGTAAAAGACAGAAAATTCTCTCCGGGTCATAATGACCCGAACACCACATGAGGGTTTTAAACGGCGTGCTGAAAACAGAGCTGTTTTTGACCAGGTAAAATGAGTTTTTTCTTACAATACTAATGAGAATTTGTAATTAAAGTATATTACAAACTTTTAATTTAGACCCTAAAGAATCATATTAGCTTGTACAAAAATGGCATTATATGATTATGACCCCTTTAAGACATCTTTGCCAGAAATGACATGCGTTTTCAAATACTGTTATGCTGTAGGCTAACGTTAGTGTTTTACGGTCAATAGTACTAATCAGCTGATTGTCCCACGAACGTAACCAGCACATTTCTCCCCACATAACAAAGCCACAACACAGCGAGGGAGAAGAACTAAGTTACATGAAACAATATAACTACACTCAGTTACTAACGTAACCTCGGTTCTCTCTAGAGAGGGAACGAGTGTTGCATAAGTTTAGCCTACGCTACGGGAAAACTCCTTTTCTCGAGAATATTGAAGCAAAAAATTATCCTTAATTTTTAATAATTTAAAACGCATTTGCTGCAGCAGGCAGACCTAGGCGAGACAGCTCGCGCGCCATTGGCTGCTCTGCGGCAACATCTGCAACCTATCAGTGCGTCTGTCATGACGTCAGCGCCAATGGGAAGCTCATCCCGCACCACGTCATGGCCCGCCAATATGGGTGTGGCCTTAGCCTATAAATACCCATCGCTCAGGTTGCACTATGATTTCAGTCGACTGGAAGCAAAACCATAACGCAGCACAAGCACGGCAGGCTACGCAACACTCGTTCCCTCTCCAGAGAGAACCGAGGTTACGTTAGTAACCGAGTGTCGTTCTCTTACGAGAGTACTCTCGTGTTGCGTAAGTTTAGCTTACGCTACGGGAACCCTATGTAAAGCGCCGTGCGTGCTGAGGTTCCAACACTTATGTCCCAAGGGCAGTAGCCCGGGGCTCATGTATAAGTGGAATAGTCGCATAGCGGCAAAACGGGGCGGAGCCGTGCATGTGCCCGGTCGCCTGAACGACGGTCCAGACAGGCTGTCCAGGGACAACGTTCCTCCAGGGGAATGGTCCTTGCATTCTCAGACAGTCCAGCTGCTGTGGCGCCGTTTCAGCAAAGCGAACGTCGACCTATTTGCGTCAAAAGACAACGCTTATTGCCCAGTGTTCTTCTCGAAGAACGAGGACGCGCTGGTCCAAACATGGCCCAGCTGCCCTCTGTACGCTTTTCCCCCGATCTCGCTGTTACCACAGGTAATCAGGAGAATCAGGGAGACTGGCCACTTGGTGCTCCTCGTAGCCCCGCGATGGGAGAACCAAATTTGTTTCCCGGTGCTGATACGGCTGACGGACTTAGCCCCATGGCCGATTCTGGTGAGAAGGGATCCAGAGCGCTGGTCTCTGCATGCATGGATAATCAACGGATACCCGTTGTTCTGCCAGAAGGGGTCGTGAACACGATCACGCAGTCTAGAGCTCCTTCTACGAGAAGGCTCTACGCATCTAAATGGTCTGTGTTTACTAGCTGGTGCGCCGACAAAAACCTAGACCCACAAACCTGTGGAGTCTCGGGGGTGCTTTGTTTCCTTCAAGAGCTGTTGGATATGGGCAGAACCCCTTCCACGCTCAAAGTATATGTTGTGGCCATTGCGGCGTTCGCAGAGCCGATGCGTGGCCAGTCAATAGGAAGGAACGAGTTCGTCATCCGCTTCCTTAGAGGAGCCAGGAGGATGAATCCCCCGCGGCCCCCGTCGGTTCCTATTTGGGATCTTTCTATAGTCCTGGAGGCCTTGAAAGCACATCCCTTTGAACCCTTGCAGACCGTGGATCTGAAATACCTTTCGCTCAAAACCGTTTTTCTGATAGCCCTGTCATCAGTCAAGCGTGTGGGTGACTTACACACGTTATCTGTTAACGCCGCGTTTCTCAAGTTTGGACCTAATGACTCTAAAGTCATCCTCAAGCTGAGACACGGTTATGTCCCCAAAGTGCTTGGCACTCCCTTCAGAGCGCAGGTTATTACATTATCGGCTCTGCTGGGATCCGGTAGCGAGGTTGACGTTAACCTCCTCTGCCCTGTCAGGGCGTTAAGGGTTTACGTCATGCGCTCCGCCTCCTTCAGGCGCTCGGAGCAGCTCTTCGTTTCGTTCGGTGGGTGCGCCAAGAGCCTTGCCACCTCAAAACAGACTCCGTCCAGATGGATAGTGGACGCTATCGCGGCAGCATATGCGTCTAAAGACCTGCAGTGCCCTTTGGGCGTTAGGGCTCATTCCACCAGAGGCATGGCCTCTTCGTGGGCTTGGTCCAGCGGGATTTCTATTCATGACATTTGTATGGCGGCAGGCTGGGCCTCCCCCTCTACATTTGTTAGGTTTTATAACCTAGAAGTCCCTGCCCTGCAGGCTAGACTTTTTTCAGTCTAAGTTAAGAGTATGTGCTGTTCAGATTCGCTCATGCACAAGCTACTCTCACATTAATCCTAGCTCCCCTGGTTGAGCTGCACTATAAGGGTTGATATTCCCTTCTCAGTATGGACCGACTGTGCCGCTCTGTATTCCCTGCTACATGACACTGTGTGCTTATGTACATATACTGGCCCACTTAGTTGGCCGTCTTATTCCCACTAATCTGTGTTCCCCGGGTGTGCCCCTGGGACTTTATGTGGTTGATGCTTGGCGTGCACGGCGTTGACAAGGGGTTCCCGTAGCGTAAGCAACTTACGCAATACGAGAGAACCTCTCGTAAGAGAACGTACTCGATTACTAACGTAACCTCGGTTCTCTCTAGAAGAGGGAACGAGTATTGCGTAACCTGCCGTGCTCGCGCCGCGAGCTGATCTCGCTTCAGTTAATGAAAACCAGGTAAGCAGCCCCTGAGACCGTCCTTTTATACGCTAAGCCAACCCCATTCTGGCAGGCTGTGACGCGTGAGGGCGCAAAGTTAAACTAAACTTACGCAACACGAGAGTACTCTCGTAAGAGAACTGGAAGTAAACAAAACTAGAGGTATTCCGCATTTCATGGAAAGAGAGCTCGAATGCATACAGAGAGGCCTTAAAAGCTGCTAGATCTGCTTATTTTTCAAACCTATTAGAAGAAAATAAACACAACCCTAGGTATTTATTTGAAACAGTGGCTAAACTAACGAAAAAGAAAGCTTCAGGCCCAGAAGTTTCCAAGCAGCACAGCAGTAATGACTTTATAAACTTCTTCACTTATAAGATTGATAATATCAGGGAGAAAATTATAACCATGCAACCGTCTACTACAGTATCGCATCAGGCAGTGCATTGTAGTGTCCCTAAGGAAAAATTCGATTCATTCATTGCTATAGGAGAGGAAGAATTCGTTAAACTCGTTAAATCATCTAAATCGACAACATGCATGTTAGACCCCATACCGACTAAGCTACTGAAAGAGATGCTTCCAGAGGTCATAGATCCTCTTCTCAATATCATTCATTCATCTTTGTCATTAGGATACGTACCAAAAACTGTTTTAGCTGGCTATGATTAAACCGTTTGTTAAAAAAACGCAACTTGATCGTACAGAATTAGTCAATTACAGGCCGATCTCGAATCTTCTTTTTCTGTCAAAGATACTAGAAAAGGCGGTATCCTCACAACTATGTTCCTTTTTAGTCCAGTCAAGTCAAGTCATCTTCATTTATAGCGCTTTTAACAATGTAGATTGGTTCAAAGCGGCTTTACAGAGATACAAGGATAGTTTTGGCTTTATAGCAGTTCTTGAATAAAGTTATTTTCCAGCTAAAGTTAATTTGATTGATTCACTTCGGCCGCAACGATCATTAGTTATTAACTTGGGGGGCGCTAACACAACACTGTTTTAACAGGAAAATCTACACAGACTTTAAACGCGAAACCTGTGAGAACGCTGCTGGCGTGCACATGCGTATTACGTGTTCAGTCTATTGGTATGCGCGTTTGGAATATATGTGCGCAGGTTTGTAATTCCCTACAAACCAAGCCTTAAAAAACGACTTGTCTGGCCTTAACATTTTGATACAGAATTGTATAACTTCCGGGTAGATAAGCGAACCGAATTTTCCCGACAACGCTTTATCAGTAGAGTGGTAAAGGGATCCTCCATAAGGAGAAACTAGTTGGCACTAGTGTTGGGCGATATACTCCATTTTCATATTGTCCTATCGTCAGCCTGTGAGATCGGCGATACACGATATTATCGTGAGGGGGGCGGGGCTTACTTATTTGATTAATAACTTGCTTATTTACTCATCAATTTGCTTGTTTTATTACTTCGTTTTATATATGAGAATCTTTTTCTATTTTGCTAGCAAAGGTGAAGTGTTTATTAATAGGCTAAATCAGGTTATTTCCCGGTATAGTGAGGTAAAAAAAAAGATCCTAATCATTCTTGTATCTGACTCGGAGTATTTCAACATGTCAGCGGGAAATTTACGGACACACATTATCCTCTCATGCCGTTACAGATGCAGCATTTTGACTGTACTTCTGCAGGAGATGAGAACACGTTTTAATAATTTCTTGGGTCAAGAAAGAGTCGGAGTCTGTGATATATATCCTCCTACCAGTGCTCTCTCTGTCTGGATGCACTTCACATTATGCGCACTGCACTTCAATAAGCCCAAATAACGTGGGTTAATGTGTTTTAAATGCCGGGAGAAATCAGAGGCAAAAATCTAAAAGTCGATCGGTTATACTTAACTTATGACTTGACTCTGATAAAGGAAAACGGGTTAATGCATTTACATGACCACATGCATTGTCAGTTTATTCAGCATAATCAAGTTAATAACGTGCATGTAAACGCGCTCATTCCCTGAAAATTAAAGCAGAAACGGAAAAAAAATGTTTTGAGGAGTCCTCATACGCGCGTGTCGGTGATGTCGCAAGTGTGGTTATGTGGTGATGTCGTTATAAATTTAGGCAAGGCAAATTAATTGTAGTTCCTAATTAATTTAATAACAATACTAGCTTCATTATAATAATAATGATGTTACGTTCCATGTGTGTTTTGTCTTGTTGTCACTGGTCTGCGCACGCAAGTATATTTTGCACGTGTTGATTGTTTGTGCTCATTATCTCTCTCTGTTTTTTAGCTCGCTCTCGGCTCGCAGGCTGCTGTGACTGGCCTAGCGGGACGTCACTCATCATTGGGGCGGCGCCCGGGAGCCAATCAGAGTTGTCCAGCTGGGTTCAAAGGGATGGCGTGCTCATTCATGCTCTCTCTCTCGGAAGCGACCATGAGCTCGCGTAGCGGTCTGAGTTATCTAAAATGTGAATCTAGATCCATATAGTGAAGCCTTGCTCTTTGTAGTGGAATGAGTTGTGTGCTTTGTGCTCGGTTTATTACCTTTGGTACTTGTTATGTTTCAATCTTAGAGACAATAGTTTCGATGTGTGTCCAAGTTCAATGCTATGGGGTCCTGTAACACGGCTCTTTGGGGAAGAGAACGACAGGTCAGTATGCCGCGGTATACATAATGCCCGTAGTGTTGTTTATTTGTTAGATACACTCAGGGCCGGCTCTGTAAATCTGGGGGCCCTAAGCAGGATAATTTTGGGGCCCTGCCTTGCAGTGAATAATGGAGTATTGCCACCGCAAACCAGCAACTGTATACAATCTAACCCTTACACATTTCATCTGTACCTCTTTTAACATGATTGCCCACAATTATTTTACTGCTTATTAAAGTACACTCACTGAAACAGTAAAAGTAAAGATTACAGATTTGCCAAATTTCTACATCTACTTTATTACTGTCTGAATGCTTTGTAAATTTTAAAACAGCACTAACTGTTTTTTGTCCACTAGACAGCTTAAAACCTTTAGTATTAAAAATCTTCAATAAAGTTGTTGCATAGGCCTACTACAGGTGATGCTGGAGTCTCTATCTTTGAACTTCTTTTCCCTGTTCCATACTTTAAAAAGAGGGAGAAGTTGGACCAGTAATTTCTTTGCTTCCTTCTAAAGTGATTTAAACATATTCTTCTATATTGATCTATCAAAGAGATAAAAAATTCTGCAAAAGATTTTAGTTTGAGTTGGTATTTATTTTTTATATATTCCAACTACAAAAACACTACTTCAGCGAACAATCATTAGCCAAATGTGTATATAAAATGTTTAGTAATAAAATATATACATAAATCTAATAAAAGCTCTAGGTAACACTTTTTACATTTTACAGTCATTGTTGCACGTTACATGTAGTTCATACAAAAATAATTCTACAGTAAAAACTGCTTAAAATGTGGATTTCGTTTGAGTAGGCTACCTCTACTTTAATGGGATAATGTCCACTTTAACGCACCCTCTGGTTGCCAAGAAACAGCGCCGCGAATTGTACAGAAAACGCAATAGGCCGCTCTTTGTGCATTGTGTAATGTGCCAAGTTCAAAAATTAATACAAAAAGAATTCTACAGTAAAAACTGCTTAAAATTTGGATTTCGTTAGAGTAGTAGCTCTACTATAATGTGATTTTTTTTCTCCTTTTTTCTGCACCCGTTAGATAGACTCGTTTAATTTTTGCGGTCAAATTTCCAAGTCCAGGGAAGACAACGATTTTACACGGTTGGTTGACTGTTAAAATGCGGCGACACCGGCGAGTACCATCTGTAGTTAGGGGGCCCCCTAGTGGCGGCGGGGCCCTAAGCAGCCGCTTAGTTCGCTTATAGGGAGAGCCGGCTCTGGATACACTAGGTTAAGAGTGAGCGCCACTCTGTGTATGTTTTGTTTTAGTAGTTAGTTTATTTAGGTGCCGGATGCACCGAAGACTTCGGTTTTCTTTTCACCTTTTTCTTTGGTTAGGTTTAGGTTTAGTATAAGGATTGTTTTGTTATATTCTGTTCTTTTCTTTGGCGCCACTTTTTGGTTCTCTTCCTTTTTATTGTTGTTTGATCATTTATATATTTAAACATTGTACATAGCGCACTTCCTTATTACTAGAACTGGATCTAGTGGCTTCGGCTTTGTGTCAATAAAATCCAGTTTGTCTCTTTAAGTTGAGTCTGACATGTGTTTTTTCCACTTTATTCAGCCATCAGCAGTAATAATAAAATAAGTGTTGCGAAACATCTCCTAGACTTTAAAAGATCGTAACATTTAATGGGGGCTCATCCGGGATATTTACATTTACATTTATTCATTTAGCTGACGCTTTTATCCAAAGCGACTTACAATTGCTATATATGTCAGAGGTCGCACGCCTCTGGAGCAACTAGGGGTTAAGTGTCTTGCTCAGGGACACATTGGTGTCTCACAGTGGATTCGAACCCGGGTCTCTCACACCAAAGGCATGTGTCTTATCCATTGCGCCACCACCCCTACCACCACCTGACCATGTTCAGTACTTTCCTTGTAGAGTGTTAATGTTCACGAGGCAGTGATTAGCGGATGGGCTGGTTGATTATATGGTTAGTGATCCTGATGAGAGTAAGTATGGCTGATTTTGATTTAGGCACTTTTGTTAATGCACCTACGGAGGAGCAACTTAGTAAGTGTAGGAAAGAGGATCTGCTGCGTATCGCTGCTCATTATCAGATTGCTGTGTCAAGGCAGCGGCGTAAAAGAGAGATTAGGTTTGCTGTGTCCCAAAGGTTGGCTGAATTGGGTGTTCTGGTGCTGCCTGCGGTAGTCGGTGAAGGTTCTCTTGGTGCTGACGGTCGCCCTGGTGAGGAGGAGCTGGGTGGAATGGCTGAGGTAGAGGGGTCTGAAGCCAAGGCTGTTTTGCCGCCCTTTGATCCTTTTTCTCCAGCCTCAGGTGAGTCTGGAAGAAGTGACGCGCGACTTAAAGTCCGCTTAGCGCGAGTCCAAATGGAAGCACGCGAACGGGCAAAAGACCGTCGGGCTGATTTGGAATTCCGACTCGAAATCCGCAGATTAGAAAGCGAGTCGGAGACGCAGATTAAGCTGCGTGAACTGGAATTGAGTGCAGCAAAAGGGACACCTGTTCCAGTGGTGCAACCCTTGCAGGCCGCTGATGCTCCGACGGGGGCTGGGTCGGTGGGAACCACCTTTGAGGTCAGTAAACATATTTCTCTTGTGCCGCAGTTTCGAGAAACAGAAGTCGATTCCTATTTTATCTTGTTTGAGCGGATTGCATCCACACTACATTGGCCTAAAGAGGTTTGGCCGTTGCTGTTACAGTGCAAGTTAACCGGTAAAGCTCAAGATGTTTGCGCTACGTTGTCCTTAGCGGATAGCGTGAATTATGAAGTAGTGAAAGCTGCGATTTTGCGTGCATATGAGCTGGTACCCGAAGCCTTTAGCCAGCGTTTTAGGAGTCATAAGAAAAATTCCAGTCAGACTTTTGTTGAATTTGCGAGGGAGAAAGGCATTTTGTTTGACAAATGGTGCACATCTAGTAAAGTAAATGATTTTAAAGACGTGGGTGAGTTAGTTCTTTTAGAAGAATTTAAGAACTGTATACCTGAGCGTGTTGTCATTTACTTGAATGAGCAAAAAGTGACGTCTTTATCTCAAGCCTCTGTTCTGGCAGATGAGTTTTCATTGACGCATAAAAATGTGTTTGCTTCTGCACGTTTTGAGAAAGCTGCTATTCAAGTGAGCTCGAGTAGTCCGTCTCGACCAAAATCAGTTAATCCAAAATCAAAGGAAGATCGAGAATGTTTTTATTGTCACAAATCTGGCCATTTAATTGCCGATTGTATTGTGCTGAAATGAAAACAGTCGAGTTCTGTACCTAAGAGTGCTGGTTTTGTAAAACGGATTGATTCTAAAAAAATTGAATGTAATGACAAGCTTGATTCCAGTTACGTACCTTTTCTGATGGAAGGGTTAATTTCCGTTACGGGAAATTCTGAGGAAAGGATAAGAGTTCAGCTGCTCCGTGATACTGGGGCCATGCAGTCCTTTATTAGTGCAGATGTACTGCCGTTCTCGGAGCAAACTTTTTGTGGCAGTCATGTTCTAGTACAGGGCACAGGGCATGTGTCAAGACACATCTCTTTGACCTAGCATTCACATAATACATTATAGACTTCTATAATTTAATGTTAGGCTGCATAGATTAGGTCAGCCGGAACCGGGAACACTTCCCATAAATCCTGATGTACTCGTTACATCATGAGAAGAATGGCATCTACGCTAATTTTAGTGTCTGTGTTTATCCCGAGGTTTTCCTGCAGCCTGCCGGATCCGGGCCGTATCCAGATCTGACGAAGGACCTTCGCCTGGACCCGATGACAACGCAGTGCTGAAGTGCCAACTAGTCTGTCCCTATGGAGGATCCCTCTACCACTCTACAGATAAGGCGTTGTCGGGAAAATTCGTTTTGCGTTCCTACCCCTAAGCGACAAAATAAAATAAAATTCTTTATCAAAATTTATAAGGAAAGACAAGTACTTTTACTTTGGCTTTTAGGCTTGGCTTGTAGGGAAAATCCAAACCTGCGTAATTTCAAATGCACATAACTATAGAACCCATTCTAAATGCGCATGTGAACGCCATCAGCGTTTCTCACAGGTTCGCGTTTAAAGTTTGTGTAAAGAGAATGGTGTCGTCTTAGCGGCCCCTAATTTAATAACAAATGATCGTTGCGACGGAAGCAAATCAATCAAAACTAACTTTAGATGGAAAATAACTTAACTCTGCTATAAAGCCAAAACAATCTCTGTTACCTTAAATTATACGCTTATCTCTGTGAAGCTGCTTTGAAACAATCTACGTTGTTAAAAGCGCTATATAAATGAAGATGAATTGACTTGACTTGACATAGAGATGGGTCTCGTTCAAGTTCCGTTGCATCAGATTCACTTAGAATCAGAGCTATGCACGGGTTTTGTGAAAGTAGCTGTTCGTGAACGTTTACCTGTGAGTGGGGTACAACTTATTTTAGGCAATGATTTAGCCGGTGGAAAAATCATGCCTTTGCTGGAAGTCCTTGACAATCCAGTTGCGCTCGAACAGCCTGATGAGTTATCACAGTCATATCCGGAAACGTTTTCGACTTGTGTAGTGACGCGGGCTCAAGCTCGTAAAGCGGATGCTGATGATTTGGCTACATCTTTTATCGCACCTGTTTTTATCAATGATGTTGTATCTGACGAAATTAAAACTGTTGAAAATTCGCATGTTCCTAATACTCCGAGTGTAAAGCTGCGTGTGACGCGCGAGAGACTTATTGTTGCTCAAAAACAGGATAAAAGTCTTCAGAAGTGCTTTGCTGCTGCTGTTTCCACAGAGAAAGCTCAAGAGAGAAAAGCTGCATATTTCGTTGAGGACGATTTATTGATGCGTAAATGGTGTTCGGATATTGCAGATGATGCTGAATGGAGTAGTGTGTATCAGATTGTGATTCCATCATGTTACCGACAACAAGTTTTGTCTCTAGCTCACGATCATGATTTATCAGGACATTTAGGGATTAGGAAGACTTATCACCGAATTTTAAGACACTTCTTTTGGCCTAGAATAAAAGCTGATGTTACACAATTTTGCCGCACTTGTCGCGTTTGTCAGATTACTGGCAAACCAAACCAGGTGATTCCGTGTGCTCCTCTTGTTCCTATTCCGGTAGTAGGAGAGCCGTTTGAACATGTTATTGTTGATTGTGTTGGTCCGTTGCCTAAGTCTAAAACTGGTAACCAATTCCTATTGACAGTGATGTGTACTGCAACTAGATTTCCTGAGGCGATCCCATTGAGAAGAATCACGGCACCTATCGTAACTAGAGCACTTGTTAAGTTTTTTTCTACGTTTGGTTTACCAAAAATGGTGCAGACAGATCAAGGCACTAATTTTCTGTCGAAAATCTTTACTCAAGTATTGTCTAGTTTAAATGTTTCCCACAGGATCGCAAGTGCCTATCACGCTGAAAGCCAGGGGGCACTTGAACGTTTCCATCAAACGTTAAAGTCAATGCTCAGAAAGTACTGTATGGAAACAGGGAAAGAGTGGGATGAGGGTGTACCATTACTTTTATTTGCGATCAGAGAAGCAGTTCAGGAAAGTCTCGGATTCAGTCCTGCTGAACTAGTATTCGGGCACACTGTCAGAGGACCTTTGAAAATGCTCAAAGAGAATCTGTTGCCTGTTGAGTCTAGCCCGAAAATGAACGTGCTGGATTACGTGAGTAAGTTCCGTGAGCGCTTGCATCAAGCTTGTTCCGTGGCAAGAGAGTCACTGGAAGTGGCTCAGGGTAAGATGAAGGGTCACTATGATCGTAAATCTGTACAGCGTACCTTTAATAAAGGTGATCAAGTGTTGGTGTTGCTGCCTATGGTAGGGTCTGCTTTATCAGCACGATTTTCTGGACCATACGAGGTGGTAAGAAAACTTAGTACTACAGATTATGTAATCGGAACTCCAGATAGAAAAAGGAATACTCGCGTGTGTCACGTGAATATGTTAAAGACTTTTTACAATAGAGAAGCTGTCCAGAATGTGTCACTTTCAGAAGAAATCATTGCTCCTGTGTCATCTCCTGTGTCATCTCCTGTGTTCACTTGTGCTGCTGTCGAGATTACTGATCCGGAGAATGATGGAGTCATTCTTCGTCACACTCATCAACAATGTGCTCTACTTAAGAATTCTGAGGTATTATTTGATCTTACATCTCATGTATCTCATTTATCTGAACAACAAGGATGTGATATTATGCAGTTGATTGATGATTTTCCTGCTTTATTTAACGATGTACCTTCTCGCACTACAGTTTTGGAGCACGACATTAATGTGGGTGATGCTGCTCCGATTAAACAGCATGCGTACCGCGTAAATGCAGCGAAAAGAGATGTGATGCGAACTGAGGTTGAGTATCTAGTAGAGCATGGACTTGCTCAGTTCAGCTGTAGTCCCTGGAGTTCTCCATGCTTATTAGTGCCGAAGAGCAATGGCACGGCGCGATTTTGTACTGATTACCGAAAAATAAATGCGGTGACGGTGCCCGACTGCTTCCCTTTACCGCACATGGAAGATTGCGTCGACAACCTCGGTTCAGCCCGTTATGTCAGCAAGTTAGACTTGTTAAAGGGCTACTGGCAAGTTCCTCTTACGAGTCGTGCTTCTGATATTTCTGCATTTGTCACCCCTGATAGTTTTCTTCAGTACTCAGTAATGGCTTTCGGCATGCGTAACGCTCCGGCCACTTTTCAGCGGCTTATTAACATCGTGTTGTCTGGAGTACCTAAGTGCAATGCATACTTAGATGACTCAGTTGTTTACTCGACCGATTGGATGGAACACATTTCGTCATTGCGAACAGTTTTCGAGCGTTTGGAGAAAGCCTCGTTGACTTTAAATTTAGCCAAATGTGAGTTTGGGCAGGCCACTATTACGTATCTCGGGAAGGAAGTCGGTCAAGGGGAGGTGCGCCCGTTAGAAGCAAAAGTTACGGCTATAGCTGAGTTTCCTGCTCCAACCACTCGGCGAGAGCTCCGTCGATTTTTGGGGATGGCTGGCTATTATCGTGGCTTCTGTAGAAATTTCTCGACGATTGCACATCCACTAACTGCGCTTCTTAGTCCATCCCGTACGTTTCTATGGTCTGAGGATTGTCAACATGCTTTTAATACGATCAAGGATCTTTTGTGTAATGCACCTGTTTTAGCCGCACCGAACTGTGACTCTGCTTTTAAACTCGATGTAGATGCGAGTTCTGTTGGTGCTGGAGCTGTGTTGATTCAGACAGGTGAGGATGGAATTGATCATCCGGTCTGTTATTTTTCACGGAAGTTCAACAAACATCAGTTGAATTATTCGACGATTGAGAAGGAGGCATTAGCACTTTTAATGGCACTTCAATATTTTGATGTGTATGTCGGATCGAGTAACATTCCGATCACCGTGTTTACCGACCATAACCCTTTAGTTTTTTTATCACGTATGTATAATCAGAATCAGCGTCTGATGCGCTGGTCTCTGATTGTACAGGGTTACAATTTGGTAATTAAGCATAAGAAAGGTGTCGAGAATGTGATAGCAGACGCACTATCTAGAGTTGCCCATGGTGGCATGTGAGCGTACGTATTTGAACAACTATGTGTTTGAGCTATCCCATATAGTTGATTCTTAAGGGGGGAAGTGTTACGTTCCACGTGTGTTTTGTCTTGTTGTCACTGGTCTGCGCACGCTAGTATACTTTGCACGTGTTGATTGTTTGTGCTCATTATCTCTCTCTGTTTTTTTAGCTCGCTCTCGGCTCGCAGGCTGCTGTGACTGGCCTAGCGGGACGTCACTCATCATTGGGGCGGCACCCGGGAGCCAATCAGAGTTGTCCAGCTGGGTTCAAAGGGATGGCGTGCTCATTCATGCTCTCTCTCTCGGAAGCGACCATGAGCTCGCGTAGCGGTCTGAGTTATCTAAAATGTGAATCTAGATCCATATAGTGAAGCCTTGCTCTTTGTAGTGGAATGAGGATCCATATAGTGAAGTCTTGCTCTTTGTAGTGAAATGAGTTGTGTGCTTTGTGCTCGGTTTATTACCTTTGGTACTTGTTATGTTTCAATCTTAGAGACAATAGTTTCGATGTGTGTCCAAGTTCAATGCTATGGGGTCCTGTAACACGGCTCTTTGGGGAAGAGAACGACAGGTCAGTATGCTGCGGTATACATAATGCCCGTAGTGTTGTTTATTTGTTAGATACACTAGGTTAAGAGTGAGCGCCACTCTGTGTATGTTTTGTTTTAGTAGTTAGTTTATTTAGGTGCCGGATGCACCGAAGACTTCGGTTCTCTTACGAGAGGTCTCTCGTACTGCGTAAGATATCTTACGCTAGGGGAAAATCCTTTTCCGCGAGATATTGAAGCCAAAAATTATCCTTAATTTTGTAATAATGCAAAACGCGTTGCAGCAGCAATGCAGACATAGGCGAGACAGCTCGCGCGCCTATTGGCTGCTCTGCGGCAACTGCAGCAGCCTATCGAGCGAGGCCTGGCGTGACGTCAGACCCAATCAGGGCACTTCGCGCCCGCTGCGTCACGTCCCGCCGAAATGGGCGTGGTCTAGGCCTATAAATATCGCTCGCAGGCAGCTATTATCTGATTTTTCATCCTTCAAGCGAAGCACACGCATCGCTGGAGCTGGATTAGAAGCCGCGCCGTCGAGAGAGAGCACCTTCAGCGGGACGAGTCACTGAAGTCGCTGGCCGCGCCGCCTTCCTGCCTTCCTGCTGCGCTTTCCGGCGCTTATATCCTTCTCTTTTATTTGCACTGTATTTCTGTGTGTGTGTGTCGCCGCCGCGACACACATTTCTAAAAGAGCTAGCGTCTTTTTAAAGATGCCTTCCTGCGGCTCGTGCAGAGCCACACTCAGCGACGGGGACCGCCACGTGATCTGCGTTTCCTGCCTGGGTGAGGAACATGCAGCTCTCGCGCTCGCTGACGGCGGATGCCCTCACTGCGAGCTGATGGCAATGGCGACTCTGAGGACTCGCCTAGCCGTCTTCACCGAGACTGCTCCCCCGCCCGCCGCGGCGTCGCGCCGTAAAAAGCGCCGTGCCCAGCGGGCCCCGGAACCCTCCCTCAGCCGCCAAAGCTCGCCGGTTCGCCCGCTTGCTTCCCCGGCTTCTTCTGTTTCGCTTCCTGACGGACAGCGGCCGCCGTCTGCCGCCGCTTCCGTTGATATCGCGGATGAGGAAGCCCTGCTGGGAGAGGATGATTCCTGCTCTATCCTGGCGTCAGGCAGTGAGGATTGGGCGGGCTCTGAGGACCCCGCACCCCCTGCCCGCACTTCGTCAGGCAAGAGAGCTTCCATTGAGACGGAACTCATGCGAGTACTCGCACAGGCCGCGGCGAGCCTCGGCCTCGAGTGGTCTTCGCCTGAGCAGCCCGCTCACAACCGGCTGGATGGATTTTTCCTGCCTGGGGAGCGCGCTTCGCCTGTGTCCAGACCGGCGCCTTTTCTTCCTGAGTTACACGAAGAAGTCGCCAAGTCCTGGAGCGCCCCCTATTCTGCTAGAGTGCGTCCTGCTGTTTCTTTGGCATTCTCCGCCGTTGACGATGCAAAGAACAAAGGATACCTCTCGCTGCCGCCGGTTGAAGAGGCGATAGCGGCCCACTTATGCCCGCCCTCCGCTGGACGGCGCGCTAAGCCGGCCCTACCCTCTAAAGCTTGCCGCACGACGTCGAGCTTGCTCCACCGCGCTTTCTCCGCCGCCGGGCAAGCTGCGTCAGCGTTGCACACCATGGCAACGCTCCAGATCTTCCAGGCCGATCTCCTCCGTAAGCTGGATGAGGAAGGACCTGACGCGATCTGCGTGCCGGACTTAAGGAGTGCCACGGACCTCGCTCTTCGTGCTACTAAGTCCGCAGCGCAAGCCATTGGACGGACTATGGCTTCTCTCACCGTGTCTGAGAGACATCTCTGGCTGACGCTCTCGGAAATGGCCGAGTCTGAACGCACCGCGTTCCTCGACGCCCCGCTTTCCGCCACGGGCCTCTTTGGATCCTCCGTCAAAGATTTCGCGGAGAGATTCGCAGAGGTACAGAAAGCGTCTCAGGCTATGAAGCACTTCCTCCCGAAGCGCTCCAGCTCTGCAGCAGGCCGTGCGAAACCGTCTGCTCAGAGCTCACAGCCACAGCCACCGTCCACTGCCTCCACTTCACAGCGCCGCCAGGCCAGAAGCGCGAGACCGCGCTCCCGCTCATCCGGTCGCCGCCCCGCAGGACGCGGCTCGCGACCTAGGATCACGGTGAAGCCCGAGGCCCCGAAGTCGTCCTAGCACAGCTAGGAAAACGACGGTGTTCCAGTCCCGCTGCGGCCGGACTCACACCAAAGCTATTCGCTCGTCCAGTTCCAGAAAATGTGACTGTTCCAGTGTTTTCTGCAGCCAACAAGTCGGTTCTGTCACCCGCTTGCCTGCACACAAATGCCGTTTTCACGGCTACCCAGATAAATCCCCAAAAGAGTGTATTTTCTGGTGTCCCGGCCACGGCCGATGGTGTTTCGTGTGTAGTAAGAATGCCCACTGCCCAGTGCCCATCCCTACACATAAGCACAGCCTGTCACACAGGGCTCGCGCACATAAAACCGACTCAGATCGGTTGCGCTTCAAACATGGTGAACGTGCCCACTACCCAGTGCCCACTAACACCACGTTATGCATGTCTCACGGTTTCTGTAAAAACGAAACCAACGTGCACTCGCTTCACGCAAGCGAACGATGCTTTCGGTGTGATAAATGTGCCCGCTGTCCCGCGCCCACATCCACACATAGACATGACAGTTCCCACGGGAACCGCCCAGCCCTCCCCCTCGCGGTTAACCACCGCAGAGGAGTCGAGCGCGGGCAATCTGCCCGCTGTCATCAGCGCGCCCCATGCCTCAAATGTCACGAGCGACACGCTTGTGTTACAGCACACCGAAGCTTCTCCATCGCTGAGCGAGCGGAGCGCGCTTCGTATTCGACCCCTAGCTATCCATGCAGACGCATGGGCAAAGCTACCCGGGGTTTCGAAGTGGGTGCTGAACATTATAGAAAGAGGCTATTCGCTGCAGTTTCGCCGACGCCCTCGCCGCTATGTGGCGCGCGTCGAGACCACGGTAAAAACAGAAGTAGCACATCTACTTCGAGCCGAAGTGACGAAACTATTGAGCAAAGGGGCCATAGAACCTCTCTCTCCAGATCAGAGCGAGGGAGGGCTATACAGCAGATACTTCCTGGTACCGAAAAAAGACGGGGGTCTCAGACCCATACTAGATCTAAGGCAACTGAACAAAGTGCTTGTGAAGCGACAGTTCAGGATGCTCACGACCAGGCAAATCCTTGTGCAGATTCGCCAAGGAGATTGGTTTGTGTCAATAGATCTGAAAGACGCGTATTTTCAAATACAGATAGCGTCACGTCACAGGCCATATTTGAGATTCGCCTTCGAGGGCCAGGCATATCAGTACACAGTCCTGCCGTTCGGTTTGTCCCTAGCACCCCGTACATTTACGAAGTGCATGGACGCGGCGCTCGCACCCCTCAGAATGAGAGGCATGCGAGTGCTGAACTATTTGGACGATTGGCTGATTCTAGCGCAATCTCGCGCAGTGCTCATAGAACACACGACCATTTTACTCGATCACCTCGAGGATTTGGGTCTGAGTGTCAATTGGGCGAAGAGCTCCCTGTCACCCAGTCAGAAAATATCTTTCCTGGGCACAGAACTGGACTCACTATCCATGATAGCGCGACTATCACAACAGCGCGCGGTAGACATTCGACGCACAGCGAACTCTTTTCGCTGCGGCGCGTCTGTCCCGCTCAAAAGATTTCAGAAGATGCTAGGTCTCATGGCCTCAGCATCGTCAGTGCTCCAGCTGGGTCTGCTCCGCATGCGCCCGCTGCAGTTTTGGCTGAAAGCGCGAGTCCCACGCAAAGCGTGGGCACCCGGTTTGCTTCGCCTCAGGGTCAATCAGAAATGCGTTACAGCTCTGAAACCCTGGAAAGCGAACGACTGGTACCAATCAGGTGTAAGCCTGGGGACTTCCTCGAGGGTGAAAGTGGTGTCCACGGACGCGTCCACCTCGGGATGGGGAGCGCTGCTCGAGGGCAGACCGTTCTTCGGCCAGTGGTCAGAACGGGAGAAGCTCCTGCACATAAACTGCCTCGAAATGCTGGCAGTAGACAACGCGCTGACGCGTTTTTGTCCCCAAATAAAAGGTCACCACGTCTTGGTCCGTTCGGACAACATGTCTGTGGTGTCCTACATAAATCGCCAGGGCGGCATCAGATCCGAGAAACTGTACAGGCTGGCAGAACGCCTCCTGGTATGGGCTCAGTGCAACCTGCGCTCGCTCAGAGCAGCGCACGTGCCAGGGATCATGAATATAGGACCAGACAGACTGTCCAGGAACAATGTTCCGGCAGGCGAATGGTCCCTACACCCACAGACAGTCCAACTGCTGTGGAAGAAATTCGGCAGAGCGGAAGTGGACCTGTTTGCGTCTCAAGAAAACGCTCACTGTCAAGAATTTTTCTCCAAGAGCAGGAGCGCGCTGTCCCATGTGTGGCCCCGCCGCCCGCTCTATGCTTTTCCCCCCGTCTCTCTCCTGCCTCAGGTGATAGAACGGATCAGGGAAAAAGGATGCTCAGTACTGCTGGTAGCACCGTTCTGGAAAAACCAACCTTGGTTCCCAGCCGTGATGCAGTTAGCAAGTACTGCCCCGTGGCCAGTACCAGTGAGGAGAGATCTCCTCTCACAGGCCCGCGGCTCGATCTGGCATCCTCACCCGGAGCTATGGTCCCTTCATGTCTGGGCCATCAACGGGTACATGTTGGACTCCCTAAAGGAGTATTAAACACGATCACGCAGGCTAGAGCTCCGTCTACAAGACGACTCTATTCTTCGAAATGGTCAGTGTTTTCGGGCTGGTGCACAGCCCGTGGTATGTCACCCACAAACTGTGATGTGACGGAGGTGCTTTCCTTCCTACAAGAGCTGTTGGATGGGGGCAGGGCCCCCTCCACGCTCAAAGTTTATGTGGCGGCTATAGCAGCGTTCTCAGAAACAACGCTTGGTCAGTCAATAGGAAGGAACGATTTAGTCATCCGCTTCCTTAGAGGAGCTAAGAGACTGAATCCTCCCAGACCTCCCTCAGTCCCCGTATGGGACCTTTCTACGGTTCTGGAAGCCATGAAAGGTGCGCCATTTGAGCCTTTACAGTCAATCG
Source organism: Leuciscus idus (assembly GCA_021554675.1). Lineage (NCBI taxonomy): Eukaryota > Metazoa > Chordata > Actinopteri > Cypriniformes > Leuciscidae > Leuciscus > Leuciscus idus. Next base: position 140,754 of record CM038639.1, on the reverse strand, counting down.
ATTTGAAACACCTGTCTTTCAAAACGGTGTTTTTGCTGGCTCTCGCTTCAGTGAAGCGCATAGGGGATCTGCACGCGCTCTCTGTGAGCGCGGCGTGCATGGAGTTTGGGCCCAATGACTCAAAAGTTATACTCAAACCTAAGCACGGTTATGTTCCAAAATCCCTCAACACACCGTTTAGGGCGCAGATTATCTCTCTGTCAGCCCTACCGGTCCCTGATGAGGAAAGAGACGCGAGCCTCCTTTGCCCAGTCAGGGCATTACGAGCTTATGTGTCTCGCTCGTCTGTTTTCAGACAGACGGAACAGCTCTTTGTTTCGTTTAGCGGACGTTCTAAGGGACTAGCCGCGTCGAAACAGAGCCTATCCAGATGGATAGTTGATGCTATAGCGCTGGCATACGCCTCCAGTGCCCTTTGGGTGTCAGAGCGCATTCCACGAGAGGCATGGCCTCTTCGTGGGCCTGGTCAAGTGGGATTGCCTTGCAAGATATTTGTATGGCGGCAGGCTGGGCCTCCCCGTCTACATTTATAAGGTTTTATAACCTAGAGGTTCCCGCCCTGCAGGCCAGGCTGCTGTCGGTCTAAACTTCCAGTATTATCTGACCTGATGCGTTCAGCTCAGAATGCTGCGTTTGCTGAGCACAGCTCAATGTTCGACAGTTTAAAGCTGGGCAAACTGTGTAAGACCCACATTTTTTTTTCCCATCAGTTCAGGCCGTACCCCGCCCTGTCTGTATGATGAAATTCGCGTCCCATCGACGCTACTTTATGTGGAAAAGTGAGGCTGCACCCCTCCTTCTTCCCGGACTCTCTGTGAGTTCACTGAGTGATTGTGCACTATATGTACCCCGGGCTTTCGCCCTTGGGTCTTTGGTGTCAGATCTCAGCATGCACGGCGTTTTACATTGGGTCCCCTAGCGTAAGATATCTTACGCAGTACGAGAGACCTCTCGTAAGAGAACGTACTCGGTTACTGGCGTAACCTCGGTTCTCTCTAGAAGAGGGAACGAGTACTGCGTATCTTGCCGTGCATGCACACGCTCTGGTTGCTTCGATGATGAAAAACCAGATAATAGCTGCCTGCGAGCGATATTTATAGGCCTAGACCACGCCCATTTCGGCGGGACGTGACGCAGCGGGCGCGAAGTGCCCTGATTGGGTCTGACGTCACGCCAGGCCTCGCTCGATAGGCTGCTGCAGTTGCCGCAGAGCAGCCAATAGGCGCGCGAGCTGTCTCGCCTATGTCTGCATTGCTGCTGCAACGCGTTTTGCATTATTACAAAATTAAGGATAATTTTTGGCTTCAATATCTCGCGGAAAAGGATTTTCCCCTAGCGTAAGATATCTTACGCAGTACTCGTTCCCTCTTCTAGAGAGAACCGAGGTTACGCCAGTAACCGAGTACGTTTTCTTTTCACCTTTTTCTTTGGTTAGGTTTAGGTTTAGTATAAGGATTGTTTTGTTATATTCTGTTCTTTTCTTTGGCGCCACGTTTTGGTTCTCTTCCTTTTTATTGTTGTTTGATCATGTTGGGTGAAATATGCAATTGATTCTATTATGACTCATATAAAGAGTCTTATATTGACTATAACAATGCTTGTATGTAAAGGAAAACACTGTATACGGGTTTTATAAGAAACCGTAATGTATGGAAACAATGTAAGAGGTTTTTATAAGAAACCCCTGAACGTGGTTTATGATAAGAGGTTTTTATAAGAAACCCCTGAACGTGGTTTATGATAAAAGGTTTTTATAAGAAACCCCTGAACGTGGTTTATGTAAAGAGTTTTATAAGAAACCCTTTATTTTTATAGTAATGACACTGAAACATGTTTGATTTGAAATTGTTTATTTGATTTATAATAATGACACTGAAACATGTTTGATTTGAAATTGTTTATTTGATTTATAATAATGACACTGAGACATGTTTGATTTGAAATTGTTTATTTGATTTATAAATAATGACACTGAAACATGTTTAATTTGAAATTGTTTTATTGATAAAACTAATTGGTTGAAGAAAAAAGACACTGTAAACCATTTGTGGAAAAATCTTTTATTGAAGTAATACAATGATATGACTGAAATATATTCTGTGTTATAAGCATTTATTAAAGGAAGAAATAGTACTATGTATTAGAAAGCATATATTCAGTAAAAGGAAAAAGTATTACCTGGTTGTTGTATTCTAGACCAAGAGGAGAAGACGGTTGAAGGCCCGAGCTCGTAAGAGGAAAAGAAGGCTAAGGAAGGTGTCTTTTATGGAAGTTGTAAAAAGACTGAAGGAGTTGACAATTGTTCCAGATCTGGGATTGGATAAATTGTCCATATGTAACTGAATATGTAATGAAGGGGTGTGATGAAATGGATTATAAAAAGTACAGTAAGACCTATGAGAAGCAGACGCTGTAAAGGAAGACAGCCTCTCCATTGTTTGATGATCCAAGCCTGACACCTGCTGGCAAAGCTTGTGAACTGACAAACTCTTGAACTTTACTTTGATTTTTGATATTATGTAAAACACTTATTATTGTTATAATAAACTACTAATAATTGATACAAAAAGAAACAACTTGCCACAAGTCTCTGCTTTATGAAAGGGTTGAGCTGAACTAAACCACGGAGAAGTCTTTCTTCTGAGTTGTAAGTATGGACATTCAAATACTTATTATTTAGAATGAATTTGACTTACTTTACCTTAACCTGAGAATAAATAAAACAAGGTAGAAGGTGTTTGCACCATAAAACAATCATTTATATATTTAAACATTGTACATAGCGCACTTCCTTATTACTAGAACTGGATCTAGTGGCTTCGGCTTTGTGTCAATAAAATCCAGTTTGTCTCTTTAAGTTGAGTCTGTCATGTGTTTTTTTCACTTTATTCAGCCATCAGCAGTAATAATAAAATAAGTGTTGCGAAACATCTCCTAGACTTTAAAAGATCGTAACAAATGATTTAATACATTAATGGGAAAACGAGCCAATTATCGTATTGATATCGTCAAAGGCATCTGCCAGCAGCGATATCTCTATCGTCGATACACGATACTATCGTCTATCGGCACAACCCTAGTTGCCACTTTAGCACCCCGCTATGACATCGGGTCCAGGCGCAGGTCCTCCATCAGATCTGGATACAGCAGGGGTCGGCAAGTAACTTTGGCCGCGGGCCAATATTTTTTTTAGCCAGTAGATGGCGGGCCAGCTACACAGAGTAGGCCTATGGATACAAATTAAATACTTTTATATAGGCCTATAATCGCGGAATATGATGGGTCCATCACCTTCCATGGATCATTCGTTCAATCGTTTTTTCAAATTAAAACCAAAAATAAAAAGATGAAAAACTACTTGTTTTTCCATTATTTATTTCCTGAACTAAAATGAAAAAACTAATAACAATGGGTTTTCTGATTTTCTGATTGTGCTCAGATCAAAAATAGAAAAAAATTATTACTGGATTAGACAAATTTTAATTTTGATTTTTAATTTAACACCTTAGGCATATATCAAGGAAATCATTTTAAACAGATCAAGTACTATTGTGGTAACAGATTACAGCCATTTTAATAAAGGTGTGAATAGCAATCATACTCATTCGCTTACAATCGCTTTGAACTTTATTCCTTTTTTTGTATTATTATTTATTCGGGACACTGGACACACACATACACACCTAAGGTTTAAGGAGTTCTGCGCGGGACTGTTTTTTTTCTGTCCCGCTCCCACAAGGTTCTATTCAGCAACCGCTTAAAATACACTCGGTGTTCACCCGCTTTATTTCCCGACCTGACGGTTCCGCAAAATTTAGATCTCGTTTCCATAATCTCACATTCAAATGTCTCTAACGGCAAGAATGAGATTAAGTAGCCTATTATAAATGCTATACAAAAATTGTGTTCGTGTCAATATAAATATTAGGCTATTTTAACATTGTACTGTCAGCAGAGAAAAAAAATGCCACAGAAAAAAATTATGAAATATAAATAGCCTAACATAAATGAAATAGGACAAAGCCTATCACTCAAATTTCTAAGCAACATAAACGAAAATCATATTGCCCTACTGACAAATGAAGTAGGCTATTTTCTGCCGAACTATTTCAAACATCCTTGCAAAAAAAGTCTTTTGACCGTCTTTTGACGCGCGAATGGACACAAAGTGGTCAAGCGTATAACTAGATGCGGCAGGTGCGAATTTGACGCACTATTCGCGTCCAGTGTGAACGCACAGTTATACTTTAAAATGTAATCCCGCGCCGCATGATTCCCTATGGGTGTTTCACACAGTATGCAGCGGTGAAATCGCCGCGCGACTACGGCTTTTCTCAAGTAGTGGAAGAGTTTTGTGCAGCATTTAGGACTTCCAAAATAATCCGGCGGGCCAGAAAATATTGCTGGCGGGCCAGTTTTGGCCCGCGGGCCGCCAGTTGTCGTTCCCTGGGATACAGCCTGGATCCAGAAGGCTGCGGAAAAAACCTTGGGATAAACAAAGACACTACAATTAGCGCAGATGCCATTCTTCTTATTAGGGCCCAAGCCCTGAAAGGGCGAAGGCCCTATTGTTTCCGGTAGGATTATTTATTATTATTATTATTATTATTATTATTTTTCTGTCAACCTTTCGGGCACTTTTGAGACCCTTAACGTGCTTGAAAACTCTTGAAACTTTGCACACAGGTCAGAACCCGCGGCCATCAGGGCCGGGCTAAAGCTGGTACCCGGGCGTGGCAGGGGGGCTCAACAGCGCCCCCTTGAACGGGGTCCGAAAACTTGGTCCATAAATCAGACACGCTTGCATGTAATAATATGAAACTCGGTACATAAATAGATCTCATCGGGCCGAACAACTTTCGTACTTTTACTTTTTACGCCAGCCCAACAGGAAGTCGGCTATTATGGGATGTTTGGAAACGCATGCTGTGGAATTTGATCTACTCCTACAGAATTCATCCATTCGCCTCCAAACTCGGCCAGCATGAAGTCAAGACTTTGAGGATGCTAAATTGCGGACGGATTTTTGATATCTCGAACGGTTTGGCCGTGGCGAGGAAGCGAATTTATGGCGAATAAGGCACACAGGAAGTGTATTATAACCAGAGCCGGCTCTCCCTATAAGCGAACTAAGCGGCTGCTTAGGGCCCCGCCGCCACTAGGGGGCCCCCTAACTACAGATGGTACTCGCCGGTGTCGCTGCGGTTTAACAGTCAACCAACCGTGTAAAATCGTTGTCTTCCCTGGACTTGGAAATTTGACCGCAAAAATGAAATCGGGTGCAGAAAAAAGGAGAAAAAAAATACCATTATAGTAGAGCTACTACTCTAACGAAATCCAAATTTTAAGAAGTTTTTACTGTAGAATTCTTTTTGTATGAATTTTTGAACTTGGCACATTACACAATGCACAAATAACCGCTTATTGCACCTTCAGCCCAATTCGCGGTGCTATTTCACGGCAGCCTCGGAGGGTGCGTTAAATTGGACATTATCCCATTATAGTAGAGCTGCTTCTCTAACGAAATCCAAATTTTAAGCAGTTTTTACTGTAGAATTCTTTTTGTATGAATTTTTGAACTTGGCACATTACACGATGCACAAAGAGCGGCCTAATTGCATTTTCTGCACAATTCGCGGCGCTGTTTCTCTGCAACCAGAGGGTGCGTTAAAGTGGACATTATCCCATAGTAGAGGCACTATACTCCAACGAAATCCACATTTTAAGCAGTTTTAATTGTAGAATTATTTTTGTATGAACTACATGTAATGTGCAACAATGCCTCTGTAAAATGTAAAAAGTGTTACCTAGAGTTTTTATTAGATTTATGTATTTATTTTATAACTAAACATTTTATATACACATTTGGCTAATGCTTGTTCGCTGAAGTAGTGTTTTTGTAGTTGGAATATATTAAAAATAAATACCAACTCAAACTAGAATCTTTTGCAGAATTTTTAATCTCTTTTATTACGGAAGCGTATTGCATTCACTTGAGAAAAAAAAAAAATTTCTCTGTTTTTCTGAATTAATGAGTTAATTATCTCAGAATTACGAGATAATTTTTCATGAAAAAAAGTTTTTGCTCTGTTTTTCGGAATTAATGACTTAATTATCTCAGAATTTGTGTAAGGGTTAGATTTTATACAGTTGCTGGTTTGCGGTGGCAATACTCACGGGAAAACGTACAAATTCTACGAGGTGGCTTATTCGTACGAATTCATACGAACTGACTCGTACGAATTACGTTCTAACGTAATTCGTATTTTTTGCAAAATAGATTTTTTGCAAAATCGTACATATTTTACGACTTGGCCAATTCGTATGAATTCATACGAATGACCTACCCCTGACCCCGCCCCTAAACCTACCCATCACGTGGGTTTAGACAAATCGTACAAATTGAGGTCGTACGAATTAGCCAACTTTTTATCATTGTACGAATTCGTACGAATTGGTCGTGAGATAGCGTTGATTATTCACTGCAAGGCAGGGCCCCAAAATTATCCTGCTTAGGGCCCCCAGATTTACAGAGCCGGCCCTGATTATAACTTCTGCAGACATTAACTGATCTTGCTGAAACCTCCGCAGTGTGGTCGTTGTCAGAGGCCGATCACATTGAAATGAATATTGTGAGTCAAAGTTATAGCGCCACCAACTGGCAGCAGGAAGTGTGTCACTTTCAAAATGCTTTGAAATCACCCTCTTATTTTTACCCGATTTGCTTCAAACTTTATGTGTTTAATGTAGACACACGGCAGATGTAGACCTGTGAAAGGATTATTGATATCTTAGATACTGTTGCCGTGGCAACGCATCAAACTTTAATATTCTTTTCGGATGCTTTTGAGACTCTTAGTATGCTTGAAATTGGATGAAACTCGACAGACTCATCACACTTATTAGCCAGTAGACATGTGCAAAGTTTCAGAAACGGGCGTGGTGAGGGGCTCAGTAGCGCCACCTTTAGTCAAAAATGAGTGCTTAGTTTTAAGTAGAGTCACAAAAATCATTATGTATATTGTTCTCATCAAGCCGGACAACTTTCTAAATTATAGTCATAAGCTCTGACAAACAGGAAGTGAGATATTTTGGTTTGAATGTGATTTTTTTGAGAATTTTCTCTCTCTCTCTCTCTGTCTCTGTGTGTGTGTGGGGTGTGGGGGATTTGTCTGTTAGGAGAGACTGCTTTTATAATTGTTTTTCAAGGCTTTTGGGGCCCTTAACGTGCTTGAAAACTCATGAAACTTTGCACAGAGGTCAGAACCTGCGGCCATCAGGGCCTGGCTAAAGCTGGTACCCGGGCGTGGCAGGGGGGCTCAACAGCGCCCCCTGGAATGGCATCCGAAAACTTGGTCCATAGATCAAACTAGCTTGCATGAATTAATATGAAACTCAGCACACATATAGATCTCATCGGGCCGAACAACTTTCGTGCTCTAAGTTTTGCACCAGCCCAACAGGAAGTCGGCTATTATGGGTTGTTTGGAAAACGCTTGCTGTGGAATGTAAAATACTCCTCCTAGAGAATTCATCCAATCCCCACCAAACTCGGTGTGCATGAAGTCAAGACATTGAGGATGCTAAATTGCAGACGGATTTTTGATATCTCGAACGGTTTGGCCGTGGCGAGGAAACGAATTTATGGCGAGAAAAGAGAAAAACGAAGTGTTATAACTTCAGCAGTGTGTTCGTGGTAAGAGGCCGATCAGATGGATGTAACTATTGTGAGTCAAAGTTATAGAGCCACCAACTGGCAGCAGGAAGTGTGTCACTTTCACAATGCTTTTGACAAAGGTGGGGGGGTTAATTTTATGTACAGTCACAAAAATCAGTACGCATATTGGTCTCATCGAGCCGGACAATTTTCGAATTTACAGTAATTAGCTCCGGGCAACAGGAAGTCAGATATTTTGGTTTGAATGTGGATTTCTTTGCAAAATCAGCCTCTGAATTTTTACCCACTCCTCTTAAGTGGTTTATTTTATTCCCACCAAACATTTTCAACATGATGAAAATATATTAACGATGCTAGATTGTAAACAGATAATAAATATCTCAAACGGTTTTGCAATGGCAAGGGATTAAAGTAATGTCAAAAAAGGAAACACTAAAAACCTCCTATCTTCTAAAAATGTAATTATACACCATTTATTTCTATATATAATTATACAAATATCAGAACTAAACCCATTTTATTCTTTTTTTTCAATTTAATAATTGTTTAAGTTTAAAAACATCCAGAATGTTTTTTTAGCCCAAAAAATAAATTATGTAATTCATAGTGCTATACTACCCTCTTGTGTTCAAAATCAGATAGGCCTATTGTATCTATATGAAAATATACTAGGTATGTGACGGTGAGAATATTTCCCCACCGGTTAATCAACGTGTGACACCGCTGGGGGCTTTTGAATCGCTAACTTAAAAACGAAAGTAAAATATGTTCGTCCGCACAGACATTGATAATGGTGCTATATATATATATATATATATATATATATAGTTACATTTTTATATATATATATATATATATATATATATATATGTATTTTTACATTTATATATATATATATATATATATATATATATATATATATATATATATAAATATATAGCTGCGAGCAGCGATGGAGGGCCCAAGCCGGTGACACCGCCACCCCCGGTGCCTTTAGTATAACTAAAGGCACCAGGGTGGCGGTGCCACCGGCTTGGGCCCGCAATCGCTGCTCGCAGCTATATTTCAATTCAAATTTATTTGTATAGTGCTTTTCACAATACATATTGTTTCAAAGCAGCTTTACAGAAAGTGCATTTCAGAAATGTACATAGAAAAAATACAGTTAGTTAATCATGTATTAATTTAGGGCATAACATATCGCCAGGGTTGAGTCGTCTCTTCACAGGTCGTCTCTTCACGGGCGTCGAGTCGTCTCTTCACGGTCGTCGAGTCGTGTCTTCACGGGCGTCGAATCGTCTCTTCACGGGCGTCGAATCGTCTCTTCACAGGTCGTCTCTTCACAGGCGTCGAGTCGTCTCTTCACGGGCGTCGAGTCGTCTCTTCGCGGGCGTCGAGTCGTCTCTTCACAGGCGTCGAGTCGTCTCTGCACGGGTGTTGGGGCATCTGAAGTTTCCATGAGAGGCTGGATACAAACTGGAGCTGACGAAGTCTATTTACCTCGGGACTTGTGTCCCGAGATAACAACAGAAAAGCAGATGGGAAATAATTAGCGTAGCTGCTGTTCATAATATTAATGCATTCGACCTGATTCAACTGTAGTATAAAAGGTAAGTATTATGTGAATGCTTGGCTAAAAAGATGCGTCTTTAATCTAGTTTTAAACTGGGACAGCAAGTCTGAGCCTCGAACAATATCAGGAAGGCCATTCCAGAGTTTAGGAGCTAAATGTGAAAACGCCCTCCCTCCTTTAGTGGACTTAGATATCCTAGGAATGACCAGAAGCCAAGAATTTAGTGATCTTAAAGAGCGCGATGGATTGTAGGGCGATAGAAGTTCCGTTAAATACCCAGGAGCTAAACCATTTAGGGCTTTATAGGTCAGTAGTAATACTTTGTAATTGATCCGGAACTTAATAGGTAACCAGTGTAGAGATGATAGAATTGGTGTTATAGGATCATATTTTCGTGACCTAGTAAGAACTCTAGGAGCTGCATTTTGGACTAACTGTAGCTTGTTTATTGAGGATGCAGGACAACCAGCTAATAAAGCATTACAGTAATCTAGTCTCGAGGTCATGAATGCATGAACTAACTTTTCTGCATCAGAAACAGATAGCATGTTACGTAGCTTAGCAATGTTTCTAAGGTGGAAAAAGGCTGTTCTTGTAACATATGAAATATGATTTTCGAAAGACAAGTTGCGGTCTAGTATAACAAGTCAAGTCAAGTCAAGTTTATTTGTATAGCGCTTTTCACAATACAGATTGTATCAAAGCAGCTTTACAGTATTAAATTAAAATAATACAACAAAGTTTGTTTCAAGAGGAATTTATTGATTGATAAAATTTAATTAAATATCCCCAAAATATCCCCAACTGAGCAAGCCAAAGGCAACAGTGGCAAGGAACCGAAAAACTCCATCAAGTGACCTAATGGTGTCCTAAAATTCAATCAGGTGACCTAATGGAGAAAAAAAAAACCTTGGGAGAACCCAGGCTCAGTCGGGGGCCAGTTCTCCTCTGGCATTTATGAGCTAGAGACCGGATTGTAGTTTGAACTGTAGGATTAATCTAGTTTTAAACTGGGAGAGCGAGTCTGAGCAACGAACAGTATCAGGAAGACTATTCCAGAGTTTTGGAGCCAAATGTGAAAACGCTCTCCCTCCTTTGGTGGTTCTGGATATCCTAGGTATGACCAAAAGCCTTGAATTTAGTGATCTTAAAGAGCGCGATGGATTATAGGGCGATAGAAGATCCGTTAAATAGACTGGAGCTAAGCCGTTTAGGGCTTTATAAGTCAGTAGCAATACCTTGTAATTAATTTGGAACTTTATAGGTAACCAATGCAGTGATGATAAAATCTGTGTTATATGATCATATTTTCTTGATCTCGTAAGAACTCTAGCGGCGGCATTTTGGACTAACTGTAGCTTGTTTATTGAGGATGCAGGACAACCAGCTAATAAAGCATTACAGTAATCCAGTCTCGAGGTCATGAATGCATGAACTAACTTTTCTGCATCAGAAACTGATAGCATATTACGTAGCTTAGCAATGTTTCTAAGGTGGAAAAAGGCTGTTTTTGTAACATATGAAATATGATTTTCAAAAGACAGGTTGCAATCGAGTATAACACCCAGGTCTTTTACTGTAGAGGATAAAGTAAAAGGACATCCTATGATGTTAAAGTTGTATTGTGCGAGGTTTTGTGGGCGTTTTTTTGAACCGATAAGTATTACCTCTGTCTTGTCTGGATTTAATAAAAGAAAATTACGCGTCATCCAATCTTTTATATCTTTAACACACTCTGTCAATTTGGAAGATTTAGCGTTTTCATCCAGCCGTGATGAAATATATATTTGAGTGTCATCAGCATAACAATGGAAACTAATTCCATGTTTCCTTATAATATTTCCAAGTGGCATCATATATATATTGAGAATAACAGAGGGCCTAACACAGATCCCTGCGGCACTCCATAGTTTACTGGAGTTATGATCGATTTTTCTCCATTTAAATAGACAAAATGGTAGCGGTCAGATAGGTATGATTTGAACCAGCTTAGTGCTTGTCCTTGAACACCAGTATAATTTTGTAGTCGATCTAAGAGTATTGTGTGATCTATAGTATCGAACGCAGCACTAAGATCAAGTAAAACTAGTATTGAGATACAGCCTTGGTCAGAAGCTAAAAGTAAATCATTTGTGATTTTAACGAGCGCAGTTTCAGTGCTATGATGCGGTCTGAATCCAGACTGAAACTTTTCATAGATATCATTTTGTTGCAAGAAAGAGCCCAGTTGATTATTATGATCTAATTGTGGTTTCTTAATGAGAGGTTTTATAACTGCCAGTTTAAATGTTCTTGGAACATGACCTAAAGATAAAGACGAGTTAATAATATTGAGGAGAGGCTCTTCCACTACAGGTAACACTTCTTTCAGTAGTTTAGTTGGTATAGAATCTAATAAACATGTTGTTGTTTTAGATGAAGTGATAAGTTTATTTAACTCTTTTTGTTCTATAGTTGTAAAGCACTGTAATTGTTCTTGCGGGGTGATAATTGAAGCTGAATTATAAGGTGCGATTGAAGATTGAATGTTTACAATTGTGGTTCTGATGCTTTCTATTTTCTCAGTGAAGAAGTTCATGAAATCATTACTACTGAACTGTAACGGGATATTTTGTTCGGGTGACGTCTGTTTATTTGTTAGTCTAGCCATGGTGTTAAATAAAAACCTTGGATTGTTTTGGTTGTTTTCTATTAGTTTGCGGAGGTGCTCAGCCCTGGCCGCTTTTAGGGCCTTTTTATAACGTGACATACTGTCTTTCCACGCGATTCTAAAGACCTCTAAATTAGTTTGTTTCCATTTACGCTCTAAAATACGGGTTTCTCTCTTTAAAACATGCGTAGTATTGTTATACCATGGTGCTTTATTTTTCTCTCTGACCTTTTTTTATTTAATAGCTGCAACCACATTCAATGTTCTAGAGAGAATGTGTAACGGATGACAGAACAGGATGTAGGGTGGTGGTGGCGCAATGGATAAGACACATGCCTTTGGTGTGAGAGACCCGGGTTCGAATCCACTGTGAGACACCAATGTGTCCCTGAGCAAGACACTTAACCCCTAGTTGCTCCAGAGGCGTGCGACCTCTGACATATATAGCAATTGTAAGTCGCTTTGGATAAAAGCGTCAGCTAAATGAATAAATGTAAATGTAAATGCAATAACGCTCTTTATTGGAAAACACACAATGGTCAGGATACAGAGCACAGATGGACGCCAACAAAGCGGGACAGGCGGGCGGACACAAACGCTGATGGGATGGTGACGCAGAGACCTCGGTGGGCAACAGGTGCTGGTGCTGTAGTCCTGTGATGATCCCTCGTGACGGTGCTCTGGTGCAGTGAATGATTCCTCGTGGTGGTGCTCGGTAATCCAGTGCAGAGTGCAGGTAATCCAGCGATGAAACGACACGGGAACTCAACACAACACGGGGAACACAGGAACAGGCTCGGGAAACACACCGGGAAACCACAACGATCTGACAACATGAGACACCAGTTACTGAACATATAAAGGGACAAACAATTGGATCCAGCTGGCGCTACTGATCACTGATGATCAGTGACCACGCCCACAGACACACACACACAACAGCACGTCAGACGAGAGAGAGACGGTGAATTCATAAACCGTGAGAGTACCCCCTCCCCTAGGAACGCCTCCTGGCGTTCCCCGACGGACTTACCTGTCGATTGTAATCATCGATAAGGGAGTGATCCAGAATGTCTCTAGCAGGAACCCAACTTCTCTCCTCCGGACCGTAACCTTCCCAGTCCACCAGGTACTGAAATCCGCGTCCCCTCCTTCTCGAGTCCAGAATACGGTTAACCGAATACGTTGGTTCCCCATCTACGAGACGCGGCGGGGGGGGAACCGGGACTGGCGGATTAATGCGTGCATGAAATACAGGTTTAATCTTTGACACATGGAAGGCGGGATGAATTCTCCTGTCCGCAGGAGGAAGTTTGAGTCGGACTGCCACCGGACTAATGATCTTGGTGACAGGAAACGGGCCGATGAATTTGGGAGCAAGTTTATTAGAAACGGAGCGGAGAGGAATGTTCTTGGTTGAAAGCCACACTTTTTGACCAACGACGTATTCGGGAGGCTTCGACCGGTGGCGATCGGCCTTAGCCTTGGTGCGCGCCCCCACTTGGAGAAGAGTCTCACGGGCTCTAGTCCAAGTGTGGCGACACCTCTGGACGAAAGGCGTGAGCGGAGGGAACCGCGACTTCGGATTCCGTACTAGCAAAAACTGGTGGCTGGTACCCTAAACTACATTCAAACGGAGTAAGGCCTGTGGATGACACTGGTAACGAATTGTGGGCGTACTCCACCATAGAAAATTGTTGGCTCCAGGAGGAAGGATTCTTGGAAACCAAACATCGCAACACTCTCTCCAGATCTTGGTTGGCTCTCTCCGTTTGACCATTGCTTTGGGGATGGAACCCCGAAGAGAGACTGACAGTCGCCCCCAGTAACTTACAAAATTCTTGCCAAAATTTGGACACAAATTGGGGTCCCCTGTCGGAAACCACGTCCATCGGGAGGCCATGTAAGCGAAAGACGTGATCTACGACAGTTACCGCTGTCTCCTTGGCTGAGGGTAATTTGGGCAAGGGAATAAAATGACCCGCCTTCGAGAACCGGTCCACGACAGTCAAAACGACCGTCTTGCCCTGGGAGGGCGGTAATGAAATCTAGCGCAATGTGGGACCAGGGTCTCGAAGGGACAGACAGCGGTTGGAGTAACCCATCCGGGGGTCGATTGGAAGTCTTACCAGTGGCACAAACCGTGCAAGCCAAAACAAAACTGCGGATGTCGCGAGCCATTAATGGCCACCAGAATCGTTGCTTCACCAAAAAACTGGTGCGATTTACTCCTGGATGACACGCTATGCTGGAACAATGACCCCACTGAATGACGTCGGACCGACACCCCTCTGGCACCAACAAACGATTCGGTGGGCAATCGGGCGGAGGCGTTACCCCTTCTAAGGCCTTCATGACCCTCGATTCGACCTCCCATCTGAGAGTGGAGACCACTAATGTCTCGGGTAAAATACACTCGGGAGTAGACGGGCGTTCGGATTGGTCAAAAATACGAGATAAGGAATCGGGTTTGATGTTCTTGGAACCCGGGCGGTACGAAAGAGAAAAGTCAAAACGTCCGAAAAAAAGTGCCCACCGAGCCTGCCTAGAGTTGAGTCTTTTGGCGGTTCTGATATATTCTAGGTTCTTATGATCGGTCCATACGATAAAAGGTACCCCTGACCCTTCTAACCAGTGATGCCACTCCTCCAGCGCTAACTTGACTGCCAACAATTCTCTGTTACCAATGTCATAGTTACGCTCGGCAGGTGATAAACGATGAGACAAAAACGCGCAAGGATGCATCTTGTCGTCTGTGGAAGAACGTTGGGAAAGAACCGCTCCTACCCCCACCTCTGACGCGTTGACCTCCACCACGAACTGACGTGATGGATCAGGGGCAACGAGGATGGGAGCCGAAACAAAGCGACTTTTGAGTTTGGCAAATACAGCCTCCGCTGTATCGGACCACCTGAACGTCGTTCTGGGGGAGGTCAAGGCAGTCAGAGGTGCGGCTAGTTGGCTGAAATTGCGAATAAAACGCCGATAGAAATTGGCAAACCCCAGAAACCTCTGTAGGGCCTTACGGGAATCTAGACTTGGCCAATCAATCACAGCCTTAACCTTGTCAGGATCCATACGCACTCCCTCAGACGAGATGATGTACCCTAGAAAAGGAACAGACTGTGCATGAAAAACGCATTTTTCCGCCTTGACAAAAAGCCCATTCTCTAGCAACCTCTGAAGCACTCGTCTGAGGTGCTGAACGTGTTCCTGGAGAGAAGATGAAAAAATCAATATGTCATCCAGGTAGACATATATGAACTGGTCAACCATATCTCTCAGCACGTCATTGACGAGTGCCTGGAAGACCGCTGGGGAGTTGGACAGCCCGAACGGCATGACCAAATATTCAAAGTGCCCCCTGGGGGTATTGAACGCGGTCTTCCATTCATCACCCTTCCTTATGCGAACCAAATGATAAGCGTTTCGTAAATCCAATTTTGTGAAGATGGATGCTCCCTGTAACCGCTCGAAGGCTGAAGACATCAACGGCAAAGGATAAGTATTCTTTACCGTGATGTTGTTCAACCCTCGGTAATCAATGCACGGTCGCAGAGATCCATCCTTCTTCCCCACAAAAAAGAACCCCGCCCCCGCTGGAGATGAGGAAGGTCTAATGAATTTGGATGCTAGAGAATCAGAAATATATTTCTCCATAGCCTCCCTCTCTGGAACAGAAAGTGAATATAACTTGCCTTTAGGCGGAGACTCACCTGGCACTAAGTCTATGGCACAGTCATAGGGACGATGTGGAGGAAGAGAAGCAGCACGAGACTTACTGAACACTTCTCTCAGGTCCTGGTACTCCCCGGGCACGTTAGACAAATTCACCGCCTCCTCCTGGAATCCAGACACAGGTACAGACGAACACGCAGACACTAGACATGACTCATGACACGTATTACTCCACATGGAAACAGAGTTGTGACCCCAATCGATTCTGGGATTGTGTTGTGTAAGCCAGGGATGACCGAGTACAACATGTGCGAGGGGTGAGTTCATGAGGAGGAATGATATTGTCTCAGTGTGGTTGCCAGAAGTGATGAGAGTGATAGGTTCAGTAGTGTGTGAAATGTTAGGAAGTTGTTGTCCATTTAGAGCCTTGACAGCAATCTTGTACGGAAGAGGGGAAACCGGAATGTGAAGACGGTGAGCCAGTTCTGAGTCCATAAAATTACCTTCTGCCCCCGAATCCAGTAAAGCCTTGGTGTCGTGTGTGTGGGTTGCCCACCTTAGTCTTACCGGAAGGAGAGTAGATGATGATGGTGATGATGAGGTCTTCTCGGCGGAGATCCCACCCGATAGTAGCCTCATTGTTACTACCGGGCTTGATCTTTTAACGGGCACGAATGGATGAAGTGGCCCGCCTTCCCGCAATATAGGCACAGTCCTTGGGATCTCCGCCGTTCTCTCTCCTCCCGGGAAAGCCGAGCTCTACCCACCTGCATGGGCTCGGGATCACAAACGGGACTGACCGTGTCCAGATTCTCAGAGCGCAGGGTCTCCGTGCCACGAAACGGAGGGTTCTGTAGGAAGCGACCCATTCTGCTCAGCCGAGCATCAACTCGTAACGCCAACTCAATAAGTCCATTTAGACTGCGAGGAAGGTCCAGCATACAAATCTCCCTCTGGAGACGGTCAGCCAACCCATGCAGGAATCTATCCCACTGCGCCTCCTCGTTCCATCGGCACTCTGCGGCCAGGGTGCGGAACCGGATGGAATATTCCGACACCGAGCCGTTACCTTGGCGGAGATCGGCGAGTAGTCTGGCCTCCTCCCTACCCGCCACCGCACGATCGAAGACCCTTCTCATCTCCTCAGAGAGTGTCTGGAACGAGGCGCAGCATGGGTCCTTATTCTCCCACACCGCCGTTCCCCAGAGAGCCGCTTTGCCGGACAGCAACGTCAGTACAAATGCCACCTTGGTCTGTTCTTGACTGAACGTCAGTGGCTGTAATGAAAAGTGCATAGAACATCGAGTCAAAAATGCTCGGCAAAACTCCGGTTCACCTGCATATCCTTCTGGTGTTGGTAGTCTCGGTTCGCGCTGCTGGGGCGGCTCCGGTGGATTGGGCTGAACGGGCGGTGTGGGCGGCGCAGTGGGAACTCTTAGCTGTTGGAGTTGTTGGGTGAGCTCGGACACCTGCGTCACAAGCGCTTGAACCGCCCGTCCTGTGTTGGAGATGCTCTCCTCTTGGGTGTCCATTCTCGCGATGCTTCGAGCTGCAAACTCGTCCCAAGTCGTGGCGCCTGCTACATCCATAATATGGTCAGATCGTTCTGTAACGGATGACAGAACAGGATGTAAATGCAATAACGCTCTTTATTGGAAAACACACAATGGTCAGGATACAGAGCACAGATGGACGCCAACACAGCGGGACAGGCGGGCGGACACTAACGCTGATGGGATGGTGACGCAGGGACCTCGGTGGGCAACAGGTGCTGGTGCTGTAGTCCTGTGATGATCCCTCGTGACGGTGCTCTGGTGCAGTGAATGATTCCTCGTGGTGGTGCTCGGTAATCCAGTGCAGAGTGCAGGTAATCCAGCGATGAAACGACACGGGAACTCAACACAACACGGGGAACACAGGAACAGGCTCGGGAAACACACCGGGAAACCACAACGATCTGACAACATGAGACACCAGTTACTGAACATATAAAGGGACAAACAATTGGATCCAGCTGGCGCTACTGATCACTGATGATCAGTGACCACGCCCACAGACACACACACACACAACAGCACGTCAGACGAGAGAGAGACGGTGAATTCATAAACCGTGACAGAATGGTGCTCATAGTGCTAGTTAGTTCTTCTAGTTCATCTGTTTGTTTGGGTTCAGGCAGCAGCTGAGACAGATTAGATAAGCAATTTGAGAAATTATCTATGGTGGATGGGAGGATTGTTCTGCCTGGTTGATAACGCGACGCCGCATGACATATTACAGCAGTACGTAATATGCAAGTTACCATGTAGTGATCAGTGACTTCATCACTTTGTGGAATGATATCTATATCGGTTGGATCGGTTCCATGTGATATAATTAAATCGAGTGTATGATTAAGACGATGTGTTGGTCCGGTGACGTTTTGCTTGACCCCAAATGAATTTAATAAATCTGTAAACGCAGCTCCTAACGCATCATTTGGATTATCTACGTGTATGTTAAAATCTCCAACAATTAATGTTTTATCGACATTGACTAATTGGTCTGAGAGAAAATCTGCAAACTCTTTTAGGAAATCAGCGTAACGCCCTGGCGGTCTATATACGGTAGCCAAGGCTAGAGATAATAGGGATGTTTTTCTAACATCTAAGAGCGTAACATTTAGTACAAGTACTTCAAATGAAATAAACTTATAACCCGTTTTCTGAGTAACATTTAGAATATCTCTATAAATGGTTGCAACACCTCCGCCACGACCAATCGGACAGGGCTCATGCTTATAACAGTATCCAGGAGGAGTAGACTCATTAATACCGAAATAATCATTTGGTTTAAGCCAGGTTTCAGTAAGGCAAAGTACATCGAAGCTATTATCTGTGACTATTTCATTTACAATAACTGCCTTAGGTGTGAGTGATCTAATGTTTAGAAGACCTAGCTTTAGAAATAGTTTTTGTTTACTAATAGCAACATTTTGTGTTTTAATAACAATTAGATTTTTCCTAGATCCTGCTGTAGATTTATTATTTGATCTCACTAAACGAGGAATAGACACGGTTTCTATGCAATGTTCTACACTAGTATTTATATCAATTAAATTGGTGCAGCAGAGACTATGATTTGGACTTTTGGTTACTAGTCAAAGGGTATTTAACATTTTGGAGATGTTATCTGACAGAAGATCCGCTCCGAATCTGCTTGGGTGTAAGCCATCAGCACGGAAAAGCCTAGGACGCTCCCAAAACAGATTCCAATTATTTACAAAGAGCAGTTTCTGCTCATTGCACCATGACATTAACCATTCATTTAGCGCAAATAATCTGCTGAACTTTTCATGCACTAATCGGTACGTGGGAAGCGGTCCTGACACAATGATCGTTGTTTCAGGCGATGTGCTGCGTACCGTATCGATTAGATTCCTGAAGTCTTTCTTCAGAATCTCCGTCTGGCGCAGCCTGATGTCGTTCACTCCCGCGTGCAGGACCACAGTTCCGACGCGCTCGTCACCGTTCAGGATCTCGGGAACGCGAGCAGCGATTTCAGAAACACGAGCACCAGGAAAGCAGTGACTGTGCACCTTACTTTTACCTAACGTAGCGTGTACGTGCCGAACGATGGAATTGCCGATGATCACAGCATCGCGTTCTGTTTCGCGTAGAGGGGAGAAGCGGTTTTGTGTGGATAACTCGAAAACCGGGAGGGTCGGAGAAAGTCTTGGTCTAAACCTGACTCGCGTCTTCCGCTGCGGAACCACCCAGGCTTCGTGGTGGCGTGTTGGAGCTGGAGTGAACGAGACCATGGCTGATTGCGACCGATACTGAGGAACGCACGGAGTAGACGCGGTCGGAGTCAGCGGGTTAGTAACGTTAAACACTGATTTGTGTGCATCAGCGCGTGATGTTTCAAGAGCTAAACACCGGTCTCTCAGCTCGGCCTGTCTCAATAAAAGGTCGTGGATCTGTTTCTCAACAGCTTCCAGCTCAGACTGCAGTGCGTGCAGCTCAAATGTGTCCTCACCTGCACCAAAAGGTAGACTACTTACATCTGATATATTCGCCATTTTAACAGATGGACAGTGAGTTGGCAACGAAGCTACCAGTGATGCTATTAATATTAATACTTATTTATGACTGAAGTCTTGGATATAATCCGTTTATTTTATTTTATTTATTATTATTTTATTTATTTTTTAGTGGTAGGGGTGTAGAGTAGACGCACGATAGGCAAAAAAAAAAAAAATGTTTGTTTGTAAGTGAGTGTGGAGAAGACGCGTTCAGCCGTGATCCACGGATGTACCTTTAAGAGTATCCAGCGTTGGATCACTAATAGGCTTGAGACGCGTCTTCTCAACAGTCCGCGTTGTAACTATGAGGTTTGAGCAGTAGTGCTTCTTAGTGAGGAAAAGTAGAAAATGTTCGTTGTAAGCGAGTTTAAAGAGAAAAATCAAGAATTATAAATCAAATCGATAGAGCTCCAAAAACAACAACGCATTCAGACGCGACGCATGATAATAACAGGACAAGACATTACTCACCGTGTTTGTTGAGTGTTTCTTACTCACCTGAGCTTTTATGAACTCAAAGGCGCGAGAGAAAATAAATAAATAAAAATAGCTGAGCGCACGGGTGGCGCGTTAACAGGCTAGCGAATTACTAGCGTGTTGTGCTAGTAGTAACGGAAGCTAGCGATGTCAGGTTAATCTGAGATGTTGGGTAAGCTGTATTTAGTAGTAGTATAAACAACTAGAAATTGTTGTAAATGATGGTTCAAAACAAGGAAATACGAGGCTAAGACGGAGCTTACAGCACCGAAGCAAACACACTCACAGCAGGACAGCATAACACTCAGGTCTTTTACTGTAGTGGATAAAGTAACAGGACATCCTTCTAAATTAAAGTTGTATTGTAAGGTTTTGTGGGCAGTTTTTTGGACCAATAAGTAATACCTCCGTTTTATCTGAATTTAATAGCAGAAAATTACACGTCATCCAGTATTTTATATCTTTAACACACTCTGTCAATTTAGATAATTTAGTGTTTTCATCTGGTCATGATGAAATATATAATTGAGTGTCATCAGCATAACAGTGGAAATTAATTCCATGTTTTCTTATAATATTACCAAGTGGCAGCATATATATTGAGAATAGTAGAGGGCCTAACACAGATCCTTGCGGCACTCCATAGTTTACTGACGTTATCTTCGATTTTACCCCATTTAAACAGACAAAATGGTAGCGGTCTGATAAGTACGATCTAAACCAGCTTAATGCCTGTCCATGAACACCAGTGTAGTTTTGTAGTCGATCTAAGAGTATTTTGTGATCTATAGTATCGAACGCAGCGCTAAGATCGAGTAAAACTAGTATTGAGATACAGCCTTGGTCAGAAGCTAGAAGTAAATCATTTGTAATTTTAACAAGCGCAGTTTCTGTGCTATGATGCGGTCTGAATCCTGACTGAATTTTTTCATAGATATCATTTTCTTGCAAGAAAGAGCCCAGTTGAGCGGACACCACTTTTTCTAGTATTTTAGACATAAATGGAAGATTTGAAATGGGTCTGTAATTTGCTAGGTTATTATGATCTAATTGTGGTTTCTTAATGAGAGGTTTTATAACTGCCAACTTGAATATTCTTGGAACATGACCTAAAGATAAAGACGAGTTAATAATATTGAGAAGAGGCTCTTCCACTACAGGTAACACTTCTTTCAGTAGTTTAGTGGGTATTGGATCTAATAAACATGTTGTTGGTTTAGATGCAATGATAAGTTTATTTAGCTCTTCCTGTCCTATAGTTGTAAAGCGGTGTAGTTGTTCTTGAGGGGCGATAATTGAGGCTGAATCATAAGACACCATTAAAGATTGTACATTTACAATTGTGTTTCTGATGCTTTCTATTTTCTCTGTGAAGAAATTCATAAAATCATTACTACTAAACTGTAACGGAATATTTTGCTCAGGTGATGTCTGTTTATTTGTTAGTCTTGTAAGAACTGATTTTCCTGCTAAGACAAAAACGCACCCTGCAATAAAGCCATAAAACGCACCCTGGACAGCAGATAGCAAAGACAGAGCACAGGACCTTGTCCTGCCCAAACTTATCTCCTTGTCTCCTTTTTTGACTTCAACTCATCCCCCCTCTCCCTCCTCAAGACACTGAAAGTTCATTAAGAATGTCTATATATCACATATGGTGTATCTTGTGAATATGTTGTTTTTTCCTTTTCATGTTTGGTATCATTTTAAGGGTCTCAGTGCAATTGGTAAAATGGTCTTAATTTCATTGCAGTCATTAGTTTAATGAGAAAGATTGAGAAATTAGGAGAATCCTGTTTCTCCTCTCTGGGTGATATCTCTTTTAAGATATCTCAAGAAACCAGGTGCTACCCCCCTGGGGTACATGGATTGGCCCAAACAACTCTAAACAACATTGGTATAACCCTTTTTGTTCTCGTCTGGGTATTTAAGGCTAAGTGTCAGAGCAGTCTTTGGGACCCTTTACCAGGATCATCCCCCATACAGTGCTGTTTCAGTGTTTTCCTGTTGGAAAGCCCTGACACACCACTGTGTGTGTCTTTGTCAGGAAAACATTACTTACTTTTAGAGTCATCTTTGAGTAAATTATGTCATGTATTTTTCTGAATTGGCTTTTAATCATTTACTTCTGTAATTGGCATGATACATTTTTACCTGACAAATACATGTTACATCTTGATTTATTCAGAAGTTTCAGAAATCATTCATTTTAGTAGATTAAAAGTGTAGTCTGGTGTTTCTGCAAATCTTTGTCCAGGATAGATCAAACTGAAGGCACTATAAATGGAGCATGGGGCACATCTTAGGAAGAACTTCTGATTTCTGACTATTCCCTGACTTAGCATGTTGTACGCTGCAAATATTATAAAAAATTACACCTATGGGTCAGCAGTGCGCGGCTGCTTAGGGTAAAATACTTGCACTGCACCCTCTGACTATTTCAGGACTGGCTAGTTTGTGATCTTGAGCGCACATTCGCGACGTGACGTCTCAAAGCGACACTAGGTCCGTAATGAACGAATATTTGAAATTATGAGATGCCCAGAATAATCAAAGATCTAAATGAATTCATAATCAATATTTATGATTATTTTCTAATCAGAAACACAACCTAAATTTGATTATCATTTGAAATTGGAGTCAGATTACGCATAGAGCTAAAGTAATACTAAAACTAAATTCCAATAAATTAAGTGAACTTCACTGGAGCGCTGAAAAGACATAAACACATTATACCTTCGCCAGGCCGTTGGATTCCATCGTTGGGCCAATGGGTGGTCCTTACAGTCTAGCCACGGTGTTAAATAAAAACCTTGGATTATTTTGGTTATTTTCTATTAGTTTGCGGAGATGCTCAGCCCTGGCTGCTTTTAGGGCCTTTTTATAATGTGACATACTGTCTTTCCACGCGATTCTAAAGACCTCTAAATTAGTTTGTTTCCATTTACGCTCTAAATTACGAGTTTCTCTCTTGATAACATGCATTACCATGTAATGATCAGTGACATCATCACTTTGCGGTATAATATCTATATCGGTTGGATTGGTTCCATGTGATATAATTAAATCTAGTGTATGATTAAGATGATGAGTGGGACCAGTGACGTTTTGCTTGACCCCAAAGGAGTTTAATAAATCTGTAAACGCAGCCCCTAACGCATCATTTGTGTTATCTACGTGTATGTTAAAATCTCCTACAATTAATGCTTTATCGACATTGACCTATAGATCTGAGAGTCTGCAAACTCTTTTAGGAAATCAGCATAGGGCCCTGGAGGTCTATATACAGTAGCCAAGGCTAGAGATAATAGGGATTTCTTTCTTACATCTAAGAGCGTAATATTTAGCACAAGTACTTCAAACGAATTAAACCTGTGTCCTGTTTTCTGAGTAACATTAAGAATATCTCTATAGATTGTTGTAACACCGCCGCCACGACCAATCAGACGGAGCTCATGCTTATAACAGTATCCTGGTGGAGTAGACTCATTAACCCTCTGAGGTCTGAGCGGTTTTCTGGGCCCTGGAGGTGTTCTGACATGCTCTGACATTTGTTGTTTTTTCAGTTATTTATAAACATGTTAATGGCAAAAGTGTAAATTCACTCTATATAGCACAAACAGGGCTAGCATAATATCTGATCAACATGCTTGTAAATCTTTGTATTTTTAAGAGAATAATGTTTATGCGTGGTTATTAAAAAAAAAAAAAAGAAAGTTGCTGAAATAAGAACACAAAACACATTCTAAATATGTGCCCACAAGACTCTTGACTAATGTATGTTGTCGTTTCTAGTTCTGGCTTCAAAATGATGTGAAATTCATCCTGCCTGATCGTTCTCTTAAAACAATACATTGATTTAAACATTGTAAAACAGTTTTTTTTGTCAGAAGAGGTTTATGCGTGGGAGGGGTAATCGCTCATCAATATTAATGAGATTCAGACCAGGGGTGTGACATAGACACTCCCCCAATGACTAATGGGCCATCAAGAGAGGCAGCCTGAACAAAGAGGAGATTCAAAGGTTTTGTTTTTCACTGTTTTATTGTAATTCCTCTATGAGGAGGAACTAAATGTTTTAAATTTGCAATGTTTTAAACTCAGCTGTGGTCCAGGTTCCCGTGCAGGCAGGAATCTCAGAGTCTGTGGAACCATATCAATGTCAGTCTCTGTTTTCCATGACAGAGTAGACTGCTTGTTGCTTGTCTGAATGTTCGTCTTGGCCCTCTTTGCAACAGGTGTCTGATGATCACCATCACCTTTATAGCTGTAAAACAAACAAACAACTGTGAGCATGTTTATTACACAAAATATAACAACTGCATTTCAATCATTATAAGTAACATTGGCCAGATGCAAAGCCATACAGACACATAATGTTTGTATGGACTATGTAAAACCAGAATATGTAAACAGAATTATACTAATATCTGAAAGAAAGGGAATAAGTGTACTTACTTTTCAGTTGTTCTCAAAACTGACCGACACCTGTCGTGTGACCTCCCAGTGCGAGTTGCAGGTGAGGTTGAGAGTGATGCTACCACATTCCTATAAAAATAATAATATTAATATTAATAAAGGTTGAACAAAGTACTATGCCAGCACATGCATAACTGATGGACAGTCAGCATTTTGGTAAAACAACAAAAATAAGCTCTTTTATACTAACATTACCAATCACTAATTGTAATATTGTGCATACATAACACCACAATTTTTGCAATTGTGTCTGGTAATTGTGTTTTGCAATTGTGTCTGGCAATCCACACAGGCACATGTACATTTGTAGCATCACTAAGTATATAAACAAAATTGGTCTAACATCTGTAAAATAGTGGGTAAATATGTACTTACTCCTTCTGATTTCTGTCTGTGTTGCTGCGTGCCCTCTTAGTGCGAGTTGCAGTGAGAGGTGAGAGTGAGCAACCTACATCATTCCTTCAAAAAAAGTTGAAAACTATTATTATCATATAGAGTACTATTCCAGCACATGCACGACTGATGGGCATTAGCATGCTGATAAGATATCACAAAGAAAAAATATGTAACATTATCAACCAACCTCCAAAAATAAATAAACTCATACAGGCTCATATTGTAATAAGTATATAAACAAAATTGAACAAACATGGGTAAATATGTACTTACTCTTTCTGACGTTCAACTGTGTTGCTGCGCGCCCTCCGAGTTGCAGATGAAGGAGATGCAGCATTCCTGTTTTAAAAAAAGTTGAAAACTATTATAACATAAATATTTCAAAGTATAGTAGCCTATCATTAGTCTATATGAATAACTGATGCAAATAATTGTAGACACGTGCTGTAGGCATATATTGCGTGTCAATGGGCCATTACCGGAGATAGCACAACGCAA
Source organism: Leuciscus idus (assembly GCA_021554675.1). Classification (NCBI taxonomy): domain Eukaryota; kingdom Metazoa; phylum Chordata; class Actinopteri; order Cypriniformes; family Leuciscidae; genus Leuciscus; species Leuciscus idus. The sequence goes on along the minus strand of CM038639.1, from coordinate 115,262 downwards.
ACATTAACACATTTGCAATTCATCAGCTGGGCATATTTACACATTTCAGCACATACACACATTTGCAATAGATATTTGCAAGCACTCTTCGTTGATGATAATGAGGCAGCATAAACGCTAGTCAAAATATAATCTAAACATACATAATATTTTCTAAATTAATTTCAAAATTCTAACTTTCATACAGGCCTATAATCTAAACGTTGTACATATATACAGCATGTCTAGGCTATGCTGTATAAAGTCTTCTGAAGGCACGCGCCGAAACGCGTTTGTGCAAATAAGTTTATTTATGCATGAAGCCTCTCTCCTACTTTATACAGCATAGCCTAGACCATTTAAATATAAATTACTCTGAATGGAAAGTATGGAAATGGTCCAAACAGTAAAATATGTAGCCTACGTTTATTTAAAATAGCTTGTCAACTAATTTCTCTGTACTGTAGGCTAATTGGCCTACGTGTTGTAGCCTAGTCATTAAATAAAACAATTTAGTTCATATTTAGGTTTAAATAAAATCATTATTTTTTTTATTTAATTTATGTTGATTATATGAAAAGTGAAAAGCATGAGTAAGATCATGCGCAATCGCGAGACAAATGGAGTGGGCAGAGAAGATTTTGACCATTTCATTAAGTTTATTTTTTGTATAAAGCCTTTCTTTAAAGTGAATTTCGTTTTGTATTAATTGTATCTTAATTTTAATAGTTGTTTCATCAACCAATTGCCTGTATTTTAATACATAAGAATTAAAAATAGCAGGAACTGGAGGCCTCATAAATGAACCCAAACTCATAAGCTTTGCCTAAAATACCAGAGAAATATATAGAAAGCTCGAAATGTGTTATTTTAAACAAAACTATTAAAAACGAAAGAAAACAGACTGCATGAAGCCTCTCTCCTACTTTATACAGCATAGCCTAGACCATTTAAATATAATTACTCTGAATGACAAGTATGGAAATGGTCCAACCAGTAAAATATGTAGCCAACGTTTATACAAAATAGCTTGTCAACTAATGCAAGTAAATTTAAAAAGACTTACTCATCCGAAATATTATCCACGCCTGGATCAAGTCGCTCTTCAATAACAAACGTTCGTTGTCAGAGTCCTGTTCTTCTTCTGAGGAAAAAGTGAACTCTTCATCGCTATCCAGGACTAGCTGAAGGGCTGTGTGTCATCTTCCAACGGCGCAGGAAAGTGAATGAATGAAACTTTCTGGTTTTAAAGCATTTCAGGGGGCGTTTACCTTATTTTGCATAGATCACCTCAGCACATTATCTTATGAATAGCGCGCTCTGCGAGTGGGCGTGAACTAATTACAGCTAATTAGATGAGACGGGAGAAACGTCTCGGTTACGTATGTAACCCTCGTTCCCTGAGTAGGGAACGGAGACGTTACGTCGGATGACGACGAATGGGGTTTCGCTTAGAAAGCCTATCATCTTCGAGTATATAAAACGAGCCAATGGCAAAGAAATGCCATGGGTCTGCGGAATTTGCATAGCGTAACTCCGCCCCACCCTAGGGGTATATAAGGAAGTACGCTGCAACATGCAGATATGTCTTCGCTGAGGAGCCGAGACTGAACTCAGGCGTTCCAGCGGTACAGCGGAAGTGGCAGGGAGACGTAACGTCTCCGTTCCCTACTCAGGGAACGAGGGTTACATACGTAACCGAGACGTTCCCTTTCGTTGTCACTCCGAGTTACGTCGGATGACGACGAATGGGGTTCCCAGTGAAATCACGCCACCTCTCGACTGTCTTCCAGTGCCCTGCGTAAGTGTGAGCTCCCTGTCGTGAGACTGGCACGGACGAAGGACTCCTACTTAACACAGGATTAAACCAAGGTACACTGGGAAGCATATCTCAGTGGAAATATGCAATCATGCCCAACCCAAAGGGGGGGACTTGGAATACACATATGACCCCGGAGGGCTGCATATGGAGAAACACTGGGGTATCCAGCCGCAGGTGGAATATTTCAACCCCAGGGGTGGCAAGGTGGCTTGCCAAGGGAAAGACACATGCTCAGAGAGGCTTACAGTGGAAATACACATGTGGGGGTCGCCCAGAGGGGGAACCATGCACATGGAGGCACCTAGCCAAGCGCGAAAGCTGCCGGTGGCAACTCTGGCGATGACATCGTCAGTGCTGGAGGAGACTCAGGGCTTATGAGGCTCACCTGAGGAATAATCGCACGTATCCCATCCGTGGAGAGGAATGGCGAGCAAGCGAAGACACCTGAGCAGAATCTATTACCGGCTAGTTGAAGCGAGTACATGAGAAGAAACTGGCTCCACTCGGAGATTATAGAATCTCGCGAATGTGTTAGGTGTCGCCCAGCCTGCAGCTCTGCAGATGTCTGTTAGCGAGGCGCCATGCGCTAGAGCCCAAGAGGATGCCACACTCCGGGTGGAGTGGGCCGTCACACCAAGGGGGCATGGTCGACCTTGCTGCTGGTAAGCCAAAGCAATGGCGTCCACTATCCAGTGAGACAACCTTTGCTTGGAGAGAGCCTTTCCCTTCAGCTTCCCACCATGACAGACAAAGAGCTGGTCAGAGGTCCTGAAACACTGCGTTCTGTCTACGTAAGCACGGAGGGCGCGTACTGGACAGAGCAGTGCCAAGGCTGGGTCTGCCTCCTCCAAGGGCAGCGCTTGCAGGTTCACCACCTGGTCTCGAAAGGGTGTGGTGGGAACCTTGGGCACATATCCAGGCCGGGGTCTCAGGATCACGTGAGAATTAGCCGGCCCGAATTCCAGGCACGCTTCGTCAACCGAGAATGCCTGCAGGTCCCCTACCCTCTTGATAGAGGCCAATGCAACCAGGAGCGCTGTCTTCATAGACAGGAACTTAAGCTCCACTGATTGCAGAGGCTCAAAGGGAGCACTCTGCAGGGCAGTTAAAACCACTGAGAGGTCCCAAGAGGGAACGAGAGGAGGGCGAGGAGGATTCAGTCTCCTCGCTCCTCTCAGGAACCTGATGATCAGGTCGTGCTTTCCAACGGACTTACCTTCGACTGCGTCGTGATGTGCGGCAATGGCGGCAACATACACTTTCAGGGTGGAGGGAGACAGCCTTCGCTCCAACCCTTCTTGCAGGAAGGAAAGCACGACACTGATCGGGCATTTCGTGGGTTCTTGATGTTTAGAAGAACACCAGTTGACGAAGAGGTTCCACTTCAACGCATAGACATGTCTCGTGGACGATGCTCTAGCGGAAGTGATGGTAGCCACCACCGCTGGTGGTAGGGTACTCAAACCTACCTCGTCCCGTCCAGGAGCCACACGTGGAGGTTCCAAAGATCGGGATGAGGGTGCCACAGGGTGCCCCGTCCCTGAGAAAGCAGGTCCTTCCTCAGAGGAATAGGCCAGGGAGGTGCTGTCGCGAGGAGTACTAGTTCTGGGAACCAGGTGCGGTTGGGCCAATACGGGGCAACCAATATTACCTGCTCCTCGTCCTCCCTGATCTTGCGCAAAGTCTGCGCAAGAAGGCTCACTGGGGGAAACGCATACTTGCGTGGGCCCCTCGGCCAGCTGTGCGCCAGTGCATCCGTGCCGAGCGTGCCCTCGGTCAGGGAATAGAACAGGTCGCAATGGGACGAGTCGTGGGAGGCAAACAGATCTATCTGAGCGTCCCCGAACTGATCCCAAATCAGCTGGACCGACTGGGGATGGAGTCTCCATTCTCCAGCGAGAGGCCGAAACCGAGACAGCTCGTCGGCCGCACGGTTCAGCTCTCCCGGGATATAAATGGCTCGAAGCGACCTCAGATGCTTCTGACTCCATATGAGGAGGTGGCGGGCGAGTTGCGACATACGGCGGGAGCGTAGACCACCTTGACGGTTGATGTACACTACTGTGGCGGTATTGTCTGAACGGACTAGTACGTGTTGACCCCTGAGCAACGCCCGGAAGCGGTGCAGGGCAAGGCGTACAGCCAGCAACTCGAGGCAATTGACATGCCAAAGGCGTTGGGGACCTGTCCAGGAGCCCGCGGCAGCATGTCCATTGCACATGGCGCCCCAGCCCGTGGTGGAGGCATCCGTTGATACAACAACATGCCTGGAAGCTCGTTCTAAGGGCACTCCGGCGTAGAAAACTGAGGTTCGACCACGGGGTGAAGGTCTGACGGCAGGCCGGAGTCACTGGGACTCGGAGCGTGCCGTGTTGCCATGCCCACCTCGGGACTCGATCGCGAAGCCAAAGCTGAAGCGGTCTCATATGAAGCAATCCGAGCGGCGTAACTGCGGCTGCGGATGCCATATGCCCCAGGAGCCTCTGAAAAAGTTTCAGTGGGACCGCACTCTTGCCCTCGAATTGACGAAGGCAAGTCAGCAGTGACTGCGCGCGCTCGCTCGTAAGCTGCGCACACATGGCGACCGAGTCTATATCCATACCGAGAAAAGAGATCCTCTGCACGGGGCAGAGTTTGCTCTTCTCCCAGTTGACCCGAAGGCCCAGACGAGCTAGGTGCCGGAGCACTAGGTCCCTGTGTTCGCAAACCTGATCTCGAGAGTGAGCTAGGATCAGCCAGTCGTCGAGATAGTTCAGGATGCGAACCCCGTGTTCCCGAAGGGGAACAAGGGCTGCCTCGACGACCTTCGTAAAGACGCGAGGAGACAGGGCTAGCCCGAAAGGGAGAACCGCGTACTGGTATGCCTGCCCCTCGAAAGCAAACCGTAAGAACGGTCTGTGTCGAGGAAGAATGGAGACATGGAAGTAGGCGTCCTTCAGGTCGATCGCTGCAAACCAATCCTGCGGCCGCACACATTCGAAAATGCGTTTGGCCGTGAGCATCTTGAACGGCATCCTGTGAAGGGAGCGGTTCAAGACGCGCAGGTCCAGGATTGGTCGTAACCCACCGGTTTTCTTCGGTACAATGAAGTAAGGGCTGTAGAAGCCGGACCTCATTTCGGCTGGAGGGACAATCTCGATCGCACCCTTCGCCAGTAGGGTGGCGACCTCCGCTCTCATGACAGGGGCATTGCCACCGACCATTGTGAAGCGGACTCCCCTGAAACGGGGAGGAGATCGCGCGAACTGAATCGCGTAGCCGAGCCTGATGGTCCTCGCGACCCAGCGGGACAGTCTGGGAAGCTCTAACCAGGCTCCCAAAAACTGTACCAGCGGGGTCATGCGGACCACAGACGTACCCTCGGTGGTGCAGCGAGGCAGAATGACCGGCCCAGGCGTGGGTGGCATAGCGGCCCGGTGCGGGGGCACGGTCATTAACCGCGTCCTGCCAGAGGATGCCAGGGGAGGACCAGCGTCCCACGGGGGCATGCTCTGGCAGGGGTCTGGCGACAGAGGGGGATGAGAGTGGCGAGGCCCGTGAGCGTCGCGCACTGCCATCCGAGAACTCTGTGTGCTCAGAGATGGGTATGTCAGTTCTGTCTTTAACCACATTAGGGTGCTGCCCGTCGAGGGACGAGCAGCGGGGGTGGGAAAACCAAGGATTCTCCCCCGGCCCTCCACCGGGGGAAGGAGCGGCCCTGCTACCGTCTCCTGTACAGAACTGAGAGCCATCTCTGAGCAGCCCGTCTCAGGAGCGCCGCTTGGCCTGGCGTTTAGCGGGGCGCGGGGCTGGAGGGGGCTGTGACGCCTTCCTACGGTTTCCTCCACGAGGCGGCCCAGATGGAGGCTGCTGCTGGGGCCGTCCGGGAGGGAGGGGAACCGCGGGAGGGCGTCCACGGCGGCGAGCGGGCTGAGGCGCCTGTGCCGACGGCTGGGGGGCAGCAGCGGGCCGTCGGGGCAGGACATGTTTGAGAGCCTCAGTCTGCTTCTGGGCAGCCGAGAACTGCTGGGCAAAGTCCTCGACTGCCCCGCCGAAGAGGCCAGCCTGGGATATGGGGGTGTCGAGGAACCGGGTTCGCTCGGCCTCCCGCATATCAGCCAGGTTAAGCCACAGATGTCTCTCCTGGACCACACAGGTGGACATCACCTGACCCAGGGAGCGTGCGGTCACCTTCGTCGCCCGGAGAGCGAGGTCGGTGGCGGCACGCAGCTCATCAAAGAGCCCTGGGTCAGTCCTCCCCTCGTGCATGTCACGCAACATCTGGGCCTGGTAGACCTGGAGTGTCGCCATGGCATGCAGTGAGGAGGCTGCCTGCCCCGCAGCTCTATAGGCCTTCGCCACAAGGGTGGAGGAGAACCTACAGGCTTTGGAGGGGTGCTTTGGGTCACCGCGGGAAGAAGCACTCTGGGGACATAACTGCATGGCCACAGAGCGTTCAACCTGGGGAACCCCAGTGTACCCTTTGACAGCCCCCTGATCGAGAGGAGGAAAGGCGGAGGAGCCCGTCGAGCGATCACGGGAAGACAGGGGTGCCTTCCAGGACCTCGAGACCTCCTCATGCACATCCGGGAAGAAAGGAATTGGGGTCGGGCGCTGACGAGGATCAGCGGCCGCACCCAAAAACCAATCGTCCAGCCGCGAGCGCACTGGACCGGGTGGCGGGGACCACTCGAGCCCAATGGCCGCGGCTGCCCGGGAAAGCATGGCCGTCAGCTCGGGATCAGACTCGGGCAATGCTGGGACACCCGAAGGTGGCAGCACAGCCGAATCTTCCTCTCCCGAGGACTCCTGCCCACCTTGTGATGCAGCAATCGACATAGAATCTTCCTCTGGAGCGCCGAATGAGACCCGCGGCAAGTCAGAGGACTGTACAGCGGGCTCATTCGGACGACTCGCGGGTTGCACGGCGCTAGAGGACGGTGTGGAGCGTGGAATAGTCGGCGCTTTGTTCCACACCGTAACCCTCAGATCACCCTGGCCGCCAGCCGAAGTACCAGCCCTCTCGGAGCTGCTAGATCGGGGTGCGGATGAGGGGACTCTCACACGAAGATCATTGAGTCTCGATCGCAACCGTGCGATGGGCATGTTCCCGCAGTGGGAACATGACTCATCCACAAACGCTGCCTTAGCGTGCTCAATACCCAGACACACAAGACAGCGATTGTGCCCATCAGAGTCAGAAACTAGAAGACCGCAACCAGAAGTGCACGGGCGAGGCATCTTTAAAAAGACGTGCCGCGTGCAAGCTCTTTAGAAAGGAGATTTTCTCCACAAGTGTTGAAGCGACCAGGGAGATGAACACACAAACTCTGGCAAATCACTGCACAGATAAGCAGGGAATGTGCACTCGCTGGAACTCGCTGTCACACCAACACCTGGAGAGAGGCTCGTCTCGAAGAGAATAGAGATAACTCAGAATTGGCTGTGGAGTGAAGTGAATCAACTTGGCTCCGAAGCGAAAACATATCTGCATGTTGCAGCGTACTTCCTTATATACCCCTAGGGTGGGGCGGAGTTACGCTATGCAAATTCCGCAGACCCATGGCATTTCTTTGCCATTGGCTCGTTTTATATACTCGAAGATGATAGGCTTTCTAAGCGAAACCCCATTCGTCGTCATCCGACGTAACTCGGAGTGACAACGAAAGGGAACTGTACTTCTCTTTAGTTTCATACAGATTACATTGCAGGAGAATATTTGTTTTGAATGTGAACTGTTTTATTTAAAAGTAGAAATTTAAAGCTTTCTTTAGACGCATGTTTCATGGTTGTGTGATAAGTATTCGCTGAGTTGCAGTAATTTGTTTCAGAAAGATTTTTGCGGAGACAGAGTGAGCTGAAAGTGCACCCTGTTTATTTTATTTATTTAAAAATAAAAACAAGGTTCTGATGTTAATGTGAGTGTACACAAAAAAAAGAAGACCCTCTATAGTTTATAATCATGTATTTATTTTATTTATATGACCATAAATGACAGATTTTTTTAAGTTTATGTTGCTGCTATGTGAAAAAAATCCAGCAAAACGCGTCGGCGCGTTTCTCGACCTCAGAGGGTTAAGACCGAAATAATCATTTGGTTTAACCCTCTGAGGTCGGCAAACGCGCCGACGCGTTTTGCTGGATTTTTTTCACATAGCAGCAACATAAACTTAAAAAAATCCGTCATTTATGGTCATATAAATAAAATAAATACATGATTATAAACTATAGAGGGTCTTCTTTTTTTTGTGTACACACATTACTCACTCACATTAACATCAAAACCTTGTTTTTATTTTTAAATAAATAAAATAAACAGGGTGCGCTTTCAGCTCACTCTGTCTCCGCAAAAATCTTTCTGAAACAAGTCTGGAAAATGAACTGAAACTCAGCTAATACTTATCACACAACCATGAAACATGCGTCTAAAGAAAGCTTTAAATTTCTACTTTTAAATAAAACAATTCACATTCAAAACAAATATTCTCCTGCAATGTAATCTGTATGAAACTAAAGAGAAGTACAGTTTCTCCCGTTTCATCTAATTATCTGTAATGAGTTCACACCCACTCACAGAGCGCGCTATTCATAAGATAATGTGCTGAGGTGATCTATGCAAAATAAGGTAAACGCCCCCTGAAATGCCTTAAAACCAGCCAGTTTCATTCATTCACTTTCCTGCGCCGTTGGAAGATGGCACGAAGCGTTCACATTTTCCTCAGAAGAAGAGCGAGACTCTGACGACGAACAGAGTTGTCAGTATTTTGAAGAGCGACTTGATCCAGCCGTGGATAATATTTCGGATGAGTAAGGGGCCGATCACACCTGACGCGTTTTTGGCAGTGCGAGGCGCCTATTTTCAATGGGTTTCCTATGGCAGCGAGCGTTCTGCGCGCTGTTTAAGCGCCTGCTGCGCCTCGCGTTTAACCGCCTGCTGCGCCTCGCGTTTTTTGAAGTTGAAAAAAAAGCAACTCCAAGCGGAAAAAGCGCCCGACGTCATCGCAGTTTTTTCCACTGTCCAATCGAATGAATGGAGAGGCGGGATTTCCGTTTTAGTGATGAAAGCTACAGTTGCTTGAACGCCCGGAGAGTGCGATGATGGAGGATAAACTTGTGGTGCTCTCGCTGGTTACCAGGAGCTTAACGAGTTCACGAACCGTAACTACCACAATGTGACCAGAAAGTAAATAAAGTTAATAAAAGGCTGATTTGACGTTTACTTGACTGACAGGACAGTTGTTTCAGTGGTTGCCTAGCAACATAAAAAACGCAGCGCACTGCTCGTTCTGTGTGATGGTAAGTGCTGTGTGCCTCGTGTTTTCGAACCTGAAAAACGCGTTAGGTGTGATCGGGGCCTAAGTCTTTTTAAATTTACTTGCATTAGTTGACAAGCTATTTTATATAAAAGTAGGCTACATATTTTACTGTTTGGACCATTTCCATACTTGTCATTCAGAGTAATTTATATTTAAATGGTCTAGGCTATGCTGTATAAAGTAGGAGAGAGGCTTCATGCATAAATAAACTTATTTGCACAAACGCGTTTCGGCGCGTGCCTTCAGAAGACTTTATACAGCATAGCCTAGACATGCTGTAGCCTAATATGTACAACGATATGTTTAGATTATAGGCCTGTATGAAAGTTAGAATTTTGAAATTAATTTAGAAAATATTATGTTTGTTTAGATTATATTTTGACTATAGTGTTTATGCTGCCTCATTATCATCAACGAAGAGTGCTTGCAAATATCTATTGCAAATGTGTGTATGTGCTGAAATGTGTAGCCTAAATATGCCCAGCTGATGAATTGCAAATGTGTTAATGTTTGCGTTGTGCTATCTCCGGTAATGGCCCATTGACACGCAATATATGCCTACAGCACGTGTCTACAATTATTTGCATCAGTTATTCATATAGACTAATGGTAATATACTTTGAAATATTTATGTTATAATAGTTTTCAACTTTTTTTAAAACAGGAATGCTGCATCTCCTTCATCTGCAACTCGGAGGGCGCGCAGCAACACAGTCGAACATCAGAAAGAGTAAGTACATATTTACCCATGTTTGTTCAATTTTGTTTATATACTTATTACAATATGAGCCTGTATGAATTTATTTATTTTTGGAGGTTGGTTGATAATGTTACATATTTTTTCTTTGTGATATCTTATCAGCATGCTAATGCCCATCAGTTGTGCATGTGCTGGAATAGTACTCTATATGATAATAATAGTTTTCAACTTTTTTTGAAAGGAATGATGTAGGTTGCTCACTCTCACCTCTCACTGCAACTCGCACTAAGAGGGCACGCAGCAACACAGACAGAAATCAGAAAGAGTAAGTACATATTTACCCACTATTTTACAGATGTTAGACCAATTTTGTTTAAATACTTAGTGATGCTACAAATGTACATGTGCCTGTGTGGCTTTGCAAAAATTGTGGTGTTATGTATGCACAATATTACAATTAGTGATTGGTAATGTTAGTATAAAAGAGCTTATTTTTGTTGTTTTATCAACATGCTGACTGTCCATCAGTTATGCATGTGCTGGCATAGTACTTTGTTCAACCTTTATTAATATTAATATTATTATTTTTATAGGAATGTGGTAGCATCACTCTCACCCTCACCTGCAACTCGCACTGGGAGGGCACGCGACAGGTGTCGTTCAGTTTTGAGAACAACTGAAAAGTAAGTACACTTATTCCCTTTCTTTCAGATATTAGTATAATTCTGTTTACATATTCCGGTTTTACATAGTCCATACAAACATTATATGTCTGTATGGCTTTGCAAAAAATTTTTTTTTTCAATATCTGGCCAATTACTTTTAATGATTGAAATGCAGTTGTTGTATTTTGTGTAATAAACATGCTCACAGTTGTTTGTTTGTTTTACAGCTATAAAGGTGATGCTGATCATCAGACACCTGTTGCAAAGAGGGCCAAGACGAACATTCAGACAAGCAACAAGCAGTCTACTCTGTCATGGAAAACAGAGACTGACATTGATATGGTTCCACAGACTCTGAGATTCCTGCCTGCACGGGAACCTGGACCACAGCTGAGTCCTGCTGATGCACACACTCCTCTGAGTCTCTTCAAAATGTTTTTTTTCTGAGAATGCAGTGTCAACTCTGTGCCACAACACCAATGCCGCTAACATAGCAGGCGTGGTCTGCGAGGATAGCGATCTGCCTTTACTTTTGTTTATTTTCCTCACATTTGATTTGCTTAGAGCCCGCATCAACGGGGCATAAGCATTTACTGTGAGATACCTGCCTTTACTTTTGTTTATTTATCGCTCATAATTACTTTGTTTATAGCCGACTGATTATTTATTTTGCTCACATTTGATTTGCTTAGAGCAAATTTAGAACATAGAGGAATTACAATAAAACAGATTGAAAAACAAAATTCTTTCTCATTCTCAAAATCTCATTCTTTGTTCAGGCTGCTTCACTTGATAGGCCATTAGCCATTGGGGGAGTGTTTATGTCACACCCCTGGTCTGAATCTCATTAATATTGATAGGCCATTACCACTCCCATGCATAAACCTCTTCTGACAAAAAAACTGTTTTACAAAGTTTAAATCAATGTATTGTTTTATGTGAATGATAAGTTAGGATGATTTTCACATCATTTTGAAGCCAGAACTCGAAGTGACAACATCCATTAGTCAAAAGTCTTGTGGACACATATTTAGTATGTGTTTTGTGGTCTTATTTCAGCAACTTTCATTTTTATTTTTTTCAATAACCACGCATAAACATTATTCTCTTAAAAATACAAACGTGTACATGCATGTTGATCACATATTATGGTAGCCCTGTTTGTGCTATATAGAGTGAATTTACACCTTTGCCATTACAATGTTTATAAATAACTGAAAAAAGCACAAATGTCAGAGCATGTCAGAAAACCTCCAGGGCCCAGAAAACCCCCCAGACCCCAAAGGGTTAAGCCAGGTTTCAGTAAGGCAAAGTACATCGAAACTATTATCTGAGACCATTTAATTTACAATAACTGCCTTAGGTGTGAGCGATCTAATGTTTAGAAGACCTAGCTTTATAAATTGTTTTTGTTTACTAATATTGAGATTTTCTGGTTTAATCACAATTAGATTTTTCCTAGATCCTACAGTAGATTTAATGTTTGACCTCACTAAACGAGGAATAGACACAGTTTCAATATAATGTTCTACATTGGTACTTATATCAATTGAGTTGGGACAGCAAAGACTGTGATTTGGACTTTGACTTACAAGTCATATGGTGTGTAACGCCTTGGAGATGTTGTCCGACAGAAGAGCCGCTCCGATTCTGCTGGGGTGAAGGCCATCAGCACGGAAGAGCCTAGGTCGCTCCCAGAACAGATTCCAATTGTTTACAAAGAGCAGTCTCTGTTCATTACACCATGACATTAACCATTCATTTAGAGCAAATAATCTACTGAACCTTTCTTTTCCTAGTCGGTATGTGGGAAGCGGTCCAGACACGATGATCGTTGTTTAAGGCGATTTGCAGCGTACCGTCTCGATCAGGCTCCTGTAGTCCTTCTTCAGAACCTCCGTCTGCCGCAGCCTGATGTTGTTCGTTCCCGCGTGCAGCACGACAGCTCCGACGCGCTCGTCACCGTTTAGGATCTCGGGGACCTGCGCAGTTACATCGAGAACACGAGCACCAGGAAAGCAGTGAGTGCACACCTTACCTTTGCCTGAGGTAGCGTGGACATGCCGGACAATGGAAGTGCCGATGATCACAGCACCGCGTTCCGTCTCGAAGTAGAGGGGAGAAGCGGTTCCAGGTGGAGATCTCGAAGGCCGGGAGGGGCGGAGAGGTCCTTGCTCTGGTCCTGGCTTGCGTCTTCCGCTGTGGAATCACCCAGGGTCCGTGGTGTTGTGTCGGTGACGGAGTGAATGAAACCAGGGATGATCGCGTTCTGGGTGCTCGGGTCCTGTGCAGAGAAACACACGGAGTAGACGAGGTCGGAGTCAAAAAGTTACTAACCACTGACTTGTGAGCATCTGCGCGTGATGTTTCAAGTGCTGATCGCCGATCTCGCAGCTCGGCTTGCCTCTCTAGTAGGTCACGGATCTGCTTCTCCACGGACTCCAGCTCTAACTGCACCGAATGCAGCTCGAAAGTGTCCTCACCTGCACTCAAAGGTAACGTTAGACACACATCCGATATATTTGCCATTATAGCAGATGAACAATAAATTAGCAGTAATACTACCAATATCACTACTAATTTATGACTGAAATCCTGGATAGAACCCGTATCCTTTCAGTGATACGGGTGTAAATAAGATGATCGATAGGCGAGACCACGCGTGCAATGCTAGCGGGCTAAGGCTAGCAGCGGAAGTTCGGAAAGTTGGATATAAGTAGCAATATCAAAGCAATCGGATTGTTTTTTATAAAGAATAGTATCGGAGATATGTCCTCACGCTGTAAAAATAGAAAATGTTCATTTGTAAATAAATGTGAAAGAATAAAATCAAGGATTATGAATCAATTTCGACGGAGCTCCAAACACAAACAACACGCTTAGTCGTGACGCATCTATCTATCTATTCTTATGATGTAACGAGTACATCAGGATGTATGGGAAGTGTTCCTGGTTCCGGCTGACCTGATCTATGCAGTCTAACATTGAATTATAGAAGTCTATAATGTGTTATGTGTATGCTAGGTCAAAGAGATGTGTCTTTAATCTGGCTTTGAACTGACAGAGTGTGTCTGCTTCCCGGACAATGGTAGGAAGACTGTTCCAAAGTTTTGGTGCTAAATAGGAGAAGGAACTACCGCCAGCAGTCGATTTTGATATTCTAGGTATTATCAACTGGCCGATTGCATACAGAAAGGCCTTAAAAGCTGCTAGATCTGCTTATTTTTCAAACCTATTAGAAGAAAATAAACACAACCCTAGGTATTTATTTGAAACAGTGGCTAAACTAACGAAAAAGAAAGCTTCAGGCCCAGAAGTTTCCAACCAGCACAGCAGTAATGACTTTATGAACTTCTTCACTTATAAGATTAATAATATAAGGGAGAAAATTATAACCATGCAACCGTCTACTACAGTATCGCATCAGGCAGTGCATTGTAGTGTCCCTGAGGAAAATTTTTATTCATTCATTGCTATAGGAGAGGAAGAATTCGTTAAACTCGTTAAATCATCTAAATCGACAACATGCATGTTAGACCCTATACCGACTAAGCTACTGAAAGAGATGCTTCCAGAGGTCATAGATCCTCTTCTCAATATCATTAATTCATCTTTGTCATTAGGATACGTACCAAAAACTTTTTTAGCTGGCTATGATTAAACCGTTTGTTTAAAAACGCAACTTGATCGTACAGAATTAGTCAATTACAGGCCGATCTCGAATCTTCCTTTTCTGTCAAAGATACTAGAAAAGGTGGTATCCTCACAACTATGTTCCTTTTTAGTCCAGTCAAGTCAAGTCATCTTCATTTATATAGCGCTTTTAATAATGTAGATTGGTTCAAAGCGGCTTTACAGAGATACAAGGATAGTTTAAAGTAACAGAGATTGTTTTGGCTTTATAGCAGTTCTTGAATAAAGTTATTTTCCAGCTAAAGTTAATTTGATTGATTCACTTCGGCCGCAACGATCATTAGTTATTAACTTGGGGGGCGCTAACACAACACTGTTTTAACAGGAAACTCTACACAGACTTTAAACGCGAAACCTGTGAGAACGCTGATGGCGTGCACATGCGTATTACGTGTTCAGTCTATTGGTATGCGCGTTTGAATATATGTGCGCAGGTTTGTAATTCCCTACAAACCAAGCCTTAAAAACTACTTGTCTGGCCTTAACATTCTGATACAGAATTGTATAACTTCCGGGTAGATAAGCGAACCGAATTTTCCAGACAACGCTTTATCAGTAGAGTGGTAAAGGGATCCTCCATAATGTAATAGTTTATCACGATTAATACCGTTCCAAATTATTTTACGTCCTACCTGGATATATAAATAATCCCGCGGTAACTAAAGAGCCTATCCTTTAGTCGTGCTATTAAGAGTTAGGCGAATAGTCTCTACAAATTAGTATTTTATTATAAAGATAATAAGGATTATAAATATAATAAATTTTCCCTTTGTAGTATAAATCTACCTAGGTACTCTTCAACCGTGTTCGCTCTACAACAATAACCCTGTCGTAAGCTGCCTCTTTGGCCAGGCTATCAATCAATCAAAGCTCACACTGATTATTCTTATATCAGAAATAATGCTTACCCTCCTGTCGTGTCCTTCAGTTAGGATCTCCCTGATCCAGGTAAAGGAAGGAGGCAAATACTCAAGAATCCAAGGTCCAGACAAGATGATTTAGAATAAATGTTTAACAATATTTATTAAAAGAATCAAAATTGAAAAGAACACTTGTTACAGATTATCATAGAGTACTGAACTAACAGAGAAATGCTAGCTAGGCTTAAAAAGCTTCTTGCTGTCCAGATTGCAGGGGTTCTGGATTGTAGATTGCAAGGAAGAGCAATTTGATTTCGTCCAGGTCTCTTCTTTTATAGTCCGAATTGAGAAATCTTCGTCATATTTACTATAAGGCACATGACTGCACGGGTCCTGTGATGACTGTCCAGTCATCAGCTTGCTCTCCGAAGATACAACAGTTCCTTTGTATTGGTGGACAAAGACCCCTGTCACTGTTCCCTCATGTGACTTGAGAAAACCAGCAATGGACAAAAACTCTTTATTCAAAATCATATTTTTAGATAGTCATGTGTTTTAACAAACCAGCCAGTTCGCTGGGAATACCCTTGGTTATAGGCTTCTTATTGTGACCCTTCCTTCTCTGACGTCGAGTCTGAAGTATAGGTGAAGTGAGTGAAATGTCACCCGCAGATGGACCCCCCTCAAAACCCTCAACACCCCCTCTTGACATTGATTGAGCTTCTTTAATTCTTCTAAACTTGTTCAATCTAACTCTAGGTTTTCGTTTCGGTTTACTCACAAAATCTCTTACAGTAAATCTATCCATTTTGCTTACAAAATCAGTACAGTACACGCTAGGTGTAACTCGATCAAATTCGATCTCATACAGGCGATGACCAATTCCATCATTTTTACATATCATCACTTTTAATGAGTTGGCTTGATTCTGACTCATCCCTGCTTGAAGACACCAGGTTCTCAGACTCTGGATAACCGCCTGCCTTTGCCCCGTTTTGAGTGCTGGCTGCCACTGAAATTCATGTTTGTTCCGCCAGACTTTCGGCAGTTTGTCCAGATTTAACTGGTTGACTGCGAAGATGAGTCCTCTTTCGGCCACGTCCAGGGTTAAAGGTGCCACCGCCCAGTTCCCAGGGGCCTTTGGTAAGAGGACTACCTGCTGAAACATACACACAGCTATATTTGAATTTTTGTCCAGCACTTTCGGGTTGGCTTGGGTTATCCAGGATCCAATGCCTGTAAATAATTCCTACTATTGTTTTCAAGCCTCCATTTCTCTTTTTCTTTTGGTATATCCTGGGTTCCAGGTGATACCCGGTAGCCGTATAACTGTTTCTAGAACCAGCCTGTATCGATAAAATTTCACCGATTTTACAGCACCTAAATTTCATTTCAATGCACCATGTGAGGAAGCTCTTTGACACCCAAGGACCTCTAACATCCATTCTTCTTCCTCGTTGGGATATAGCCACTACCCCAATTTCATCCATTTTCACATTTTGTATTGCAGTACAGTTTGAACATAGATCTTGCCATTGACCCATCAAAAAACATCTTATTCTTAAACCTCCTGGAAGCATTCCACATATATCACAGTTTCTCTTAACTTCAACTACATTTTTTCCACAACTTTCATTTGAGATGCCATCCAGGAATCTCTTCCTCTGCTGTCCAGGGGTTGTTGTATCCTTAATTACAAGTTACAAAAAGGGTTTGTCAGCTCAATATTGAGACAACATTCTTTACCGGCTTTTATCAGTTTTGTTACATAAAACCAATCATTACTAACTATCATCATTGCTATACCACACATTATATGATCATCATAGTAGTCTGCAATCACCTTTATCATAAATGCAGTTGCAATTACAGTTATTTCATAAACAGTCCTTTTTGTACCTTCCATTTCTACTCTCCTGGTGGCAAGTATCATAAGATACATAACCATCAATAGTGTAGAAGAAAATGCTATGTACTTTACAGATTGGAGCTCAAGATAATACTTCAGTAAATCACATGCAACAAGTATTATATTAAGTATTTCCAGTCCGATTAAGCTCCTAAATCCAAAAATGGATTTTATCTTAGGGCCTTTCACAACTTCTCCGAGTAATATACCTGCCAGATTTAGCCTCTTCTCCAAATTAAATGAGGCTATGTTACATATTGCAATAGGAATTTGCCATAATCCTTGTAACCCCATAAACATCAATATCCAGTAAAGGATCAAAATGACATTGTAGATTATAATTTGAAATTTATTTACCGGCAAGTCAGAGCAAGTCGCATTGGAATTGTTTCCCCAATTTGGTCTGGTCATTGATTCCATGGTCAAATTTCTCAAAGAAAGCTCCTTAG
The DNA here is from genome assembly GCA_021554675.1 of Leuciscus idus. NCBI lineage: Eukaryota > Metazoa > Chordata > Actinopteri > Cypriniformes > Leuciscidae > Leuciscus > Leuciscus idus. The sequence continues at coordinate 97,890 of CM038639.1, read as the reverse complement.
TAGGTTTGATCAGTTCAGTCTGCTGAATTTCAGAAGAATGGAGTGATTTTTACGAGCCCTTAACTTTTTATGTTCTGTACGCTAGCCGCAGGCAGTTCTCCTTCACTCTCATTCTCTGACTCGGAGAAATCAGCTGACAGAGGAATCTTTCTATACTTGGCTTTGTTAGCTAGCTGTTTTAGCTTCCTACAATGTATGCATATTTTCACTAGTTTGATTAGAATACTTATTATTACAATGAATACTATCGTACCTCCCACACAGTACAGAACAGTTCTTATTATCTCCCATATGTCTGTCATTACACTCCATACATTGGTGGCCACTGCCTTAATTTTTCCCCCTATATCTTGAAATGCTGTTTTCGCTATTTTTCCGATCAACTTGATTAGGGTTACCTCTGAAGGGCTTCTGGTTTTTGACCAAAAGTCGATCCTATGTATCCAATGCCCCCCAATACTCTCTCCCTCCAGGTAGCTGTCAACAGGGTGTAGTAAATCTTTCCATTCACTTATATAATTAATATAAGGCATAATAGCACATACCTTTCTGATTTGCACTTCCCCTGTCATTTGTTTCAGAATCAAGGGGGTGATCTTCAAGTTCTCTCCTTCCCAGAGGGCGCCTTCCACGGCTTCAAAGTTGCATGACATGTGATTTCTATCAATGCCTCCCTTTGTCTTTCTAGCCCCATAAGACTGGAAAATGGGGGCACTAAAAGTTGCATGCTTCCAATTGTTAAATAGGTCCCCAGTGCATAAATATTTTGTCTCTACTCTATCACTCCAAAATTCTATTTTCTTCGTATCCATTCTTTGACCTACCATTAATACTTCTGTTCCTAAATCAAATTCCTTAACACACTTCATGTTATAAGCTAATCTCTTTCCTTTTGAAGATTTTACTATATTTATTTCTTGTCGTCTAGTACATGGCTCTCCATACCAGTCTGTGACATTCCATCTTTTGTTGAAATTTCCTTTAGTGGGTCTGATATATATTTTACTCCTAGTCCCCCATGAGTAACTATTTGGATCAGCTACTTTTAAATAATAACCACTTTTCCATTGACCAATCTTCTGGGATTTATAGGAGTTTACAATTTTGTGTGAACCTAGATACTTCATATGCACCGGCCATATAAGATCAACTTATTTTTTCCCAGTATGTTCATCCTTTATATCTTGATGTCTTCCGTGGTATCTTACGTAACCATTAGGTCTTTTAGTAATAGTATAGTGTTTTAAGGCTTCCCCTCCCTGCATCATGTATAGCAACAATGCACTCCTGTATTGTTGATCTATTACTTTCGTTGTCAGGTATTTTGCTATTCCCGATAATGTTATAAATTTTTCTGGAATCCCTGCATTCGGAAAATATTCTAGAGTATATGGATGTCTATAGTTACCATTTGCTCTTTTCTTTCCCTCTAATGTGGCCTTCACGGTCCATGTAGTTCTATCTGTTTCACTACCTGTCCCTTCTGTGAAATTATAATTTTTCATTATCCATTTACGCCATATAGTAATAGTGTCTTTTTCATATTTTTCCATAAGGGTTTGATTCCAGGGAGCTTCAGCTTTTATGACACAATACCAAACTTTCTTCTCTGGGTTTAATTTACGAGCACACTGTTTTTTGTGATCAATAGTTGACCTGTCTTTGTTACTCGGCCAAACCATCTTCCCTAACCATGGACAACCTGGAACTTTATGGCACATAGGCGTAGCTCGAGGCTTATTGTAGCAGTTTATCCATTCTGTGGTCTTTGCAGGAATTATTGGTTTGGTTTCATGGATTGAATGAATTATAGTTTTATCTCCGAACTCACTCATACGAATCCAACGATCTATTGGTTTTGGCCCTGCGCGTTGCGCTGCAGGTGCCAGTGGACTTGACTTTGGTGACTCCATTTCTTCGGTCTCCTCCATATCATCTGCCATTTCTAAGTCATCTACCACTTCTAAGTCATCTGCAACTTCTAATTTACCTTGGTTCACTTCGTCTAATATTTTTAATCTCTTTATATTTGCTTTTCCTGTCTCACAATTCCGTTCTAAAGTGGAGATTGTTTTTCCATACGAATATGTCCACCATACTAGGTCGAAGTTTATCACACTAATGTTTTTAGCTGCAGCTTCATCTATTTTCTGCCCTTTTAATAACACGTGTGTTTGATTCAGCACTTCAAGTTTGTTCCATTTCATTACGGTTATCCCTCTCTCTGTCGTGGGGCCATATTCTGCTACTGATTTTAGAAAACTTCCTTCGTTAGTACAATTCCAGTATTCTGGATCTATGTCTGCTATCCAGTTTCTTATTACTTTAGCATTATTCTCAGAATTGTATACTACTCCTGCTAAAATCAAAGGTGAACCTTCAACCATTATTGTTTGATTATAGCAGTATAATTTAACTATCTTTTCTATTTTAGTACAAGGGTAGACAGTATAGATTTCCTCTGTTTCCTTTGTTCCGAATCCAGCCAATATGGATATAAGGAGAATGAAAGCCATACTTATTCCTGCCATGACTTCCTGAAATCTCTCAGCCTTTTCCTCATGGATCCTTCTGTATATGGTTTTCAGCCTCCGGCCTCTTCCCCCTCTAGCCATGTTGCTGTGGGTGAGAGAACAAAGAATTGCCTGTCTGACCCTAGAAGTGTTTTCTGCGCAGCCAGTCTCTGAGTTTTTGTTTAATAGGTTTAACTTCTGTTATCCAATTAATATTAAAACCCTGTATGGCAAATCCAATGCCCATATAACTTCTGGTACAACAGAGATTCACCATCAGTCTTTTAATCATAGATGCATCATTTTCTCGATACTTAATTTTATAACAGGCTTGCCCAGTCATGATAATTTGACTTCTGGACATCCTAGTTATGTCAGTCTCTCTTACTCCCACTTCCCATGCTCTGGTTTCCCAGTTATGTTGTTCAATTAGGAAGTTCATATTTTTAATTTCCGTAATAATCAATTGTTCGGCTGAGCTGCGTTCATACTGTCCCTGTCTTTTTACAAAGATGGTTTGCTTTGGTTCATTTAGATTATGTGAGATAACTCTTTCCCACGCATCTAAACAAGTGATCTGTCCCAATATTTGGCCTAATACGGATCCAATCTCTAGAGGGTCGGTATAAGAGGGATTACCAAGCCCTGACAATTCACAGTATCGATATAGCCATGCTTGTTCATCTTCCTCCATTAATTGTAGTGGATTGCTAACCCATGAGGTCATTATCTTACCCTGGGAAACACATCCCATAGCTAATTTCGATTTCCGGGTTAACCAGACTTCTTTTTTACTGACAGTCTGTAGCCATTTCCGTTCTTCTAGCTTTTCACATCTCTCGCATAGTTCTAGTTTAGAATCTCTAAACGTACACGAACATTTCGAGCCTAGTAAAATAAGTTTTTCTTCACATAAATTACAGGTTCGGCAGACACAATTGGTTTCTCCTCGTTGTATCTTTTGAATGACCCATTTTTGTTTACCTAGTCTGCAGTTTCCGCACACTGAAATTTCGCCCAGGGCGCAGTGGCCGATTCTATTTTCCGGATTGTACCAGGAAAAAAGGTTTTGTTCTCCCATGCTAGGGAGTGTTTTTAAGCTCATTTTGGTTGGTCGAGACTCATTCGGACCTTCCCAAAGTAATTCTGCCACATCTGTTGCTTCACAAATACAACAGCTTGTGAATGGTATCAATCTACTAATGGTACCATCAGGGCAATCTTCATGCCATTTTTTAACTCTTAGCAGTTCATATGCTTCATTTTGGCACCTGACCCATCCTGTTTTGGATTCAATAATGGACTCAAATACTACCTTTTTCATGATTATGCCTTAATTAAGTCCCTCAAAGACCAAATTCCGTTATTTTCTAATTGTACAGTAGTATTTGATGTAACTTTTGTAACCGTATCCACGGTTCCAGTTTTCTGCCTAAATCTTTTACCTCTGATTTTATGCAGTATTATTACTTGGTCGCCTACCTTAAATGGATTGCCGCTAAATTTTTCCTGCTCAGGCTGATCTTCAATTTTGAGTTCACTCGGTTTGATTCTGTAATTTAGAAAATGTGTACATTGATTAATCAACGTATCCCATTCACCCACCTTTTCGTTCTTGATGAAAAATTGTTTACATCTTTTGACAGCGTTTTCCGCTATCCCATTGCTTTCTGGTCGATATTTCACACTTTTTATTCATTTGACTCCAATTGAATCACAATATTCTTCAACTTCTCGTCCTGTAAGGTTCGGTGCATTATCCCCTCTAATTCGTTTAGGTGGTCCCCGAAACCTAATCCATTCCTTAAGTGCTTCTACGACTACCGAGCCAGTAGCTTGTTTGCACGGATATATCTGTAGAAAATTAGAACAGTTATCTACTATTACTAAGAAGTAGCAGTTCTTCATTTTCGTCTGCGGTCTGATTGGTCCTCCCCAATCCAGGGACACCTCCTCATTCTCTTTATCTGTTTTTATTGTTCCGTAATCATTAAACCTGCTGGTCATAACTTTTCTACATTCAGGACATTTTTTCCTGATTTTCAGGTAGGTTGTTTTTAGATTTTGTATGTTAAGCCCTGTGGCTTTACAATACTTCGCCATATAAGATAGGCTGGGATGCATTAAATCCATGTGCAGTTTTTCAACAATATTATTTTCACTTGTCTTAGTGATAGCTTTAATAATTTTTGTTGTTCGAACTGTCTTATGTCTAATATATTTGTCTACCTCTGCATTACCTTTTGCAGCTGATGTAGTTTGCACTGTGTGACTGCTTTGGTGCAACACCTGCGGTTTAACTTCCTCTAACAATATTGCTATTTCCTTCCATAAACCGTCCTGTTTTAATGGCTTTCCTTTAGCAGTGCAAAAGCCATTCAGTTTCCAAGTGGCAACATACTCAGTTAGTGCTTTGTAAACATAATGACTGTCCGATACAATAACGGCTGCTATTGTCCCTGTTGCTTTCATATGCCTTAGGGCTTCTACCACGGCTTTCACTTCAGCCAGTTGTGCTGAGTCTTCATTAGACAATTGCCCCTTTTGTTTGAAAACTATTTTTCCTTTTTCCTTTCTAATGAAGCCCCACCAAACTTCCTCATTTTCTTTAGATCCATCTGTAAAATAACAAATATTAGTCCCTTTAGGGATTTCTGTTATTTTGTCTTTCTTGTTAAGTTTACTTTGTCCAAAGATTATTTGAGTATCCTGCAGCAATTTACTCCACTTTGCCCATGTAAATTGATGAATTTTAGGTGCCTCACTCACTAGGTTTTTAGATTCCCTCACTAGCTGAGTGATGCCTTCACCTTTTGATTCTACAATTATTTGTTGCTCAAGGGCCAGTGTTTTTATTGGTATCAAGCATTTAGCAATACTAGCTAAGATGTCAGCTGCTGATTTTGGTTCCTGTTTCAGCTGATTAGCAGGTTTTGGGTATGACATGAACTGTATTGGATTTTTCCTATCTTTTTCATTATACAATACCAGTTCTATTTCATCTGCAGTATTTTCAACACTTACAACCAATTTTTGATCTGGTTCTCGTCTCGCTATTTTACCTGAGGTCAATGCTAAATCAATTAATTGTAGCCTGATATTTTCTAATTCAGTGCTCCAATTAAATTCATTTCCTTTTGTGGCTCCATAAAGAGGTTTAGCTAGTTTAGCGTATCCTGGTATCAGATCCCTGATAAAATTCATGTGTCCCATGAAACTCTGTAAACTTTTTAGGCTTTTCGGGCTGTTTTGTCTCAAATCCTCCAATTTTTCTTTGGTAGTTTTCGAGAGTCCTCTATCCATCCCTGTCGTAGCAAAGCCTAAAAAATCCACTTCCTCTTTACCTATTTCGATCTTTTTGTAACTGGGCTTAAAACCTGCATTTATTAGTCTAGTAAACACTTCATCTAAGATTTTCAGGTGTTCACCTGGATCATCGTTTACAATTAAAAGGTCGTCAATATAAACTGTTACCGGCAAACCTGTCATTAGCGTGACGACTATAGACTGGAAAGCATTTGCAGAATTTAAATAGCCTTGCGGAAGCCTTGTGTAACAATAGGCTTTTGATCGGCAGGTAAACGCAGTTTTAGCCATACTATTTTCAGTCAATGGAACTGTCCAGAAACCGTTGGCTAGGTCAATTTTAGTCAAAATTCTACCCTTAGGTAAACCGTTGGTCACATCTTTTGCATTAATTAAGTATCTCCTGTCTGGTTCTGATACTTTATTCAAAGATTTGAAATTATTAACGACGCGGTAAGAATTATCAGGTTTAATTACGGCCTGAAGCGGTGAATTAGTGATCGGGTTTTCTATTTCTTTAATCACTCCTAATTTTTCTAATTCTTTAATAGTTTCTTCAATTTCAGGTAAAGCTTTTTTATTGATTGGGTATTGCCTTTGTGGTTTATGCACACCTCCCTTGATTTCATACTCATATTCTTTACCTAAAAGGCCTACATCATTCTTAAATTTAGCTGCTCCTCCTTTATGTTTTTCAAGGATTTCTCTCAATTTGTTTTTATCAAGCATGGTTTCTCGCACCATTCTGTCTATTTCCCCTTTGAGGTCGACCATTTTCATCCATCTGACTGTTATTTCTTTATTAAATTTACCTACAATTTTAGTTGCATCCTGTAATGTCATTAGATTCTCTGATTGATTAGGAATAATGGCTATGTCTTTCCACATATACCAGTCAGTGTCAATTGGACCTTGAGCTTTATTAAAACTGTATACCCTCATCATGCCTTTTTGTTTAATGGCATCCTCAGGTAAGTCAGTAAGGCAACTAATCTCAGCACCTGTATCCAGAATGAATGTCCTACCATTATAATCTATATGAAAGAAACCCTCATGTTCTTTAATCAGATCAGATTGGATGGTCGCTTTTCCTTCAGGGATGTCCTATTTTTGTGCTTTTTCAAGCTTGTTGTTTCTCACATATTTAGGCTTAGACTGTCCAGTACTGTACGATTTTTCTACAGTCGCTTTTTGTTTGGCTCTCTGTTCTCTGATTTTGTTTTGTTGTTCTGGAGTCAACCTGTCCCATTCTTCTTTAGAGACATATGTAGAGCTAGTTTGCTTCCTGTCATTTTTAATGAATGGTGGTCTTTGTTCTAAGTTAGGCTTTCTCTGCACTCCTCTGCTCTGAGATCTGCCTCTTCTCTGGAAGTCAGTAGGTCTGAATTGGTCCCTTTGTTCTCTGAAACTTTTGGACTGCACTACATATTTAGGCCCTTGCTGTGCATAATGGCCTTGGGCTTTGAGTCTCTCAGACCGTCTCAGACCTTGCTGTTTACTATCTCCTTGGTAATTAGAATCTTGATTACCTTTTTTCTCTGCCTCATGTTTGGACCTCCTATCATACCTTACCGCAAAGGTTTGTAATTCCTCCCATTTAGTCTCATGTCCACAAAATTTTAAGTGTTGAAGACCTGGAAGATCTTTTTCAAACTGCAGCAATTCTTCCACAGTTTGCGCTGGGTCTTTTCCATCATGAGCTCTATTTTTGCAGAATATTAAAAGTCCTGTGCTTTTTATTTCTCTCAGTCTTTTGTCATACGTTTCTTTTTTAGTTTCCCCTGAAATGTTTCTCTTGTGTAAGGAAACATCATTAATTCTTATATTTAAACTCAATAGCTGATTAATCATCAGCTCTATATCCTCATCATGAATATTAAGCCTCTTGCCTAGGTCCACTATTTTCTGACAACTTCTCATGTTATCTTTCGGATCTAGTTTCATTCCATTGAACATTCCTATTTCTGTGGCTGTTATCGTATGTTTAGGTCTCGCCCTATTTCTAAAAAATAAAAAAAATTATTTTCATCACAGAGGAGGCTGCTATCTCGGCTAAGTCTATGCCTAGACCCCCTCTGGGCCTATACTTTTCCTTTTCTTCCTCATAGTAGAGGTTATCATCTCCTGTTATTTTATTTCTTGTTGAAATTTCAGGTAACGGTCTCCTATAATATATAGGGTTTTTTGATTCATTTAAAACTTCTTTTCTGAGTTCAAATATATCACCCATAATTGGGTCCCTTCCACTTCTTCCTCTGTTTTCTGACAGGGTCAAGCGGAGTAATAAAGACAGAGCTTTTTGACAAGAGTCTTTCTGTTCTGCGATCATATCCTGCTTAGCTTTTATGCTTGTGTCAGGCATATCCAAAATTTCATCAGATGTTGGGCCCGTTGCAGCCAGGAAAATTCTCTGCATATATTCGGGCTCTTCTCTTTTGATTTTTTCTTTCAGATTATGCCCTGGTTTTGTTAGAGTTTTTCTTCCTGCTAGATCGATATGTTCCCGAGCATAACTACTACTCTTTCTCTCTCGAGACAATGGTCTAGAATTTTTGTGATTAACTCTATTTCTTTGTGGAATGGGTTCATCCCACTGATACACTACACTTTCTTCACCATCCCACTCAGTTTCTTCACCCTCGGTGGTTGTATCCCCACCTCTATTTTTAATCTGGACTGTTTTATTCATACTATTTAAAGTATGAACTAATTCATTTGCCAGCGGTATGTATTGAAGGCCAGGACTAGGTTCCTGGAAGTCTAGTCTTTTTTGAGCGCTAGGGCCAGGTTTTTCTACATCAGAAAAATACATTTCTGTATCATGAGAATCCCTGCGCTTTCTCTGAGGCATCACAGTACCATCATACATCACTCTTGTTTTACCATAGTATACTTCTATACTTGGGTCGGTGGTAGGCTTATATGTTACTTCCAAACCAGGATCAAAATGAACTTTAATTTTGTCCCCTTTCATCCTAGTGCCATTAATTCTTTCTATTATAGCCCTCACATCTGCCGCTGAAGTGCAGATGAATTCCTGTCCATTATTTATCTCATAGTCTCCTATATACCATTCTTCATTTTTTTCTTTAGCAGCTTTATGCTTTTGAAAATTATCACGTTTAGTTATAGTGATTTGGTATACGGACGCCTGTTGAGGAGCTGGACATACATTTAAATCATTTGGTAGTTGAGCCATTTGAGTCATTTGGGTCTTTTAATTGGAAATGCAGACTAGGAAAACTGTCTCCCTTTTTTAAGGAATTCTTTCTCTATGTTATACAGATACTCACTGGTCCTGCCGCGCGGTTTCGCTTTTTTCTTTTTAATAGAGCGTCCTCTATTTTATTTGCGAAATTTTTTCTGGGTCACTCAAGTGATTGATTTAATATCTATTTTTGCTCCGGGTTTTATTATATTAAAGACAGACGAGCCCCCATGTAATAGTTTATCACGATTAATACCGTTCCAAATTATTTTACGTCCTACCTGGATATATAAATAATCCCGCGGTAACTAAAGAGCCTATCCTTTAGTCATGCTATTAAGAGTTAGGCGAATAGTCTCTACAAATTAGTATTTTATTATAAAGATAATAAGGATTATAAATATAATAAATTTTCCCTTTGTAGTATAAATCTACCTTTTTAGGTACTCTTCAACCGTGTTCGCTCTACAACAATAACCCTGTCGTAAGCTGCCTCTTTGGCCAGGCTATCAATCAATCAAAGCTCACACTGATTATTCTTATATCAGAAATAATGCTTACCCTCCTGTCGTGTCCTTCAGTTAGGATCTCCCTGATCCAGGTAAAGGAAGGAGGCAAATACTCAAGAATCCAAGGTCCAGACAAGATGATTTAGAATAAATGTTTAACAATATTTATTAAAAGAATCAAAATTGAAAAGAACACTTGTTACAGATTATCATAGAGTACTGAACTAACAGAGAAATGCTAGCTAGGCTTAAAAAGCTTCTTGCTGTCCAGATTGCAGGGGTTCTGGATTGTAGATTGCAAGGAAGAGCAATTTGATTTCGTCCAGGTCTCTTCTTTTATAGTCCGAATTGAGAAATCTTCGTCATATTTACTATAAGGCACATGACTGCACGGGTCCTGTGATGACTGTCCAGTCATCAGCTTGCTCTCCGAAGATACAACAGTTCCTTTGTATTGGTGGACAAAGACCCCTGTCACTGTTCCCTCATGTGACTTGAGAAAACCAGCAATGGACAAAAACTCTTTATTCAAAATCATATTTTTAGATAGTCATGTGTTTTAACAAACCAGCCAGTTCGCTGGGAATACCCTTGGTTATAGGCTTCTTATTGTGACCCTTCCTTCTCTGACGTCGAGTCTGAAGTGTAGGTGAAGTGAGTGAAATGTCACCCGCAGATGGACCCCCCTCAAAACCCTCAACAATAAGGAGAAACTAGTTGGTACTTTAGCACCCCGCTATGACATCGGGTCCAGGCGCAGGTCCTTCATCAGATCTGGATACGGCCTGGATCCGGCAGGCTGCGGGAAGACCTCGGGATAAACAAAGACACTAAAATTAGCGTAGATGCCATCCTCCAAGACTGTTCCAAAGTTTTGGTGCTAAATAGGAGAAGGAACTACCGCCAGCAGTTGATTTTGATATTCTAGGTATTATCAACTGGCCGGAAGGTAATTGGCCTAGGTAATACCAACTTTTAGAAAAAAATTATATCTGCGAGGATTTCCAGTCAGGATTTAGACCGTACCATAGTACTGAGACTGCTCTCATTAGAGTTACAAATGATTTGCTCTTATCATCCGATCGTGGTTATATCTCTCTATTAGTGTTACTCGATCTTAGTGCTGCATTTCATACTATTGACCACAACGTTCTTTTAAATAGACTCGAAAATTATGTTGGCATTAGTGGAATTGCATTAGCATGGTTTAAATCATACTTATCTGACCGTTATCAGTTTGTAGCAGTAAATGAAGAGATGTCTTATCGATTGCAAGTTCAGTATGGAGTACCACAAGGCTCAGTACTAGGACCGCTGCTGTTCACTCTGTACATGCTACCCTTGGGAGATATCATTAGGAAGCATGGAATTAGCTTTCACTGTTATGCTAATGATACTCAGCTCTATATTTCTTCACGCCCTGACGAAACGTACAAATTCACAAAATTAACGGAATGTATAGCTGATATAAAAAATTGGATGACTAGTAATTTCCTACTACTTAACTCTGAAAAAAACTGAGATTCTAATTATTGGACAAAAGAACGTCCTCAAGTAATAATCCAGAATACTGTCTAACACTTGATGGCTGCTCTGTCAAGTCTTCGTCGTCGGTTAGGAACCTGGGTGAGCTCTTTGATATCAATCTTTCATTTGAAAGTCACATGTCTAGTATCTGTAAAACCGCATTTTTCCATCTTAAAAATATATCTAAATTACGTCATATGCTCTCATTGACAAATGCGGAACAATTAGTTAATGCGTTCATGACCTCAAGGCTAGATTACTGTAATGCTCTACTGGGTGGTTGCCCTGCACGCTTAATAAACAAACTACAGCTGGTTCAAAACGCAGCAGCTCGAGTTCTTACCAGAACCAGGAAGTATGACCATATTAGCCCAGTTCTGTCAACACTGCATTGGCTCCCTATTAAACATTGTATACAATTTAAAATATTGCTGATTACTTACAAAGCACTAAATGGTTTAGCTCCGCAGTACTTGAGCGAGCTCTTAACGCATTATAGTCCTTCACGTCTATTGCGATCTCAAAATTCCGGCCAGTTGATAATACCTAGAATATCAAAATCGACTGCTGGCGGTAGATCCTTTTCCTATGTAGCGCCAAAACTTTGGAACAGTCTTCCTACCATTGTCCGGGAAGCAGACACACTCTGTCAGTTCAAAGCCAGATTAAAGACACATCTCTTTGACCTAGCATACACACAACACATTATAGACTTCTTTAATTCAATGTTAGGCTGCATAGATCAGATCAGCCGGAACCGGGAACACTTCCCATAAATTCTGATGTACTCGTTACATCATAAGAAGAATGGCATCTACGCTAATTTTAGTGTCTTTGTTTATCCCAAGGTTTTCCCGAAGCCTGCAGGATCCAGGCCGTATCTAGATCTGATGAAGGACCTTCGCCTGGACCCGATGACAACGCAGTGCTGAAGTGCCAACTAGTCTCTCCCTATGGAGGATCCCTTTACCACTCTACTGATAAAGCGTTTTCGGGAAATTCGTTTCACGTACCTAGCCCGAAGTAACAAAATTAAATTAAATTCTGTATCAAAATTTATAAGGAAAGACCAGTACTTTGTTTAGGCTTGGTTTGTAGGGAATTCCAAACCTGCGCACATATATTCAAACGCACATAACTATAGAACCAGTTCTTAATGCGCATGTGAACGCCATCATTGTTTCTCACAGGTTCGCGTTTAAAGTCTGTGTAGAGAGAATGGTGTCGTCTTAGCGGCCCCTAATTTAATAACAAATGATCGTTGCGACGGAAGCGAATCAATCAAAACTAACTTTAGCTGGAAAATAACTTTATTAAAGAACCGCTATTAAGCCAAAACAATCTCTGTTACCTTAAATTATATGTTTATCTCTGTAAAGCTGCTTTGAAACAATCTACATTGTTAAAAGCGCTATATAAATGAAGATGACTTGACTTGACTTATTGGTGCTTAATGTAAAAATATATAGTGTAAACGATAAATCACGTTTGAGATTTGTGCTGGCTACTGTATACAGGCCACCAGGGCACCATAAAGATTTTATCAAAGACTTTGCGGACTTTCTATCAGAATTAATATTGACTGCAGATAAAGTACTAATTGTTGGTGATTTTAATATACACATAGATAATGAAAAAGATGCATTGGGATTGGCATTTAAAGATATTCTGAACTCAATTGGAGTTAGACAACACGTGTCAGGACCTACTCATTGTCGTAATCATACTCTAGATCTAATATTATCATACGGAATAGATGTTGATGCCGTTGAAATTCTGCAGCAGAGCGATGACATCTCAGATCATTATCTAGTCTCATGTAAATTACATTTAGCCAAAGCTGCAAAGCCGACTCCGTGTTACAAATATGTTAGACCTATCACTTCTGCCACTTAAGATAATCTTCCTAATCAGTTTCATCATCTCAGCATCCCAGATAGCTTAGAAGAACTCGATATTGCGACAGAAACTTTTAACTCTCTCTTTTCCAGCACTTTAGACACAGTTGCTCCGTTGCGCTTAAAGAAAATAGTCCAACGCCGTGGTACAACGAGCACACTCAGGCCCTTAAGAGAGCAGCCAGAGAGATGGAGCACAACTGGAAGAAAACAAAACTAGTGGTATTTCGCATTTCATGGAAAGAGAGCTTGATTGCATACAGAGAGGCCTTAAAAGCTGCTAGATCTGCTTATTTTTCAAACCTATTAGAAGAAAATAAACACAACCCTAGGTATTTATTTGAAACAGTGGCTAAACTAACGAAAAAGAAAGCTTCAGGCCCAGAAGTTTCCAACCAGCACAGCAGTAATGACTTTATGAACTTCTTCACTTATTAGATTGATAATATCAGGGAGAAAATTATAACCATGCAACCGTCTACTACAGTATCGCATCAGGCAGTGCATTGTAGTGTCCCTAAGGAAAAATTCGATTCATTCATTGCTATAGGAGAGGAAGAATTCGTTAAACTCGTTAAATCATCTAAATCGACAACATGCATGTCAGACCCCATACCGACTAAGCTACTGAAAGAGATGCTTCCAGAGGTCATAGATCCTCTTCTCAAAATCATTAATTCATGTTTGTCATTAGGATACGTACCAAAAACTTTTTTAGCTGGCTATGATTAAACCGTTTGTTAAAAAACGCAACTTGATCGTACAGAATTAGTCAATTACAGGCCGATCTCGAATCTTCCTTTTCTGTCAAAGATACTAGAAAAGGCGGTATCCTCACAACTATGTTCCTTTTTAGTCCAGTCCAGTCAAGTCATCTTCATTTATATAGCGCTTTTAACAATGTAGATTGGTTCAAAGCGGCTTTACAGAGATACAAGGATAGTTTAAAGTAACAGAGATTGTTTTGGCTTTATAGCAGTTCTTGAATAAAGTTATTTTCCAGCTAAAGTTAATTTGATTGATTCACTTCGGCCGCAACGATCATTAGTTATTAACTTGGGGGGCGCTAACACAACACTGTTTTAACAGGAAACTCTACACAGACTTTAAACGCGAAACCCGTGAGAACGCTGATGGCGTGCACATGCGTATTACGTGTTCAGTCTATTGGTATGCGCGTTTGAATATGTAACAACAATGACTTTGTGTTGGGGAATTAATTAGCTCAAATTAGCGGTAATATTCATCAATGTGAATATGCATCTGTTGCTTCCATAAATTAATTTATTCAAATTAGGGAATAGGTCAAAACCTCGGCTGGTATCAGCGATTACACAATTACTTGTAATAATCACTGATAGAGACGGGTAGCATTTACTCAATTTGGGGGAATTTGAGGTAGAAGTTGACGAATGTTCATTTACCATGCAGACTGGCCGTCCAGCGGACAGAATGTATAATTTATGAACAGAAATCGGGCGTCTTTAACACTGATAGATAACACTTTCTTGTGGCCACAAAGAAGATAATTATCTCCGTGTTTTAGACAATTTTAGGTTTCTTTTAAGAATAAAACCAATCGTAGAGCTTATAAGGTAAAATCTGCACTCATCAGGGACTCAGAATTTGAAACAAAACAGGCAAACTTAATTCAAATGATTTAACAAAGTTTATTTAAACAAGCTAGCGATTACACAATTATTTTAAATCACGCAGGAGTAAAAATGCATAAACAAAACAGGCAATATAACGATCGTAATACAGAAATACAACAAAATAAAAAGGCTTTAGAGAGGGATTGGGAAAGAGAGAGAGAGAGAAACTCAGCGAGAGGAAACTAATAGTTGAGATACGAATGATTTTAGGTGTGTGTGTGAGATGTGGAGATGGTAGCGTTTGTAAGGTGGGTGTGTCGCTCCGTGAGCACGTGGTAGTGTGTTTGTCTCGGCACACGTGGGTGAGAGTATGTGTGTGTGTGTGTATGTGTATGTTTGTGTGGGTGAAAGAGAATTTAGAGAGAGAGATAGAAACAGTTTAGTCATTCACCACAAAACCCCAACGTTTCTCAGTAATATTTAGACAACTTTAAACAGCATTTCCTTCAGATTGCAAATTTAAAAGATCTACGTTACTCTGTTTGAAAGGTTGGCCTTCTGTGGGTGCGTTCGTCTGTGTTGGATAAAGACACCTGGATCACGTGGTCACAGCGTTCTGGTTGCTATGGCGACTTGAAGCGAGCGAAGACTCAGCAAAGATTATCTTTAGCCTTAAGTTGGTTTTGTGGGTTGGTTTCAGAAGACTATACTGAAGTAAGTAGTTCTAAGAAAAGACTTGGAAATAAAAGGAAAATAAAAGCGAGCGGAGCTTCCTTGAGGGAAGGAGGCGTGTCGTCTTTCTCTCTGGCGGACTGCACTGAGAGGAGAGGGGCGCGAAATTTTAAAGGGCTAAACTCACGCCTCCCTCACGTACGTGGGCCAATCGTCTTTAACAACGTATGGGCCCACCTCCTGACGTTTTGAGGTCTATACGCCTCCTTTCCGCGGGGTTTTGAAACGATGAATTCGTCCATAACTTAATAACACTGGTATTTAATAAAACAATGCATTCTCTGATATTTTGTGTTAAAGATTCAGCATCGTTGGGGTTTGTGGAACACGGCAATACCGCGAATGACAGTTCTAATATCTAAAATCAAGGAGGTACATCATTTCTTGTAATTGTGGGCACCACAGAGTGATTACAGGCCAATAAACTACATAGGCATAATATTTGGGACAGGGGATCATACACATCAAGAAAATACACTTAAAATGTTTTATACAAGGATTTTGGATCACACGTGGTGGGGCCTGAGTGTGTTTCTGTGTGTGTGTATGTGAGTGCGTCTTGAAAGTTCATACCCGTCCGCTGAACTCTTGTCCCCGGCGCTGCGGGTGAGGCTTATGTGTGTGCGTGCGTTTGGCTCTTTGGATTGATGTATTGGGCACAGACCACATGTTTTGGGCATCTGGTCTCTACAACACTGTTTTATTGTTGTGAAGAGTTAATTAGTGTCTATGTGTAAATCAGTGTCCGAGAGACTCCCTGGGGGGGGGGTGCTTTCGGGATCGCTCTCATTGGTCAGCGTTAGGCTCTCCCGGCCATAAACAGACGGTCTCTGTTGGTTTAGACGTAAGAGATCATGTAGAGTGAGAGATAGTCAATGATTTACACCATTTTTCGGCGCCGTTTGGGCTGCACGTCTTGCGCCGAGCAATCTCAAAACAACAGAGGTGTCGTAAATGAGAGTGCTTTGGAATGTGAGAATAGCTTGAGTCAGAGCGAGACAGGGGTTTTGTAGATTTAGACTGCATTAATTAATTTGATTTAATCACCATGCACCTGGTGATCTGCTCTCCGTTACAAATATATGTGCGCAGGTTTGTAATTCCCTACAAACCAAGCCTTAAAAACTACTTGTCTGGCCTTAACATTTTGATACAGAATTGTATAACTTCCGGGTAGATAAGCGAACCGAATTTTCCCGATAACGCTTTATCAGTAGAGTGGTAAAGGGATCCTCCATAAGGAGAAACTAGTTGGCACTTTAGCACCCCGCTATGACATCGGGTCCAGGCGCAGGTCCTTCATCAGACCTGGATACGGCCTGGATCCGGCAGGCTGTGGGAAGACCTCGGGATAAACAAAGACACTAAAATTAGCGTAGATGCCATTCTTCTTATGATGTAACGAGTACATCAGGATTTATGGGAAGTGTTCCCGGTTCCGGCTGACCTGATCTATGCAGTCTAACATTGAATTATAGAAGTCTATAATGTGTTATGTGTATGCTAGGTCAAAGAGATGTGTCTTTAATCTGGCTTTGAACTGACAGAGTGTGTCTGCTTCCCGGACAATGGTAGGAAGACTGTTCCAAAGTTTTGGTGCTAAATAGGAAAAGGATCTACCGCCAGCAGTCGATTTTGATATTCTAGGTATTATCAACTGGCCGGAATTTTGAGATCGCAATAGACGTGAAGGACTATAATGCGTTAAGAGCTCGCTCAAGTACTGCGGAGCTAAACCATTTAGTGCTTTGTAAGTAATCAGCAATATTTTAAAATGTATACGATGTTTAATAGGGAGCCAATGCAGTGTTGACAGAACAGGGCTAATATGGTCATACTTCCTGGTTCTGGTAAGAACTCGAGCTGCTGCGTTTTGAACCAGCTGTAGTTTGTTTATTAAGCGTGTAGGGCAACCACCCAGTAGAGCATTACAGTAATCTAGCCTTGAGGTCATGAACGCATTAACTAATTGTTCCGCATTTGTCAATGAGAGCATATAACGTAATTTAGATATATTTTTAAGATGGAAAAATGCGGTTTTACAGATACTAGACATGTGACTTTCAAATGAAAGATTGATATCAAAAATTGGAGCGGCAGTGGCTCAGTGGATCATGTAGGTTGTCTACAAACTGAAAGGTTGGTGGTTCAATCCCCGGTTCCACTTGACCAAGTGTCGAGGTGTCCATGAGCAAGCCACCTAACCCCAGCTGCTCCCGACGAGCTGGATGGCGCCTTGCATGGCTGACACCGTCGTCGGTGTATGAATGGGTGAATGTGAGGCTATGTAAAGCGCTTTGGTGGCCATAAGACTGTGAAAGCGTTATATAAATGCAGTCCATTTACCAAAAAGCTCACCCAGGTTCCTAACCGACGACGAAGACTTGACAGAGCAGCCCTCAAGTGTTAGACAGTATTCTGGATTATTACTTGAGGACGTTTTTTTTGTCCAATAATTAGAATCTCAGTTTTTTTCAGAGTTAAGTAGTAGGAAATTACTAGTCATCCAATTTTTTATATCAGCTATACATTCCATTAATTTTGTGAATTGGTAAGTTTCGTCAGGGCGTGAAGAAATATAGAGCTGAGTATCATCAGCATAACAGTGAAAGCTAATTCCATGCTTCCTAATGATATCTCCCAAGGGTAGCATCTACAGAGTGAACAGCAACGGTCCTAGTACTGAGCCTTGTGGTACTCCATACTGAACTTGCAATCGATAAGACATCTCTTAATTTACTGCTACAAACTGATAACGGTCAGATAAGTATGATTTAAACCATGCTAATGCAATTCCACTAATGCCAACATAATTTTCGAGTCTATTTAAAAGAATGTTGTGGTCAATAGTATGAAATGCAGCACTAAGATCGAGTAACACTAATAGAGAGTTACAACCATGATCGGATGATAAGAGCAAATCATTTGTAACTCTAATGAGAGCAGTCTCAGTACTATGGTACGGTCTAAATCCTGACTGGAAATCCTCGCAGATATAATTTTTTTCTAAAAGTTGGTATTACCTAGGCCAATTACCTTCCGGCCAGTTGATAATACCTAGAATATCAAAATCAACTGCTGGCGGTAGTTCCTTCTCCTATTTAGCACCAAAACTTTGGAACAGTCTTCCTACCATTGTCCGGGAAGCAGACACACTCTGTCAGTTCAAAGCCAGACTAAAAACACATCTCTTTGACCTAGCATACACACAACACATTATAGACTTCTATAATTCAATGTTAGACTGCATAGATCAGGTCAGCCGGAACCGGGAACACTTCCCATAAATCCTGATGTACTCGTTACATCATAAGAAGAATGACATCTACGCTAATTTTAGTGTCTTTGTTTATCCCGAGGTCTTCCCGCAGCCTGCCGGATCCAGGCCGTATCCAGGTCTGATGAAGGACCTGCGCCTGGACCCGATGTCATAGCGGGGTGCTAAAGTGCCAACTAGTTTCTCCTTATGGAGGATCCCTTTACCACTCTACTGATAAAGCGTTGTCGGGAAAATTTGGTTCGCTTATCTACCCGGAAGTTATACAATTCTGTATCAAAATGTTAAGGCCAGACAAGTAGTTTTTAAGGCTTGGTTTGTAGGGAATTACAAACCTGCGCACATATATTCAAACGCGCATACCAATAGACTGAACACGTAATACGCATGTGCACGCCATCAGCGTTCTCACGGGTTTCGCGTTTAAAGTCTGTGTAGAGTTTCCTGTTAAAACAGTGTTGTGTTAGCGCCCCCCAAGTTAATAACTAATGATCGTTGCGGCCGAAGTGAATCAATCAAATGAACTTTAGCTGGAAAATAACTTTATTCAAGAACTGCTATAAAGCCAAAACAATCTCTGTTACTTTAAACTATCCTTGTATCTCTGTAAAGCCGCTTTGAACCAATCTACATTGTTAAAAGCGCTATATAAATGAAGATGACTTGACTGGACTGGACTAAAAAGGAACATAGTTGTGAGGATACCGCCTTTTCTAGTATCTTTGACAGAAAAGGAAGATTCGAGATCAGCCTGTAATTGACTAATTCTGTACGATCAAGTTGCGTTTTTAAACAAACGGTTTAATCATAGCCAGCTAAAAAAGTTTTTGGTACGTATCCTAATGACAAAGATGAATTAATGATATTGAGAAGAGGATCTATGACCTCTGGAAGCATCTCTTTCAGTAGCTTAGTCGGTATGGGGTCTAATATGCATGTTGTCGATTTAGATGATTTAACGAGTTTAACGAATTCTTCCTCTCCTATAGCAATGAATGAATCGAATTTTTCCTTAGGGACACTACAATGCACTGCCTGATGCGATACTGTAGTAGACGGTTGCATGGTTATAATTTTCTCCCTGATATTATCAATCTAATAAGTGAAGAAGTTCATAAAGTCATTACTGCTGTGCTGGTTGGAAACTTCTGGGCCTGAAGCTTTCTTTTTCGTTAGTTTAGCCACTGTTTCAAATAAATACCTAGGGTTGTGTTTATTTTCTTCTAATAGGTTTGAAAAATAAGCAGATCTAGCAGCTTTTAAGGCCTCTCTGTATGCAATCGAGCTCTCTTTCCATGAAATGCGAAATACCTCTAGTTTTGTTTTCTTCCAGTTGTGCTCCATCTCTCTGGCTGCTCTCTTAAGGGCCTGAGTGTGCAACGTTGTACCACGGCGTTGGACTATTTTCTTTAAGCGCAACGGAGCAACTGTGTCTAAAGTGCTGGAAAAGAGAGAGTTAAAAGTTTCTGTCGCAATATCGAGTTCTTCTAAGCTATCTGGGATGCTGAGATGATGAAACTGATTAGGAAGATTATTGATAAAGCAATCTTAAGTGGCAGAAGTGATAGGTCTAACATATTTGTAACACGGAGTCGGCTTTGCAGCTTTGGCTAAATGTAATTTACATGAGACTAGATAATGATCTGAGATGTCATCGCTCTGCTGCAGAATTTCAACGGCATCAACATCTATTCCGTATGATAATATTAGATCTAGAGTATGATTACGACAATGAGTAGGTCCTGACACGTGTTGTCTAACTCCAATTGAGTTCAGAATATCTTTAAATGCCAATCCCAATGCATCTTTTTCATTATCTATGTGTATATTAAAATCACCAACAATTAGTACTTTATCTGCAGTCAATATTAATTCTGATAGAAAGTCCGCAAAGTCTTTGATAAAATCTTTATGGTGCCCTGGTGGCCTGTATACAGTAGCCAGCACAAATCTCAAACGTGATTTATCGTTTACACTATATATTTTTACATTAAGCACCAACAAGTCAAGTCAAGTCATCTTCATTTATATAGCGCTTTTAACAATGTAGATTGTTTCAAAGCAGCTTTACAGAGATAAACATATCATTTAAGGTAACAGAGATTGTTTTGGCTTAATAGCGGTTCTTTAATAAAGTTATTTTCCAGCTAAAGTTAGTTTTGATTGATTCGCTTCCGTCGCAACGATCATTTGTTATTAAATTAGGGGCCGCTAAGACGACACCATTCTCTCTACACAGACTTTAAACGCGAACCTGTGAGAAACAATGATGGCGTTCACATGCGCATTAAGAATTGGTTCTATAGTTATGTGCGTTTGAATATATGTGCACAGGTTTGGAATTCCCTACAAACCAAGCCTAAACAAAGTACTGGTCTTTCCTTATAAATTTTGATACAGAATTTAATTTAATTTTGTTACTTCGGTCTAGGTACGTGAAACGAATTTCCCGAAAACGCTTTATCAGTAGAGTGGTAAAGGGATCCTCCATAGGGAGAGACTAGTTGGCACTTCAGCACTGCGTTGTCATCGGGTCCAGGCGAAGGTCCTTCATCAGATCTGGATACGGCCTGGATCCGGCAGGCTGCGGGAAGACCTCGGGATAAACAAAGACACTAAAATTAGCGTAGATGCCATTCTTCTTATGATGTAACGAGTACATCAGGATTTATGGGAAGTGTTCCCGGTTCCGGCTAAACCTGATCTATGCAGTCTAACATTGAATTATAGAAGTCTATAATGTGTTATGTGTATGCTAGGTCAAAGAGATGTGTCTTTAATCTGGCTTTGAACTGACAGAGTGTGTCTGCTTCACGGACAATGGTAGGAAGACTGTTCCAAAGTTTTGGTGCTAAATAGGAAAAGGATCTACCGCCAGCAGTCGATTTTGATATTCTAGGTATTATCAACTGGCCGGAAGGTAATTGGCCTAGGTAATACCAACTTTTAGAAAGAAATGATATCTGCGAGGATTTCCAGTCAGGATTTAGACCGTACCATAGTACTGAGACTGCTCTCATTAGAGTTACAAATGATTTGCTCTTATCATCCGATCGTGGTTGTATCTCTCTATTAGTGTTACTCGATCTTAGTGCTGCATTTCATACTATTGACCACAACATTCTTTTAAATAGACTCGAAAATTATGTTGGTATTAGTGGAATTGCATTAGCATGGTTTAAATCATACTTATCTGACCGTTATCAGTTTGTAGCAGTAAATGAAGAGATGTCTTATCGATTGCAAGTTCAGTATGGAGTACCACAAGGCTCAGTACTAGGACCATTGCTGTTCACTCTGTACATGCTACCCTTGGGAGATATCATTAGGAAGCATGGAATTAGCTTTCACTGTTATGCTGATGATACTCAGCTCTATATTTCTTCACGCCCTGACGAAACTTACCAATTCACAAAATTAATGGAATGTATAGCTGATATAAAAAATTGGATGACTAGTAATTTCCTACTACTTAACTCTGAAAAAAACTGAGATTCTAATTATTGGACAAAAAAACGTCCTCAAGTAATAATCCAGAATACTGTCTATCACTTGATGGCTGCTCTGTCAAATCGTCGTCGTCGTTTAGGAACCTGGGTGTGCTCTTTGATACCAATCTTTCATTTGAAAGTCACATGTCTAGTATCTGTAAAACCGCATTTTTCCATCTTAAAAATATATCTAAATTACGTCATATGCTCTCATTGACAAATGCGGAACAATTAGTTCATGCGTTCATGACCTCAAGGCTAGATTATTGTAATGCTCTACTGGGTGGTTGCCCTGCACGCTTAATAAACAAACTACAGCTGGTTCAAAACGCAGCAGCTCGAGTTCTTACCAGAACCAGGAAGTATGACCATATTAGCCCAGTTCTGTCAACACTGCATTGGTTTCCTATTAAACATCGTATTTTTAAATTTAAATTTTTAATTTTAAAATATTGCTGATTACTTACAAAACACTAAATGGTTTAGCTCCGCAGTACTTGAGCGAGCTCTTAACGCATTATAGTCCTTCACGTCTATTGCGATCTCAAAATTCCGGCCAGTTGATAATACCTAGAATATCAAAAATCGACTGCTGGCGGTAGATCCTTTTCCTATTTAGCGCCAAAACTTTGATAGGAACAGTCTTCCTACCATTGTCCGGGAAGCAGACACACTCTGTCAGTTCAAAGCCAGATTAAAGACACATCTCTTTGACCAAGCATACACATAACACATTATAGACTTCTATAATTCAATGTTAGGCTGCATAGATCAGGTCAGCCGGAACCGGGAACACTTCCCATAAATCCTGATGTACTCGTTACATCATAAGAAGAATGGCATCTACGCTAATATTAAGTCTCTCTGTTTATCCCGAGGTTTACCGCAATCCAGATCTAATGAAGGACCTGCGCTTGGACGTGACGACAGCGCAGTCCTGAAGTGTCACTAGTCTCTCCCCTGAGAAGGCCTCCTTCCCTTTATCTCTCTACAGATAAAACATTGTAGGGATAATTCCGGTTCGCGTGGCTACGCGGAAGCGGTGAACAGAGCCGTCGCATAGACTGTGTGAACAGTGCAACCGCACAGGGCCTCGCGCCAATAGGGGGCCTCGCAATCCTGCTGTTTTTTTTTTGTTTTTGTTTTTTTCACCACTTTTTAAAACATCTCGCGGCACGAATGTAACAATTCTACAAATAAATAAAACATATCCAGTTAACTGGCAGAGCATTCATTTCGTTCGTTTTTTTAAATAAGAGAAGATCTAGCGCTGAAATGTGTTTTTTAAATCAAGTGATCAAAGTGCTCGTTGCCGCTGCGATCAGTGGCGCGGATACAGTGTTTTCTCGTGTGACTTAATCCTATCCCTTCGATCATGTGTTTTGACAGGTTGACCTTCCGGTGTCTATCCGGCATATGTTGTTATGGTTTGCCCTATTGACCTAGCTATTCTTTGATCATGTGTTTTGACAGAAGCTTTTGCCCTATTTGAACCTTTTTAGTCCTAGATCATGTGGGTTTGACAGAAGCTTTTGCCATTTAACCTTTTTAACCCTAGATCATGTGTATGACAGAAAGTTTGAAGGCGCTGTTAGGATATGTGTCAGCATCTCCTCCGCATTCCAGATCATTTTATATAAATGGGGTCAGTGTGTTCTCAACCACCACCACCACTAGAAACATGAGCTACATGACCATGGACGGTTTATCCACCCCTCAATCGTCAGATGTGGGGGTGAGCAGCAGGATGATGGAAAGTCTGACTATGGCTCCTAGAAAACCTTTTGGTCACATCCGTTTGACAAATTTTCTCCATGAAATTTCGGAATGGACTAAAGCTGAATTTATGATGTGTAGTAACCGTGTATTCGGGTACAAATTTCACAAACCAACTCGAGTTGTTACGCTCTACACCACTGATGGCGTCGGTGAGTTTCAGGCTGGGGAAGATGTGTGTGTGGTATTTCCTGAAAAAGACTGGTCTCTCTTCTACAAACGTGTCTGGAAGGATCTGAACGACGGCGGCGAGGAGCCTTTGTACGTGGCGGAGTGGGACGGGGTGAGCCCGAACGTCCGGTACCGCGTAATAGGTGACCATACTCAAAAGAAGCCGAATGATTCTGCTTACATATTCTGCTGCAAAGACAAGACAAAGCTCAACAACACTCGGTCAGGGCACATCCTGCCTAACGAGCATCACGATCTGTATGAAATGCAATTTTTGTTCAAGTGGTGCGATCTGGATTTGCTGAATAGGGTTTTTTCAATCATCAACAAAATGTTCAAATGGTGCGACATGCATGACGGATACAACAAAATTAAAGTGCAGCTGTTCCACCCTGAGAGATGTGCACGTAGCAGTACATATGCTCTGCCGTCCCCGCCCATTCACTACAGCCATCATAAAGCTCGACGGCCAGACCTACCCAAGCGTCGTTTATAAATCAGGTCTCAAGTGCTACGGCGTCTCCACCCCCTTTACGACAAC
The DNA here is from genome assembly GCA_021554675.1 of Leuciscus idus. Taxonomy (NCBI): domain Eukaryota; kingdom Metazoa; phylum Chordata; class Actinopteri; order Cypriniformes; family Leuciscidae; genus Leuciscus; species Leuciscus idus. Next base: position 73,346 of record CM038639.1, on the reverse strand, counting down.
GACCATAAATTCCGGCGACCAGACCCCCCATGCTGCATTTATAAACCATGGCTGAAGACGGCGCTTCAGAACCCGATCATGTGTGCAGCTGCGGAATCTCTTTCGACAGCATTCTCGACCCTCCGGACGACAACGCCCGTGGACCCACTGATCATCACAAAGACTGGGCTCAGGCTAAAACTATCAAACGTCGCATAGACTTTGAATCGTGCATTGAAAACGATTGGGGTCCGGGTAACATTATCAACCCTGAACCATCGGACCTCCAAAACGACCGGAGTCCGGCTAACGTTATAGACTTGGGACTGTGCTGCGATGTATTCTACTACGGTCCGGGTAACATTATCAAGCCCAACAAAGACTGGGGTTCGGGGATCGAGTGCGACAAAGACTGTGGTTCGGGGATCGAGTGCGACCGTCCCCACGAGCCAGACAAAAGTTTCGGGATCCATAACGATCGGGAATCGCACGACGCATCTACAATCGACCGGACCCTGCATCATGCTAATCATGGCTTCGACGTCACAGACGGGTGTTTCAGTGACGTGGGGTTCAAAATCATAAAAGCCGCGACCGTGGTTTTGCTCCAACATCTCATCGGCAAGAAGCTGAAGAACGACTGCGAGGGGTGTGAGATTGATCATCCCAGTCAACTGCAACATTCCTGCCTGTTCGACCCCCCTAACTACTACTTTGACACACATTTTGATGAACTTTCAACCAAACTGTTTAGACCCTATTTTCATGCCATCATCGGTATCCTCCTAGGACGGTTGGGGTTAAAATCTCACCCCCACCGTATTCAAGGAACAGTCGGGACTATTCTGCACGAATTAAAAGACGAACCATTCATCGCCGCTAAGCTAGAAGAAATCAGCGCGAGACTTCTGGACAAACCCTGCGAGGAAATAGTGCACGACGTCGTTGATCTCTGGGAAGGTCTCTCGATTGTGAATGGCGAGTGACCAAGCCGTCTCCAACATGGGTGCAGCCTGTAGCCTAAAGAGTTGTATGGAATTCCTGTTTAAAGGACATTACAGACGACAGATGACCAAACTGATGAAAAAGATTATTGCGGATGCATCACGCGATGGTCATCCATTTATGGAAGACACTACGCGTGAAGCAAATTTCAAGAAACAAATGGTGTATATAAGAGGACTGGCTAATTCATGGGCTAATTTGACGGACAAATGTGTTCATGGTACCGATCCGCCCGGTGTAATGATAAAACAGGTTCTAGATATGATGTGTGAATCACAATCCCCACTCGGGATCACCGATCTGCTGTGTACTTGTACGTATGTGACGGATGTGTGTACTGAGATGAGCTTGAGCTCAAAAGAATATGACGTCAATGATGAGAACGATGCTATTAAAATGATCGAAATGGATGTCACCATCGGCGAAATTGTTGAAATGTACGTCGATTACATCCTAGACAAAAACATGATGCCCTGTCGCGATTTTCTTTTCTGGTTAGACTATCAGTGATCCATTTTACTTAGACTATTCCATGTAACGTCGTTATATCCAATTGTACTATATTCAATTTTACTTCGATTTTGTTGTACTAACATTATTATTATATCCATTTTTACTATCTTCTATTATATCCATGTATACTATATTGTATTATAATCATTTTTTACTATCTTCTATTATATCCATTTTTACTTATGTTATATTAACATAATTTATCCATGTTTACTTAAATCATGTATCCTGTAACTTTTTTAATTAAAGATTGATTCAAACCACATGTACGCATTATTCTTTTGCAGCGGTTGAAACGGCAGCATGTCGGAGCTCATGAAAAAGGCTTATTATACACCCTCCAACCCCGGCTCTTTAGGGGGTAAAAAACGATTAAAGGACGCCGTCTTAAAAGAAAGCAGGGTCCGTCTAAGCGATAAAAAGGTTTCGGAATGGCTGGCTGGTGAGGATGCTTACACATTACACAAAACAGCCCCTATAAAATACAAACGAAATAGAGTGGTTGTGTACGGGGTCGATACGCAGTTCCAGGCCGATCTAGTCGACATGATCGCCTACACCAAGGATAACGACGGTAATAAATATCTACTGACGTGCATAGACGTATTTAGCAAGTACGCGTGGGCTCGCGTGTTGAAGAAGGTCGCTAGAGGTCGGGTCCCGAGGTCGCTAGAGCGTTCGAGTCTATCCTCGAAGAGGGCCGTGTCCCGCAGAAATTGCAGATGGATCAGGGGAAGGAATTTTTTAACCAACAATTTCAAGATGTAATGAAAAAGCACGACATTAATCATTTCGCTACCGCCACCGATTTGAAAGCCAGCGTCGTGGAACGATTTAATAGAACGTTAAAGAGTCGTATGTGGAGATTTTTAACGGCTACAAATTCCCGACGATACATAGATGTTTTACAAGACATTATGCAGGGGTACAACACCAGCTATCACCGAAGTATCAGAATGAGACCCGTGGACGTCAGCAAAGTAAACGAGGATCAAGTGTTTCAAAACTTCTACGGGGATATAAAGAAGACCGAGAGAGCCGTATTTAATTTCAAAGTCGGCGACGTCGTCAGGATTTCTAAAGTGAGAGGTCCGTTCGCCAAAGGTTATGAGCAGAACTACACGGAAGAATTTTTCACCATATCCGCGTGCATTCCGCGACAACCCCCGGTCTACAGACTCACCGATTATGACGGCGATGTCATCGAGGGTGTTTTTTATGAAAAAGAGTTGCAAAAAATAATTGTGAGTAAAAACAAATCTTTTAAGGTGGAAAAGATTTTAGGTCAGAAAAAACAAAGGAAATCTACGCTTGTTTTAGTGAAATGGCTAGGGTGGCCTTCAAAATGTAATAGTTATATAGATAAAAAAACACTGTTGGACTTAAAACACGCCGACGTTTAACGGACGTGATCATACGAGAGAAGGACCGTCATGGACGACCACGGCTTCTACGTCACGTTGCCGTGCAATGCATCTAGGTCGGTTTATCCTGAAAATTGCATATCCGGCTATACAACCAGGTTAGCAAAAGCTATACAATTGAAAGGACAATGGGAGGTGGGACTCACCGAAATCGAATATCCTAGAACTTGGTATAACTTTAAGGATGAAGATCGGGATTTCACCCTGCACACAGGCCCCGTATACACGAATAGCGGGGCCCCCGAAGACGCGGGGTCGTTTAAAAAATACTTACCCACGTTTTTTGTATCGAGGACATTAAACATAAACGGTGGGTACTACGCAAACATTCGGGCGATCCTCCGTGTGATAAATCAACTTCTCGCACCTACGGGCGTATTGAATTACGATGAATTAAAAAACAAAGTGTTTCTGCTCGCGAAACCCAACGTTTCAGTCAGTTTCCAAGGCAGACTCGCCACTATTTTAGGAATGATACCGGACGATCCTCTCGGACGTTCAAACTATCATAAAGAAGCAGATTTTACTACGAGCGCCATCACATACGCTCCTCATCAATCCGATATCAACGCCGGGTTCTACACATTGTACATTTACACCGACATTATCCAATATCAATCGGTCGGTGATTCTTACGTCCCCCTTTTGAGATGCGTACATATATCGGGTAAAAGCAACGACACGGTCATTGCTAGATACGACAACCCACATTACGCATCGATCAACAAGGATCACATCAGCAGCATTACCATAGAGTTGAAGGACGATCAAAACCGCGAAATACCATTTTCTTACGGGAAAGTCATCGTAAAACTACACTTTAAACCAAAAAATGGTTTATTATAGACCCAGAGAGAGCGCAGACTATGTGGACTATTACCGAAACCAGGCAGGCGGGGCTTTGCCAGGCTATGCCGGAGGAGGGGTTATGTATGGCGCGGGGTTAGGAGGACTTTTCAGACGTCTGTTCAGGATGGCCATACCTCTGTTAAAAAGAGGATTTAGCATCGCGAAACCCCACCTAAAATCCGCCGCTAAAAATATAGTATCCGACGTCGTCTCAAACGTATTGACGCGTGCACATAGCAATAATACTAATGCTCAAGACGGATCCGGACTGATGGTCATGGCCCGTAAGAGGATGTCTAAACCGCCGGGTGTAAGGAGGCGTGGTCAATGGGGTAAGAAGAAGAAGAAAACAACAAGCGGAACAAAGAAGCGTCCAGTCGTACGTAGAAAGCGTAACAAGTCTGCAAGTCGAAAAGCATCGGTCAGGAGATCCGTAAAAAACATATTCTAACATGGTGCTACTGCATCGTATGTCGGGAGAATGCATTAAGTCTGAGTTGGACTTACGCTTTCTACGTACGACTGGACGCTTCTTTGTTCCGCTTGTTGTTGTTTTCTTCTTCTTCTTACCCCATTGACCACGCCTCCTTACACCCGGCGGTTTAGACATCCTCTTACGGGCCATGACCATCAGTCCGGATCCGTCTTGAGCATGGTCATGGCCCGTAAGAGGATGTCTAAACCGCCGGGTGTAAGGAGGCGTGGTCAATGGGGTAAGAAGAAGAAGAAAACAACAACAAGCGGAACAAAGAAGCGTCCAGTCGTACGTAGAAAGCGTAAGTCCAACTCAGACTTAATGCATTCTCCCGACATACGATGCAGTAGCACCATGTTAGAATATGTTTTTTACGGATCTCCTGACCGATGCTTTTCGACTTGCAGACTTGTTACGCTTTCTACGTACGACTGGACGCTTCTTTGTTCCGCTTGTTGTTTTCTTCTTCTTCTTACCCCATTGACCACGCCTCCTTACACCCGGCGGTTTAGACATCCTCTTACGGGCCATGACCATCAGTCCGGATCCGTCTTGAGCATTAGTATTATTGCTATGTGCACGCGTCAATACGTTTGAGACGACGTCGGATACTATATTTTTAGCGGCGGATTTTAGGTGGGGTTTCGCGATGCTAAATCCTCTTTTTAACAGAGGTATGGCCATCCTGAACAGACGTCTGAAAAGTCCTCCTAACCCCGCGCCATACATAACCCCTCCTCCGGCATAGCCTGGCAAAGCCCCGCCTGCCTGGTTTCGGTAATAGTCCACATAGTCTGCGCTCTCTCTGGGTCTATAATAAACCATTTTTTGGTTTAAAGTGTAGTTTTACGATGACTTTCCCGTAAGAAAATGGTATTTCGCGGTTTTGATCGTCCTTCAACTCTATGGTAATGCTGCTGATGTGATCCTTGTTGATCGATGCGTAATGTGGGTTGTCGTATCTAGCAATGACCGTGTCGTTGCTTTTACCCGATATATGTACGCATCTCAAAAGGGGGACGTAAGAATCACCGACCGATTGATATTGGATAATGTCGGTGTAAATGTACAATGTGTAGAACCCGGCGTTGATATCGGATTGATGAGGAGCGTATGTGATGGCGCTCGTAGTAAAATCTGCTTCTTTATGATAGTTTGAACGTCCGAGAGGATCGTCCGGTATCATTCCTAAAATAGTGGCGAGTCTGCCTTGGAAACTGACTGAAACGTTGGGTTTCGCGAGCAGAAACACTTTGTTTTTTAATTCATCGTAATTCAATACGCCCGTAGGTGCGAGAAGTTGATTTATCACACGGAGGATCGCCCGAATGTTTGCGTAGTACCCACCGTTTATGTTTAATGTCCTCGATACAAAAAACGTGGGTAAGTATTTTTTAAACGACCCCGCGTCTTCGGGGGCCCCGCTATTCGTGTATACGGGGCCTGTGTGCAGGGTGAAATCCCGATCTTCATCCTTAAAGTTATACCAAGTTCTAGGATATTCGATTTCGGTGAGTCCCACCTCCCATTGTCCTTTCAATTGTATAGCTTTTGCTAACCTGGTTGTATAGCCGGATATGCAATTTTCAGGATAAACCGACCTAGATGCATTGCACGGCAACGTGACGTAGAAGCCGTGGTCGTCCATGACGGTCCTTCTCTCGTATGATCACGTCCGTTAAACGTCGGCGTGTTTTAAGTCCAACAGTGTTTTTTTATCTATATAACTATTACATTTTGAAGGCCACCCTAGCCATTTCACTAAAACAAGCGTAGATTTCCTTTGTTTTTTCTGACCTAAAATCTTTTCCACCTTAAAAGATTTGTTTTTACTCACAATTATTTTTTGCAACTCTTTTTCATAAAAAACACCCTCGATGACATCGCCGTCATAATCGGTGAGTCTGTAGACCGGGGGTTGTCGCGGAATGCACGCGGATATGGTGAAAAATTCTTCCGTGTAGTTCTGCTCATAACCTTTGGCGAACGGACCTCTCACTTTAGAAATCCTGACGACGTCGCCGACTTTGAAATTAAATACGGCTCTCTCGGTCTTCTTTATATCCCCGTAGAAGTTTTGAAACACTTGATCCTCGTTTACTTTGCTGACGTCCACGGGTCTCATTCTGATACTTCGGTGATAGCTGGTGTTGTACCCCTGCATAATGTCTTGTAAAACATCTATGTATCGTCGGGAATTTGTAGCCGTTAAAAATCTCCACATACGACTCTTTAACGTTCTATTAAATCGTTCCACGACGCTGGCTTTCAAATCGGTGGCGGTAGCGAAATGATTAATGTCGTGCTTTTTCATTACATCTTGAAATTGTTGGTTAAAAAATTCCTTCCCCTGATCCATCTGCAATTTCTGCGGGACACGGCCCTCTTCGAGGATAGACTCGAACGCTCTAGCGACCTCGGGACCCGACCTCTAGCGACCTTCTTCAACACGCGAGCCCACGCGTACTTGCTAAATACGTCTATGCACGTCAGTAGATATTTATTACCGTCGTTATCCTTGGTGTAGGCGATCATGTCGACTAGATCGGCCTGGAACTGCGTATCGACCCCGTACACAACCACTCTATTTCGTTTGTATTTTATAGGGGCTGTTTTGTGTAATGTGTAAGCATCCTCACCAGCCAGCCATTCCGAAACCTTTTTATCGCTTAGACGGACCCTGCTTTCTTTTAAGACGGCGTCCTTTAATCGTTTTTTACCCCCTAAAGAGCCGGGGTTGGAGGGTGTATAATAAGCCTTTTTCATGAGCTCCGACATGCTGCCGTTTCAACCGCTGCAAAAGAATAATGCGTACATGTGGTTTGAATCAATCTTTAATTAAAAAAGTTACAGGATACATGATTTAAGTAAACATGGATAAATTATGTTAATATAACATAAGTAAAAATGGATATAATAGAAGATAGTAAAAAATGATTATAATACAATATAGTATACATGGATATAATAGAAGATAGTAAAAATGGATATAATAATAATGTTAGTACAACAAAATCGAAGTAAAATTGAATATAGTACAATTGGATATAACGACGTTACATGGAATAGTCTAAGTAAAATGGATCACTGATAGTCTAACCAGAAAAGAAAATCGCGACAGGGCATCATGTTTTTGTCTAGGATGTAATCGACGTACATTTCAACAATTTCGCCGATGGTGACATCCATTTCGATCATTTTAATAGCATCGTTCTCATCATTGACGTCATATTCTTTTGAGCTCAAGCTCATCTCAGTACACACATCCGTCACATACGTACAAGTACACAGCAGATCGGTGATCCCGAGTGGGGATTGTGATTCACACATCATATCTAGAACCTGTTTTATCATTACACCGGGCGGATCGGTACCATGAACACATTTGTCCGTCAAATTAGCCCATGAATTAGCCAGTCCTCTTATATACACCATTTGTTTCTTGAAATTTGCTTCACGCGTAGTGTCTTCCATAAATGGATGACCATCGCGTGATGCATCCGCAATAATCTTTTTCATCAGTTTGGTCATCTGTCGTCTGTAATGTCCTTTAAACAGGAATTCCATACAACTCTTTAGGCTACAGGCTGCACCCATGTTGGAGACGGCTTGGTCACTCGCCATTCACAATCGAGAGACCTTCCCAGAGATCAACGACGTCGTGCACTATTTCCTCGCAGGGTTTGTCCAGAAGTCTCGCGCTGATTTCTTCTAGCTTAGCGGCGATGAATGGTTCGTCTTTTAATTCGTGCAGAATAGTCCCGACTGTTCCTTGAATACGGTGGGGGTGAGATTTTAACCCCAACCGTCCTAGGAGGATACCGATGATGGCATGAAAATAGGGTCTAAACAGTTTGGTTGAAAGTTCATCAAAATGTGTGTCAAAGTAGTAGTTAGGGGGGTCGAACAGGCAGGAATGTTGCAGTTGACTGGGATGATCAATCTCACACCCCTCGCAGTCGTTCTTCAGCTTCTTGCCGATGAGATGTTGGAGCAAAACCACGGTCGCGGCTTTTATGATTTTGAACCCCACGTCACTGAAACACCCGTCTGTGACGTCGAAGCCATGATTAGCATGATGCAGGGTCCGGTCGATTGTAGATGCGTCGTGCGATTCCCGATCGTTATGGATCCCGAAACTTTTGTCTGGCTCGTGGGGACGGTCGCACTCGATCCCCGAACCACAGTCTTTGTCGCACTCGATCCCCGAACCCCAGTCTTTGTTGGGCTTGATAATGTTACCCGGACCGTAGTAGAATACATCGCAGCACAGTCCCAAGTCTATAACGTTAGCCGGACTCCGGTCGTTTTGGAGGTCCGATGGTTCAGGGTTGATAATGTTACCCGGACCCCAATCGTTTTCAATGCACGATTCAAAGTCTATGCGACGTTTGATAGTTTTAGCCTGAGCCCAGTCTTTGTGATGATCAGTGGGTCCACGGGCGTTGTCGTCCGGAGGGTCGAGAATGCTGTCGAAAGAGATTCCGCAGCTGCACACATGATCGGGTTCTGAAGCGCCGTCTTCAGCCATGGTTTATAAATGCAGCATGGGGGGTCTGGTCGCCGGAATTTATGGTCGTTGTCGTAAAGGGGGTGGAGACGCCGTAGCACTTGAGACCTGATTTATAAACGACGCTTGGGTAGGTCTGGCCGTCGAGCTTTATGATGGCTGTAGTGAATGGGCGGGGACGGCAGAGCATATGTACTGCTACGTGCACATCTCTCAGGGTGGAACAGCTGCACTTTAATTTTGTTGTATCCGTCATGCATGTCGCACCATTTGAACATTTTGTTGATGATTGAAAAAACCCTATTCAGCAAATCCAGATCGCACCACTTGAACAAAAATTGCATTTCATACAGATCGTGATGCTCGTTAGGCAGGATGTGCCCTGACCGAGTGTTGTTGAGCTTTGTCTTGTCTTTGCAGCAGAATATGTAAGCAGAATCATTCGGCTTCTTTTGAGTATGGTCACCTATTACGCGGTACCGGACGTTCGGGCTCACCCCGTCCCACTCCGCCACGTACAAAGGCTCCTCGCCGCCGTCGTTCAGATCCTTCCAGACACGTTTGTAGAAGAGAGACCAGTCTTTTTCAGGAAATACCACACACACATCTTCCCCAGCCTGAAACTCACCGACGCCATCAGTGGTGTAGAGCGTAACAACTCGAGTTGGTTTGTGAAATTTGTACCCGAATACACGGTTACTACACATCATAAATTCAGCTTTAGTCCATTCCGAAATTTCATGGAGAAAATTTGTCAAACGGATGTGACCAAAAGGTTTTCTAGGAGCCATAGTCAGACTTTCCATCATCCTGCTGCTCACCCCCACATCTGACGATTGAGGGGTGGATAAACCGTCCATGGTCATGTAGCTCATGTTTCTAGTGGTGGTGGTGGTTGAGAACACACTGACCCCATTTATATAAAATGATCTGGAATGCGGAGGAGATGCTGACACATATCCTAACAGCGCCTTCAAACTTTCTGTCATACACATGATCTAGGGTTAAAAAGGTTAAATGGCAAAAGCTTCTGTCAAACCCACATGATCTAGGACTAAAAAGGTTCAAATAGGGCAAAAGCTTCTGTCAAAACACATGATCAAAGAATAGCTAGGTCAATAGGGCAAACCATAACAACATATGCCGGATAGACACCGGAAGGTCAACCTGTCAAAACACATGATCGAAGGGATAGGAAGGGGCAATAGGTCAAAACTAACTGTCAAAACCACATGATCGACGGATAGGAAGGGTCAATAGGTCAATCCATAACAATAGCGACCGGAAGGGCAACCGGAAAGGTCAATGACAACCGGAAGCCATCAATCAAATTTTGACACATGGTGTAGGGTTATTACTACTCACACAGACTCTACCTCGATACTTACCTGTTCCACTTACCTGCCATCCTCGTCTTCCGATCCCGTTCCACGAACCTGCTATCATCGTCAGTGACTCTCATCCACGTCTGCCATCAGCCTCGTTCCGTTCTCTACCTGTGAAGGACAATACTGTTATTCATCAGCTAAGTTCCATTCAACTATCTTCATTGTGTTCAACTCATCATTTACATCTGCTGGTTTCCGTGCTTCTGTTCATAATAAACTTCAGTTACTTTATACTCACCTGTCTGCTTCATCACTCTCTGTGACACACGCTAGTTTTCATACTAAATGAATATGTAACGAAATTAGGTACTTTAGTTATTTTTAACACAATGACGTTACACATTCATGCTACATTTCTCAACACTGAGAATGTTTAAATAAATGCTTGTTTCTCCAGACTCGCAGTTGTCAGTCATCCACAAGTCAGAGCACTTTCATAAAGCCACAGCAAATTTCAAGTTTATTTAGATTATATTGTTCAAAGTGACTATGAATGACAGAGCGTAATTTGGAGTCAATCCATGCGATCACGCAGAGGATTAAGTAAACTTGATTCAATATTTCAACAAATCTCCCCCAGCCTGTTTACCGTAAGGAGTCAGAAGCACCAAGACTACGGTCCTGTCCTCGCTTCAGAAATCCGTCAGACGGCGGGAGTGGAAGCGGATCGAGACGGATTCTGTATTGCTCTATACGCATTTGTCAATCATCCTGGCTTGCTATTCGGGGAATGAGTCAGCGCTATGATCGGTCGAAATGATTTGAGTACAGTGCGTGCACCAGGTTTTTGCGTAGTTTAGAGTGACAAATCATACCAGCGTACTATGAGCTCAAAATGCGTACAGGTTGGCAGGTCTGAGTCTGTTCTTTATTTTATATGTTGTTACCTTTTAAGACTCTGTTTTTAAAATAGGGACATTAGTTTGGCTGCTCAGTCACTGGCAAAATAATAAAACCAACATGCAAAATAGAATCGTGATTAAATCGTGAATCATGATTTTCTTGAAAAAAATGGTGATATGATATTTTTGCCATATGGCCCACCGCTAGGGACACGATTACTGTGGCTTCTGTGCAGCCCAGCATCAGCTCTGTGCCTCTTCTAGTCACGCGAACTTTAATGTTAAACCTGCAGGACAGTTTTACGTTAATCATTCAGCTGTAATCTGTGCTAATAAAAAAGATGTTTCTAATCAATATTCTTTGCTTTCAGAAAAACACACACAAGGGAGGGAAGGCCGTTCTTGTTTGGCTGCTGTAAAGCGTAGCATCCAAACGCTGTGTCCTTGGGTGAAACAGGGAGATGATGATAGTGTCTCTGATTATAGTGTCATATAAAAAAGATGGGAGAGACGTTTGGCAAGAAAGGTAAGTTGACAAGACTTTATTCTTCATGAAATTCTCTAGTAAGAATTGGTTTGTTAAATTGGGTATGTAGATAGTATGAGATATAACTGAATTACACAGCCAAAGCCTAGAAACATCGGTTATAGACTTCATGTAAAGTTGTTGTTTTTTCCCAGTAGCTGGGTTTCCATCCAAACGTGAAGCAAATCTTTTTCAAACAAAAAATGTGAATTAGGTAGATTTCCATCAGGTTGTTTGAGCGGACGACGTGGTATTGGTAACCTAGTAACCAACGGTAAATGAAACGCCGTCAGCGAAACAGTAGTGATGCGTATCGTTCGACTCAATGAGCGACTGCTTTAAGAGAACGCTGAGAGCCGGTTCCCGTCTGAGAGCAGTTTTCCCTTTTTCTATTTTTGTATGTTAATACAAGTAAGGATAATATGATTATACTTTCGCTACACTGCTCTGCCACACGACAAGTAGTCACTCGCTTAATGTTATTTTGATATGTTTTCATCCTTAATATCAGGTCAGAAAACAAGAGCAGTAACACAAGCAAACGAAGTTGGCAGTGATTATTGAAAATAACGCCCCCGCGTTTTGCTGGATTTTCTTCACATTGTAGCACAATAAACTTAAATTACTCCGTCATTTATGGTTATACAGAAAAAAGAAATATAAAAAAAGAATCTGTGATATTTCTACTTTTGAGTGTGTCCACTTACAATCAAATCAAAACATTGTGCTTTTTTAAAATAAAGAAAATAAACAGGGTATGCGTTCTGCCTCTCCGTCTCACTGAACTTTTTTTTCTTGAGCACGTCTATAAACTGAAACAAAACTCAGTGAATACTTGTCACACATTTATGAGCCATATATCTTTATAATCATTTAAGTGTGTACTTTTAAATGATCGGATTCAAACTGAAAACAAATATTCTCTGCTTAAGTCATTTGTATAAAACCAACAAGATGTCCAGTTTCTCAAGCGCTTGCTCATTATTTTTCATTTGACCACGCCCACGCGCGCAAAAGAGATTCACATGCAAATCTCCACATGGAACGCGAACGCCCTCGTTACCTCAAAAACAAAGCACCAAACTTCACCAAAGTCTCTGCTTTTCGTCGAGTTTGGAAGACATGCCGTGAGCTTACATTGGATTTACCTCAGAAGAAGAAGAACGCGATTTAAAGACAAGAAAGACGTAAGGTAAGAAATTCTTAATTATTAGTTTATGGTATTGTTGCATAAACTTCACATTGCAGTTGAACTGTTACTGTGGATATCTGCTCAAACGTAACCATAATGTTTCATATTTTGGAGCGCGCTGTGCGTTTGAATGTATCATATTTTGGAGCGCGCTGTGCGTTTGAATGTATCATATTTTGGAGCGCGCTGTGCGTTTGAAAAGCAAAACGCACCAAACAATAGGCTTCATGTTTTTATATTGTAATCAATATATTTTTCTCTAGCGTAGTTGTTACTGAAATCTTTTGGAAGATTTAATTTATTGTTATTATTATTTTATGCAGCACTGCGCCTACAAGGCACAACAAACCTGTTCATTATATATTGTTGGAAACATTTTTGTGTGTGTGTGTATTCTGTGAATTTTAAAAATAAATTTTAACCAGAAAATTCTAAAATCTATTCCCAAAATCGTGCAGCCCTATAGTTTCTCTTGATATCAGTACATTTACATTTACATTTAGTCATTTAGCAGACGCTTTTGTCCAAAGCGACTTACAAATTGGGACTAAATTAAGCAAGTCATCGTGAAGAGGCAAAAAAACAACGCAAGAAGTGCTCAAAATACGAAGTTCAGGCATTATTCAGAGTAGCATAAGCCCGATAAGCGAGAATTTACAGGAAAATATATATAATTTTTTTTTTTTTTTTCAGTATGTGCATCGTTTTTTTTTTTACAGGGCCCTGATGCAACTGAGTCCTGCTGACTTCAACATTCACATGAGTCTCTGTACATGAACATGGTAAAGTGAAAATCAAACACCTTGGAAATGAAAGGTATGTACAATGTTTTTAGGAATGGCACAAAGGTCTCTGTCTTTGGATCATTGTTTTCAATAATGTGCTTTTTTGTCATTTGTTGTGTATCTTTGGATTATGTTGTGTTGTAAATAAATCCAAACATTTTAAAAGCCATTCTTTTTTAAATCTCCTCATTCTTTGTGCAAGGTTGCTCTGAATGACAGGGCCTGATCGCTCCTAATAGGGCATTAGGGGAGTGTCTTTGTCTTTCTCAGGTGTGAAAGCCGTATATTAATGATGTGATCACGCCTACTCGCATAAAGCTTTCTTACACAAAACACGTCTTACAAATTTTAAATCAATATATTGTCTTATCTGAATGAGCAGTCAGGGTGATTTTCACATAGTTTTGAAGCAAATATTCTAGGCTACGTGATACAACTTTCTAAAGTCTTGTGAAGAAATAATAAGTATGGGTTTCATGGCCTTATTTCAGTGACAAATTATTTTTGTATTTTCACAAACCACGCATAAATGTCATTATCTCAAAACTACAAACTTTGACATACATGCTGCTGACATATTATTGTAGCAGAGTTTGTGCTAAATACAGTGTAATCAGACTTTAGCCATGAACATGTCACAAGTAACAGAAATAAGCACAAATGTCAGAGCATGTCAGAACACCTCCAGGGCCAGAAAACAGCTCAGACCCCAGAGGGTTAAGGACAAGCGGCAGTGTGTTTAGTATTGGGCTACTGTCACTTTAAGACCGGTACACGTCTAATATGCATGCATATGACACGCACTCGATTTTCTCTCAAATATTTGCTTTCACTTTAGACATAACCAACTGTGTTTATGTGAAGCTTGTGTGTATTTGACAGTATTAGCACAATAAGACTAGAAAGATATCTTAGTCCAGTATCCAGGCGCTGTTTGACAGGCTTTGCGAATTAAATATTATGTCCCGTGAGTGTATATACAGCATGTGATGTGAATGTAACAGAACTACAGCTGATAGAATGTGCGCAGTAACACGATACTAAGACATTTCTTCAAAAGCAGATCGTGGAGACATTTTAATCGTCCACGATCGAATATTGTGATATCGCACACCCCCACGTGTCCCACAGCTATTTCATACAGGTGAGTATTGATTTGTATTAATGTTACCTGTCGCAGACGCATCTGATGAGCTGCTGCGATCCATTCCTTCGGGGATATACTCATATTCGAACACGTCCTAGTTGTGATCCATTCCTTCGGGGAAAGTTGCATGATGTTTACTTTCTGCATGTTGCCTAACATCAGAAACATCAGGCTGAAGCGGACATGAATCAGAGAGGTAATAACTAGAGACTCACCTTCTGTCGGCATGGACTCAATCGCATCTGGCTCTGGTGTTTCTTTAAGCCAGTCATGATCTAAAATGTTCTGTAAGGTGATCCCTGACTTTCTGTCACGAAGTTTCCGAAGTAGATCAAGTAGATGAAAGCTGAATCGTCCTGCTTGATTTTGAGAAATGTAGTTTATGTGAGGTAATGTTGCTGTTACTATGGCATTCTCTTGATGCCCATGAACATTTATTCATGGCTAAACATTCACTGTCAATCCGCTGTGTTTTACACTTTGCTTATTTGACATCAAGGTAATTTTACTGTCACTTGTGTAAGAGCTTTACATGTTTTCAAGCAATGCTATTTCCATTTCGTTCTTGTTTTTGGTCTCACCTTTGACCAGCGGTGTATTGCCACGAAGAAGTTTCACAAGACCTTTTCCTCCGACCATTCCCTTCAGCGCTCTGTATAAGCCATTGTTTGTTGCCATTAAAGCGTGAATTCTCCTCTTTTCTATTGATTTATTATCGCCTATTCCTGTAAGCAGTACGTTTTCAGTTTTCAGTAAAAAAAACTTATTTCCATATCCTGTGCATAATAAATCAGTGACTTGTGCTCAAAAAGCAAGCTCACCTGTTTCTTTGATGAACAGCGCTCTGTTAAAGCCGGCTAACTTGATCTGCCTGGTGTCTGGGTCGATGAGTACTTTACTCAGGCTGATGTGTTCATGATAAACACCCTGTTCCCTGCAGTGCCGTAACGCAGCGATGAGATTCTGCATGATGTCTTTTGCTTCTGCTTCAGTCAGACAACCTCTGTTTTCTTTGATGAAATCACACAAGGTTACGCTGACACCTGGATGTTCCATAATTAAGATGTGGTAATCTTCTGTGTCAAACCAATCATATAACTTTACGACATGGTCGCTACGTTCGATTATCCACATTATAGCTGCCTCTCGACAAAAAATGTGGGAATTGAAAGAAACAATCTGAAAGAAGAGATTGACAAAAGGTTAGTTGACTCCTAACCTCAAACCTCCTGACTAAAGAGTGAGCGAAATTCAATAAGAAAACAATGAACTTTACATGTACTTTACAACTGATGCTTCTTTGATTGTCTATTTCACATCTTATGCTGTCTACATACAGAATTATCAATTACCGAATAAAAATTTAATAAATAATTCTTAATAGTAATTTTCATGAACAAAATCATGTCAACTTACCTGGAAATCACGCTGGAACTTCTCAACCAATTTGATGATCACCTAAAAAATAAAGAAAATATTTGCAAACGTAAGTGAACTGACTCATCTTTGTTGTTTACATGTTTATCTACAATCTTTTTTAAAACATGTTTTGAATAAAAAAGACAGAAGGAAACAAGAGGCAAAAAGTTTGCAGTATCCAGAAAGAGCAACATACTTGAGTGCCATCCGATTTTCGAATTCCTTCATAGAGTCTGGCATTGGAAAACGATGGCAGTTTCTTTCCCACTTCATAACGAGAGTTAAAGGATCCTGGAAAACACACAACAGCATGAGAGACTGAACTGCTTATGACTAAACACACCTGTGTAGATCAGGCGAGGACTAGTGACAGCATGTTAAGTTTAGCGAATGCAGTGATTAATATTCATGAACCCGGCAGTTCATCAATCCTTAGTGCAGTTTAAATTCTTATTAGTAGCAGAAATTCATCGTAGTATTATTATCTTATCAGTATTATTGTTAGTTGTATTTTTCACAGAAACACTGACCGACAATGTCCTAATTTCAGTTACAATGACAAATCTGCATTCTTATGTTCTCATTCACACTGTTACCAAGTTTGAGTTCAGTGAGAAGTCCCCCAGTAATCGTGTCCCACTGTTATTTCTGCATACATGTGAGTTAGGGTTAGTATTAATGTCCTCAGACAGTTACCTGTCGGCTCGATATCAGATAACACAGCGGCGCCGGTCCATATTTGAGCGTAATCCACCATTGGCTCAAGCGCATCTGTGGCTGGAGTCGGCTCTTCTTCAGGTGTTTGAGGAGACTCCTGTGATAACGCATCAGCGCTGGTCGATGGTTGAGCACTGCTGCTATCCATTCCTTCAAACTGCATGTTGCCTGAAGAAAAATTAAATGATTGTCAGAACATTTGGTAGCCAAACTAAACACTATTTTATTGAGTTTGGTGACAGCATGATGCAATAGTTGGTATAGGCTACTGCTTTTACTATTGTTTGATACAAATTTTACAATTTCAATTAAATTCTTGTGGTTTTATTCTGATCTTGATTCAGATTGGATCCGTATTAGGTACAGTAGATACATGTTAATTTCTCTCAAGAAAGAAAATCACACCTAGAAAATCACGTCTTTCAAAAGTAAGAGTCGACTATGATTCAGTTAAATTAATCATTTTTAAAAACAAATCCTAAGCGGTTTCGTTGTGACGACAAGACGAGACATTAGCATATTAGCTGTCCACTTATTGCGCGCGCAGGGAAAACTTGAAGTGGACACTGGACAGCATCATGTGGAGAAGACGGCGCTGTGCTCTACAATGTGAAGGTAAAGCCAGTTTCTTTTCACCGCCCAAGGACGAGCATGTGAAGAATCAGAGGTTAAAGTTCATCTTTACCACGGTATCACAGCAGTATAATCCTAAACTTTTGCTGTGTTCCCTTTATTTCACTGATGACTGCTTCTCAAATCTGCTTCTCACACCTGTTTTGTGAAGGTGTGAATCATTTTTGATGAATATTTAATATAATAAAGTTCTGTGTAACGAATTATTCACGAAGGAATTATTGTGAACGAATCATCTGTTGAGCTGCTGTGATCCATTCCTTCGGGGAAAGTTGCATGATGTTTACTCTCTGCATGTTGCCTAACATCAGAAACATCAGGCTGAAGCGGACATGAATCAGAGAGGTAATAACTAGAGACTTACCTTCTGTCGGCTCGGACTCAATCGCTTCTGGCTCTGGTGTTTCTTTAAACCAGTCATGATCTAGAATGTTCTGTAAGGTGATCCCTGACTTTCTGTTACGAAGTTTCCGAAGTAGATCAAGTAGATTCAGGCATTCAAGAAAAGAGTTCAGATGAAAGCTGAATTGTCCTGTTTAATTTTGAGAAATGTAGTTTATGTGAGGTAATGTTGCTGTTACTATGGCATTCTCTGGATGCCCATGAACATTTATTCATGGGTAAACATTCATTGTCAATCCGCTGTGTTTTACACTTTGCTTATTTGTCATCAAGGTAATTTTACTGTCACTTGTGTAAGAGCTTTACATGTTTTCAAGCAATGCTATTTCCATTTCGTTCTTGTTTTTGGTCTCACCTCTGAACAGCAGTGTATTGCCACGAAGAAGTTTCACAAGACCTTTTCCTCCGGCCATCCCTTTCAGCGCTCTGTATAAGCCATTGTTTGTTGCCATTAAAGCGTGAATTCTCCTCTCTTCTATTGATTTACTATCGCCTATTCCTGTAAGCAGTAAGTTTTCAGTTTTCAGTTTTCAGTAAAAAAAAACTTATTTCCATATCCTGTGCATAATAAATCAGTGACTTGTGCTCAAAAAGCAAGCTCACCTGTTTCTTTGATGGACAGCGCTCTGTTAAAGCCGGTTAACTTGATCTTTCTGGTGTCTGGGTTGATGAGTACTTTACTCAGGCTGATGTATTTATAATAAATATCCTTTTCACTGCAGTGCCGTAACGCAGCGATGAGATTCTGCATGATGTCTTTTACTTCTGCTTCAGTCAGACGACCTCTGTTTTCTTTGATGAAATCACTCAAGGTTACGCTGACACCTGGATGTTCCATAATTAAGATGTGGCGATCTTCTGTGTCAAACCAATCATATAACTTTACGACATGGTCGCTACGTTCCACCATCCACGTTATAATTGCCTCTCGACACAAAGGGTCGGAATCCACAATCTGAAAGAAGAGATTGACAAAAGGTTAGTTGACTCCTAACCTCAAACCTCCTGACTAAAGAGTGAGCGAAATTCAATAAGAAAACAATGAACTTTACATGTACTTTACAACTGATGCTTCTTTGATTGTCTATTTCACATCTTATGCTGTCTACATACAGAATTATCAATTACCGAATAACATTTTTATAAATAATTCTTAATAGTAATTTTCATGAAGAACAAAATCGTGTCAACTTACCCGGAAATTCATTTGGGACTTGTCAACAAATTTGATGATCACCTAAAAAATAAAGAAAATATTTGCAAACGTAAGTGAACTGACTCATCTTTGTTGTTTACATGATTATCTACAATCTTTTTTAAAACATGTTTTGAATAAAAAAGACAGAAGGAAACAAGAGGCAAAAAGTTTGCAGTATCCAGAAAGAGCAACATACTTGAGTGCCATCAGATTTTCGAATTCCTTCATAGAGTCTGGCATTGGGTACCCATGGCAGTTCCTTTCCCACTTCATAACGAGAGTTAAAGGATCCTGGAAAACACACAACAGCATGAGAGACTGAACTGCTTATGACTAAACACAGCTGTGTAGATCAGGCGAGGACTAGTGACAGCATGTTAAGTTTAGCGAATGCAGTGATTAATATTCATGAACCCGGCAGTTCATCAATCCTTAGTGCAGTTTATATTCTTATTAGTAGCAGAATTCATCGTAGTATTATTATCTTATCAGTATTATTGTTAGTTGTATTTTTCACAGAAACACTGACCGACAATGTCCTAATTTCAGTTACAATGACAAATCTGCATTCTTATGTTCTCATTCACACTGTTACCAAGTTTGAGTTCAGTGAGAAGTCCCCCAGTAATCGTGTCCCACTGTTATTTCTGCATACATGTGAGTTAGGGTTAGTATTAATGTCCTCAGACAGTTACCTGTCGGGTCGATCTCAGATAACGCATCAGCGCTGGTCGATGGTTGAGC
The DNA here is from genome assembly GCA_021554675.1 of Leuciscus idus. Classification (NCBI taxonomy): domain Eukaryota; kingdom Metazoa; phylum Chordata; class Actinopteri; order Cypriniformes; family Leuciscidae; genus Leuciscus; species Leuciscus idus. The sequence continues at coordinate 53,598 of CM038639.1, read as the reverse complement.
GTAATCCACCATTGGCTCAAGCGCATCTGTGGCTGGAGTCGGCTCTTCTTCAGGTGTTTGAGGAGACTCCTGTGATAACGCATCAGCGCTGGTCGCTGGTTGAGCGTAATCCACCATTGGCTCAAGCGCATCTGTGGCTGGAGTCGGCTCTTCTTCAGGTGTTTGAGGAGACTCCTGTGATAACGCATCAGCACTGGTCGATGGTTGAGCATAATCCACCATTGGCTCAAGCGCATCTGTGGCTGGAGTCGGCTCTTCTTCAGGTGTTTGAGGAGACTCCTGTGATAACGCATCAGCGCTGGTCGATGGTTGAGCGTAATCCACCATTGGCTCAAGCGCATCTGTGGCTGGAGTCGGCTCTTCTTCAGGTGTTTGAGGAAAAATTAAATGATTGTCAGAACATTTGGTAGCCAAACTAAACACTATTTTATTGAGTTTGGTGACAGCATGATGCAATAGTTGGTATAGGCTACTGCTTTTACTATTGTTTGATACAAATTTTACAATTTCAATTAAGTTCTTGTGGTTTTATTCCGATCTTGATTCAGATTGGATCCGTATTAGGTACAGTAGATACATGTTAATTTCTCTCAAGAAAGAAAATCACACCTAGAAAATCACGTCTTTCAAAAGTAAGAGTCGACTATGATTCAGTTAAATTAATCATTTTTAAAAACGAATCCTAAGCGGTTTCGTTGTGACGTCAAGACGAGACATTAGCATATTAGCTGTCCACTTATTGCGCGCGCAGGGAAAACTTGAAGTGGACACTGGACAGCATCATGTGGAGAAGACGGCGCTGTGCTCTACAATGTGAAGGTAAAGCCAGTTTCTTTTCACCGCCCAAGGACGAGAATCAGAGGTTAAAGTTCATCTTTACCACGGTATCACAGCAGTATAATCCTAAACTTTTGCTGTGTTCCCTTTATTTCACTGACGACTGCTTCTCAAATCTCAGAGTTCAATGCAGGATTCGCAAAGCGCTTGTGCTTGAAACACCCCCAAGGTCATTTTTCTGGTCCTTATGGGGGGGTCCCTTGATGCTTATGGGCAGCCGCGGCGCTACCACTGGGCCCACCCATTTTAGGTCCGGGCCCGCCCATTTTGACCCAGGCCTATAGTGAGTAGTGAGTGATTTTCATTCTAGCAGTCCAATAAGCAGCCGAAGAAAGCTTTGAGTGAAAGCTCCTCAGCCAATCAGCGGCTTCTACCCCACGTGTGGACTCTTAAATCCTGATCGATTGCTCCTGTCTGCCTCGCTGCCTGCTGTGAGTTTGTTTGCTTCGGTGCTGTAAGCGCCGTCTTAGCCTCGTATCTCTTTCTGTTTTGAACCATCATTTACTATAATTTCTAGTTGTTTATACTACTAAATACAGCTTACCCAACATCTCAGATTAACTAGTTAACTACTATTAACTAGATTAACTCAGGCCAACTAGTCTCTCCCTATGGAGGATCCCTTTACCACTCTACAGATAAAGCGTTTTCGGGAAATTTGTTTCACGTACCTAACCCGAAGTAACAAAATTAAATTAAATTCTGTATAAAAATTTATAAGGAAAGACCAGTACTTTGTTTAGGCTTGGTTTGTAGGGAATTCCAAACCTGCGCACATATATTCAAACGCACATAACTATAGAACCAGTTCTTAATGCGCATGTGAACGCCATCATTGTTTCTCACAGGTTCGCGTTTAAAGTCTGTGTAGAGAGAATGGTGTCGTCTTAGCGGCTCCTAATTTAATAACAAATGATCGTTGCGACGGAAGCGAATCAATCAAAACTAACTTTAGCTGGAAAATAACTTTATTAAAGAACCGCTATTAAGCCAAAACAATCTCTGTTATCTTAAATTATACATTTATCTCTGTAAAGCTGCTTTGAAACAATTTACATTGTTAAAAGCACTTTATAAATGAAGATGACTTGACTTGACTTAAGCCTGCCCACAGGCTGCATCGTCACCAGCAAGTGATCCAATGAAATGAATGACGTCGGCGCGCAAGCTTTTCAAGCAAGCTCAATGAGACAGACACAGACGGTAGCTAGCTAATATGAAACGCAAAGCAAAGCAGCTTGTTTTCATTTAAATTCAACAAGAAAAGCATCGGTATGCTTGCACCAGAACTCTTGTCTTCAGTAACTTATCTTGTGCATTTATATTTTGAATTTGAATTATATAAATTCATTATAGTGATGGATTTGTACTTTTGAGCCCTAGTGCCTGGCTCTGAGGAACTATCTGCACGTTCCTGGATGTTGGTTTGTAAAATATCTTCATTGTTTCGTCAGATATCTTGATTTCGTCTGAGGATATGCAGAGAAGTGTGTGTGTGTTGTTGTTGCTGTTAATAAACTAAAAATAATAGGCCTATAATTTTATTAAACAATAAATGAAATGAAATTGTAATTGTATTAAAAAAAGCAACAAAAAAAATTCCTCAAAGCTGTTTTTTTTTTTTTAGCGATGCTAATTGCGCATCAGTTCAGGTAGGCCACTGAGTCGCTGTCCTCAGTGCGCAGAAAAGCGCTGAAACGGAAATGAAGGAGAACCCGTTTTTTGGGCTTATTTTAACTGGCCCATCCAGTTTTCTGGAGGCCCACCTACAATCAAAGTCCTGGCGCCGCTAGTGCTTATGGGAGGTCCGGTATGCTAAACACAAGCACAAAGCGTTCCGCACATTCAGCTGACATAAAAAAACACTTTCAATAAACAAAACTAAACCTATCCAATGATTCAATGTTTTCTGTGTTGACACAAATCTTGTGCGATGTCCTAAACTGCCGGGATAATCACACAACGAGTACACTTCTGCTAATGACACGTCCGATTCGCCAACTAATGACTCTACTGAACCGATTCACCATTTAATGAATGCTTCAAATAACTGATCTGTCCAACACTGAACTCACGAGACGTATGAATCGCTGTATAACAAATCGGTAACACTTTACAATAAGGTTCCATTTATTAAACTCTAGTTAACTACATTAGTTAACATTTAACTATTAATAAACTGCACTTCTACAGCATTTATTAATCTGTATTAATGTTAATTTCACCATTTACTAGAAGCCTACATTATTCAAATCAAAAGTTGTTAACATTAGCCTAATGCACTGTGAAGTAACATGAACAAACAATGACATTTTTAGATGAGATGTTTTTAATAGTTTAATAGTAAAGGTTTTTGCTTGGAAAAGAGCTCATTTATTTAACATAAATGTATGTGCTGTTAATCAGTGACGTCACTTACATGGAGTGCTAAAATGGGCTGAAACTAGCTCAATGGTAAACAATTATTGATAAAAAAAAAAAAGATCTGTGATTTCAGCAGCAACAAAATCCCCCTCTCCAACAGGAGGAGCTCCACGACTGAGGAAAGCTGGAGCACAGGTGAACTGAGGAAGCTCATTCAATCACTTCAAATCCATTTTCTCACAATATTTTTCACCTATGCATCTGTTATTTTCTTATTTTTTATTTGATCAAATTTACATTTGTTTAATTTACGTTTCATTGATTTTAAGAAGGTTTGTAAGTGACACTGTTGGAGCAATATGAATAAGTAAACATAAATTCTGTTATCCTAATTTAAGAAATAGTTTTCTGTATATTCTGTATATTCTTCTTCCTCTTTTCTGCTGCAGCTTCTTGCCTTTAAATAAACTGGCAGCGGTTCGCTGTGTTCCTCGATCCCTCCACGCTGATGGCCTGCACAATAGCAGGGGTGGAGGTGGAGAAACATCTCTAAGGCGCTGTGAACACTATGGGCCCTATTTTAACGATCTGAAACGCAAGTGTCAAAGCGCAAAGCGCAAGTAACTTTGTGGGCGGGTCTCAGCGCTGTTGCTATTTTCCCGTCGGGATAAATGACTCTTGCGCCAGGCGCAAATCTAAAATGGGTTGGTCTAAAGTAGCTTCATTATTCATAGGTGTGGTTTGGGCGTAACGTGAAATAAACCAATCAGAGCGTCATCTCACATTCCCTTTAAGAGCAGACGCGCTTTTTCCATAGCGGATTGCTATTGTAACGGCGGATTTGCCAGGCGCGCGCCAGGAGCGGTTCACAGCCGAGGAGAGCAACGCTCTCGTCACGGCCGTAAAAGAGAGAAGTTACATTGAAATGGAGAAACCCACCCAAATTAACTTCGGTTAAACAGGCGTATGATAATTTGGGTAAATGTGTAAGCTAGATGTATGCTTTTATAATAAATTGTCTATCTATCTATCTATCTATCTATCTATCTATCGTAATAATGTATGATTTGCAAAAATGAAAACGGCTGTGTAGATGAGAGAATCAAAGTGTATGCGCGTTGTGCACACGCTACATTGATTATGGCCAAGCATGCGGCCTTAAAATAGCATATGAATAACATGTGCAACGCGCCACTGACTTTAAACTATTTTTTCCTGGTTAGTGGCGCAATTGTTTTCTAAACCTGCAAAATAGCATGAAGGAACGTTTGCGCCGGAACACGCCTCCTCTTTGCGCTGAACCGCCCAGGGAGCGCAAGTGTATTTCCTAGTTTACCGACGTGCTTCTGTGGAGGGAAAAGTCCGCTTTGCGCGGGTGCAAAATAGGAATGATACATGCGTCGGTGTACAAAGTCACTTGCGCTGGGTGCAAGATAGGGCCCTATGACTTGTAAGTAAAACTTCCAACTAAAGTCAAACATACAGTATTGGTGTTGGTGGACTAATCCAGCATTATGGACGTGACATTTGCAGTCAAAACAATTTGTATGTTGATATGAAAAATTGGGTACTTTACTTTTAGCAATCCAACAGGTGAATTATGTATATGATGTATATTACGATGTTATGATGACAGGTGGCCCGGCGGGTCCTGAAGTAATCTTGGAATGTCTTAAATAATGTTCTCCTAATAAAAGGCCTTAAAGGAGTAGTTCACTTTCAAATGAACATTAGGCCATGCAGAGTTATCCTGGCTCAAGACAAGGAGGAGGTGGCAAAATGGCCATCATTTAGGCCTACTGATCGTATTTTAATATTAAGATAGTAGTAAGTCTGTTTATTGACTTGAACCTGATCTTTAACGAGACTCATGCGCTAGAGATGTGCAGATCAGCTCTAACATCACCCGAATGATCCGCTGTTAAACATTAATCATCCTCACGCCAACCGCTCACACCTATGATATTCTCTGATTCAGATATCTGCACCTGATCATCACATTACAATTATTCTAACTCTCTGTGTTAAGCATGATGGTATGGTGCCATATCACACTGAAGTAGGCTTAAAATGAAAATGTATTTAAAATAAAAGTTCTTCTTTTGGCAAAAATACATTTCCTTAATAGCCTAAGCAGAGGCTTTACTCGCTTCAAACTTACATTGTCAATGTTTCATTACATCACTGTTGGAAAACACTCTTATCAGAATACATTTTTCTACCTTTATAAAGGGCATTTTCCCCGTAATTTGATTAAATGTTTGCTTCATCTTTCATTTCAAACTCTTAAATCTGATCAATAAATCCAATTAGAATAATAGGGCACTATATGGCTGTTACCAATCAAATTAAATCATTTACACTGACAAATTACAACTGTATTAAAAGAGATTATGAGATTGTTTGGAAAAAAACAACTAATATACAAATAAGAAATTTTAGAAAAATGATACTTTAACCCTAACCCACCAGTAGGTGGTGGCTGGTGACCACTTTAACCCTAACCCACCAGTAGGTGGCGGCAGCTGACCACTTTAACCCTAACCCACCAGTAGGTGGCGGCAGCTGACCACTTTAACCCTAACCCACCAGTAGGTGGCGGCAGCTGACCACTTTAACCCTAACCCACCAGTAGGTGGCAGCAGCTGACCACTTTAACCCTAACCCACCAGTAGGTGGCGGCAGCTGACCACTTTAACCCTAACCCACCAGTAGGTGGCGGCAGCTGACCACTTTAACCCTAACCCACCAGTAGGTGGCGGCCGCTGACCACTTTAACCTTAACCCACCAGTAGGTGGCGGCAGCTGACCACTTTAACCCTAACCCACTAGTAGGTGGCGGCCGCTGACCACTTTAACCCTAACCCACCAGTAGGTGGCGGCAGCTGACCACTTTAACCCTAACCCACCAGTAGGTGGCGGCCGGTGACCTTCTGCTGAAACAGAACAAAAACAGTCTAAGGCTATGTTCACACTTAGCGTCTGTTTTGACAAGAAAATGTTGACAATGGCGTTTTTTTAGCAAAAAAAACGCTGGCAGCGTTCGGTTACAAATAGCAGCCGAGCGCGTCTTTTGTTGCTATAACAACAGCTGCAACAGTAGCCTAGTGCTGTGTGATGCAAAAAATGTCGAGAAAGAGAAAGTTGGCTCTTGCGTTGGCTTTTGAAGTTACCGGGGAGGAGAATGTCGGTTCACAAAGACGTTTGTGGGTGCACAACAGACAGTTGTTCTTGTTGTTATGGAAACGACAGGTCTCGCTACTCGCTTGTCATTGGTCAGCTGTCAAAAAGGCGCTTGACGTAGGGCGTTCTTTTCAGAAAAGTTGAACTTTTTTCAACTTAAAAAGACGCTCTGAGCTGCAGAAAAAGACGCCGGCGGTGGCGTCTAAAAAAGCGCTCAGGACTTTTTTGAAAAAACGGTTTACTCCATAGGGTTATGATGTAGAACAGACGCTGGCAGTTTGAAAAAAGACGCTAAGTGTGAACATAGCCTAATTGCGTCTAAAATGTAAGTGACTTAATTTTAACTATTTGTTTATTGAACTGTTATAAAGTCAGTCACATTTTCAATGGTGATGGTATTCATGAAAACAGCACTCTTAGTCGTGTGATGTTGCTTAACTGCGTATGTACTATGTAACATGTTATAAATAAAAACACTCCACATTTAAATTTTTAGCGCAGGAGTTTCTTTGTGTGCTGCACTTATTTGTTTGGACTTCTCCTGGAGTCGAGAGGCGGCGCGAGCCTCAACAGTGCAGTTACCGTGAGTACATTAGGTAGGCCTAGGCTTTACATTATTATCAACCGCCACTTACATTAAATTAAATTAAATCTGAATCATTCTTACGTTTGGTGATTCCCTAGTTATATATTAGCCTGACTACGTCAGACTTCGTACTTCCGCTCAATTTCAGTTCGCTTCTGTACTCAGTCTGAGATAGCGACCTATCTCCCAGTTTTCCTCCGGCCTCAAAACAGCCGGCCAATCAACGAACAGAGGGTGGGCTGAGAGCCGTGACGTAGACGCTGATTGTACCGTGGATGCGTAGATTTACTTCACATAATCTGCAAGTCGTTCACAGCCATGATCACTCCAGTATTTCGCTCGATGGTTGTTTTCGCATCATACATGTGTTTACAATGGAAGTTCGATGCAGCTGAGCCGGCGCATAACACACGTCATAACCAAACGTTATGTGATTGGCTTACGGGTAACCAATGATTTTAAACTTCAGACAAGACTTCCCCCCCACGAGAAAGAAAACGCTTTTCAATTATGCCCTTCCAGACTCTGTCTACGAAGCAAAGCGAAGTAGCAGAGTTTGGTATTAACAGGCTAATTATATATATGGCCTGATTATATATATACACAGAGTATCTCACAAAAGTGAGTACACCCCTCACATTTCAGCAAACATTTTAGTATATCTACGCAAGGGACAATACTATTATAGTATTAAAATAATAGACCAATAAAATAAATGGAGAGTTTCTCCATCTAAAGCACAGGTGTCAAACTCAGTTCCTGGAGGGCCACACACACACACCTGCAGTTTTCAAATAAGCCTGAAGGACTTGATTAACTGATCAGATGTGTTTAATTAGGGTTGAAGCTAAACTCTGCAGGGCTGTGGCCCTCCAGGAACTGAGTTTGACACCCCTGATCTAAAGTATTTAAGGAGTTTTACCTCGAGACTGATACTTCTTATAGAGAAACCGTAACAAGAGTCCAGCGGAGATCAGAACCGGAACAGCCAGAGGGATGATCAGAGACGAGCCTGAAAACACAGGAGAAATCATCAGAGAATATGATCACGTTGAGCTAATTATATTAGAATTATATCCCTTCATTGGTTACAAATGTCTCTACTCAAAGCAATACTTTCTCCATCTCTTTGTCCTTGATTCCAACCCGTTTTCTCTTTCGTGAAATGATGTATGAGATGTATTTCTATGTAATGAGATGTAATATGTTTGTATTTCTTTTCTTTTTTTTTTTTGTTAAACCTTTTGTTAAAGCTTTCAAGGTCATATAATGTACATTCACTATATGTCATATAATGTAGGCCTACATTGTTTCTGCTTGGCTTTGGGGCCCTAATAATGTATGGGTTATTTATGAAAACACTGGCTGAATGGACGTTAGTGCACTGTTACATGGCTACTTAGTGCAGCTGACCGATAACAATGGAGTATTCCAGCAAGCCGTGTGTTAATGTGGTGTGTATTCAGTCCATTTGGGCTGAAGGTGAAGACAGAACCAAACCAAAGCTGGACTGTAACCTACGGGCCTATATGCCAGACTCCATACTGCCCACTACTGGCCTGGATGCTGCATCACATGTTTTTGAGCTAAACTCAATTAAATAATTATATTGTAATTATATATTTAAGTACTGAGTAATATGAATTAACTACATGTACTTACTATAGGGTTAGGGGCGTTTGGTTGAGGGTTACTTGCATGTAATTATGCATAATTTACAGTTATTACTATGGTAAGTACATGTAACATGTATCAAGGACACTGTCAAATAAAGTATATTAGCTTGTAAATTAGCTTTGTAGTTCATTGTTTTGTCAAATGTGAGAATAAATGCAAGTTTATATTTTCTTTAAGATTATGTAACGTCTGTAATAAAGTCTGTATCATTAAATGGTCACTTGTCTTTCTGTTGTTATTTTGTAGATGTTTGTTGTAACTAGGCTTAAATGTAATTCAAGATACGTTAGTAAAACCATGGTTAAACTGTGGTAACGTTAATACAACCAATGTGTGGTACATGAACCATGGTTTAAAAAACAAAAAAAAACATAAGGAATATACATTTTCAACCGGCTAATCGTACAATTTATGCTGGCGTGATTATGGCCCTAAAAGTATTATGAAAAGTACAACATAAAGCAGGACAGAACAACCATTACTAAAGAGAACTAACAAAAACACTTAATCCAGAGTTTCTGACAGGAATTACATGTGTGGAAACTAACGTTACCGGCGAAGAACATTAGACATACGCTAGTCATAGTGTCTATATATCTATAGCGGCTCATATCTAGTCAGAATCTGGCAGGAATCTGTCTTTATTACAGTCTATGGTCGAAATTCGGCACAGAATATAATTTGGGCCATCGTTGTCCCAAATATTGTTGACTAACGTAACGTTACCTGGGACTGTTATTTCTGCATATGTGAGTTTTGATTTGTATAAATTACCTGTCGTTTTCGGAACTGTTAGGCTGCAGGTGGCGGTTCCCTCAGGGAGGAACATAGCAGCGTTGGCAGATCGTTGAGTGTAAGATAACAAGTTTTCTATGTTTTCTATTGTTTGTAAGGTTATGTCGATAACGCGCGTAAACTCTAGTTAACTGTTTGTTTTTTTGTTGCTGTTGCTGTTGCTTTGCGACTCCTGTCTGTGGAACGTCGTGACGTAACCACTTTCCGAGAATACTGTTTCCGGTGTTTCGGAGAATTGAGGCCGTTTCTCAATACCAAGAACGCAAACTTCGGACTTGAGTCCTTGGTAGTTCGGACTTGACAAGTTCGACTCAGGAGAACGAACTCCCGAGGACGGAAGGACGCAATTAAGTCCGATAATTCTGCAAATGGAACAGCGGCGTACTTGACAGCCTCACTCAGCTCGCTCTGGCTACTCCGGTTATCTCTTTATGTATATTTATGCTACAATAAAACAAAATATGTTATAAACCAACACTCTGCCTCTTTTCATTTTCATAAAAAAAAAAAAAAATCTTAAACATATTAATGGCCACACAAATGTGGTTCAGGCAACGCAATACGCTCTATGCGCAACTTACTTCCGCAACAGGTGTCACCACATCCGGTTCAGGTCCGCTGTACCGCGCTACGTTGGATATGGCACAGAGGGGGGCCAGGGCCCCTGTGACAACAAGCTTGGACCCCTTTGTGGCCCCCCTAAATGTGGAGTGTGAAATCATTTTTACAAAACTATTTTTTGCTATCGTTGTTTTTCACATGATCCGTTATTAGACAGTGGCAACACACGGAACACACATGTAACCCTATTGCACACCAGATCAAACTCCTTCCCATGTTCAATAAAGAGATAATATGTTGCATTGCATTGCACAAACGATCTAACGTTGTGCATTGAAGAATAACATACAGGCTAAATATGCATGCATTGTATTGCATTGCACACCCGAACTAAATCCTTCACATGTTCATTAAAGAGATAACATATGTTATGCAACATTTCATTGTTTGTGCATTGAAGAGTAACATAGGCTATTCACTTTTTGCTTTGCATTGCATTGCACACCAGAACTAGCTCCTTCCCATGTTCATTAAAGGGATAACATGTTGCATTGCATTGCACAAACGATCTAACGCTGTGCACTGAAGAATAACATATAGGCTATGCACTTTTTGCATTGCATTGCATTGCACTCCAGAACTAACTACTTCCCATGTTTATTAAAGAGATATCATTTTGCATTGCACAAACGATCTAACGTTGTGCATTGAAGAGTAACATAGGCCATGCATTTTTTGCATTGCTTTGCATTGCATTGCACACAAGAACTAACTCCTTCAAATGTTTATTAAAGAGATAACATGTTGCATTGCATTGCACAAACGATCTAACGTTGTGCATTGAAGAATGACATAGTTGACATAGCTAAATGCATGGATTGTGTTGCATGTACAGCCGAACTAACTCCTTCCCATGTTCATTAAAAAGATAACATATGTTATGCAACATTGCATTGCTTTGCACAAACGATTTAACGCTGTGCACTGAATAACATGTTTGCAATGTTAGTTAGTTCTGGAGTGCAATGCAATGCAATGCAAAAAGTGCATAGCCTATATGTTATTCTTCAGTGCACAGCGTTAGATCGTTTGTGCAATGCAATGCAACATGTTATCCCTTTAATGAACATGGGAAGGAGCTAGTTCTGGTGTGCAATGCAATGCAAAGCAAAAAGTGAATAGCCTATGTTACTCTTCAATGCACAAACAATGAAATGTTGCATAACATATGTTATCTCTTTAATGAACATGGGACGGAGTTAGTTCGGGTGTGCAATGCAATACAATGCATAATACATGCATAATACAAACATTTAGCCTATATGTTATTCTTCAATGCACAACGTTAGATCGTGCAAAATGTTATCTCTTTAATAAACATTTGAACGATTTAGTTCTGGTGTGCAATGCAATGCAAAAATGCATAAATGTTATTCTTTAGTGCACAGTGTTAGGTCGTTTGTGCAAAGCAATATAATGTTGCATAACATAGGTTATCGTTTGTGCAATGCAATACAACATCATTGCACCTTATTTCTTTAAAGAAAATGGGATTGATTTAGCTCTGGTGTGCAATGAAATGCAAGAATTGCATAACCTATATTATTCTTCAATGCACAACGTTAGATAGTTTGTGCAATGCAAAATGTTATCTCTTTAATAAACATTTGAAGGAGTTAGTTCTGGTGTGCAATGCAATACAATGCAAAAAGTGCATAAATATTCTTCAGTGCACAACGTTAGATCGTTTCTGCAAAACAATGAAATGTTGCATAACACATGTTATCTCTTTTATGAACATGGGAAGGAGTTAGTTCGGGTGTGCAATGCAATACAATGCATGCATTTAGTCTATATGTTATTCTTCAATGCACAAAGTTAGATCGTTTGTGCAATGCAATGCAAAATGTTATCTCTTTAATAAATATTTGAAGGAGTTAGTTCTGGTGTGCAATGCAATGCAATGCAAAAAGTGCATGGCCTATATGTTATTCTTCAGTGCACAACGTTAGATCGTTTGTGCAATGCAATGCAAAATGTTATCTCTTTAGTAAACATTTGAAGGAGTTAGTTCTGGTGTGCAATGCAAAGCAATGCAAAAAGTGCATAGCCTATATATTATTCTTCAATGCACAGCGTTAGATCGTTTGTGCAGTACAATGCAATGCAACATGTTATCCCTTTAATGAACATGAGAAGGAGTTAGTTCTGGTGTGCAATGCATAAAGTGCATAGCCTGTATGTTATTCTTCAATGCACAACGTAAGATCGTTTGTGTAATGTAATGCAACAACACTTGTTATCTCTTTAATGAACATGGGAATGAATTAGATCTACTGTGCAATGCAATGCAATCCAAGAAGTGCATAGCCTATATGTTATTGTTCAGTGGACAACGTTAGATCCTAACGCATAAATGTTATATCTTTAATGAACATGGGAAGGAGTTAGTTCTGGTGTGCAATGCAATGCGAAAAGTGCTTATTCTTCAGTGCATTCCAATGTTGCCCAACGACAGAATGCACTTAGGAATAAACATATAGATAAAGCACTTTTCGCATTGCATTGCACACCAGAACTAACTCCCATAATTGTGTCCATTGTAAAGCAACAGCTAGTGCAATGATTTTCCTTCACTGCACATTAACCTACTTATACATTCAGTCAACTGATGTTAACTTTCTATACATACTCTTCGACTCCTGATGTACGTAAGTACATGTTTGTCCAAAGTAACATTATTCTGGCCAAACAGTCCTCGATTTCTATACATACTCATTGACTCCTGATGCTTCATAAGCCAATATAGATATCCATACAGATATGGCTTATGGCTTACCTTTTGAAATTATTTCTGCTCAAAGTGTCCTCAAAAATTTTCAAACTATGTAAAATTATAGTCTTCTTCTGATTGATAAATCAGCTATACAGAGCTATACAGCTATTTTGACCTCCTGAACATATTTCTGGCCAAAGAGTCCTCGATCTTGGGCTTTCTATATATACTCATAGACTCCCTCTGATGCATCATAAGCCATATAGATGTCCATCTCTGACCTTTTGAACTTATTTGTGGTCAAAGTGTCCTCAAAATTTTTCAAACTATATAAAGTTATAGAATTCTTTTGATGATAGATCAGCTATTCAGAGGTCCCCTTTTGACCTCCTGAACATATTTCTGGCCAAAGAGTCCTCGATCTTGGGATTTCTATATATACTCATAGACTCCCTTTGATGCTTCAAAATCCATATAGATGTCCATATCTGACCTTTTGAACTTATTTGTGGTCAAAGTGTCCTCAAAATTTTTCAAACTATATAAACTTATAGAATTCTTTTGATGATAAATCAGCTATTCAGAGGTCCCCTTTTGACCTTCTGAACATATTTCTGGCCAAAGAGTCCTCGATCTTTGGCTTTCTATATATACTCATAGACTCCCTCTGATGCTTCATAAGCCATATAGATGTCCATATCTGACCTTTTGAACTTATTTGTGGTCAAAGTGTCCTCAAAATTTTTCAACCTATATAAAGTTATAGAATTCTTTTGATGATAAATCAGCTATTCAGAGGTCCCCTTTTGACCTTCTGAACATATTTCTGGCCAAAGAGTCCTCGATCTTGGGCTTTCTATATATACTAATAGACTCCCTTTGATACTTCAAAATGCATATAGATGTCCATATCTGACCTTTTGAACTTATTTGTGGTCAAAGGGTCCTCAAAATCTTTTAAACTACATAAAGTTATAGAATCCTTTTGATGATAAATCAGCTATTCAGAGGTTTTGACCTCCTGAACATATTTCTGGCCAAAGAGTCCTCGATCTTGGGCTTTCTATACATACTCATAGATTCCTTCTGATGCTTCATAAGCCATATAGATGTCCATATCTGACCTTTTGAACCTATTTGTGGTCAAAGTGTCCTCAAAATTGTTCAACCTATATAAAGTTATAGAATTCTTTTGATGATAAATCAGCTATTCAGAGGTTTTGACCTCCTGAACATATTTCTCGCCAGAGTCCTCGATATTGGGCTTTCTATACATACTCATAGATTCCTTCTGATGCTTCATAAGCCATATAGATGTCCATATCTGACCTTTTGAACCTATTTTGTGGTCAAAGTGTCCTCAAAATTTTTCAACCTATATAAAGTTATAGCATTCTTTTGATGATAAATCATCTATTCAGACGTCCCCTTTTGACCTCCTGAACACATTTCTCGCCAAAGAGTCCTCGATCTTGGGCTTTCTATATATACTCATAGACTCCCTCTGATGCTTCATAAGCCATATAGATGTCCATATCTGACCTTTTGAACCTATTTTGTGGTCAAAGTGTCCTCAAAATTTTTCAACCTATATAAAGTTATAGCATTCTTTTGATGATAAATCATCTATTCAGACGTCCCCTTTTGACCTCCTGAACACATTTCTCGCCAAAGAGTCCTCGATCTTGGGCTTTCTATACATACTCATAGACTCCTTCTGATGCATCATAAGCCATATAGATGTCCATATCTGACCTTTTGAACTTATTTGTGGTCAAAGGGTCCTCAAAAGTTTTCAAACTATATAAAGTTATAGAATTCTTTTGATGATAAATCAGCTATTCAGAGGTCCCCTTTTGACCTCCTGAATATATTTCTGGCCAAAGAGTCCTCGATCTTGGGCTTTCTATATATACTAATAGACTCCCTTTGATACTTCAAAATGCATATAGATGTCCATATCTGACCTTTTGAACTTATTTGTGGTCAAAGGGTCCTCAAAATCTTTTAAACTACATAAAGTTATAGAATCCTTTTGATGATAAATCAGCTATTCAGAGGTTTTGACCTCCTGAACATATTTCTGGCCAAAGAGTCCTCGATCTTGGGCTTTCTATACATACTCATAGATTCCTTCTGATGCTTCATAAGCCATATAGATGTCCATATCTGACCTTTTGAACCTATTTGTGGTCAAAGTGTCCTCAAAATTGTTCAACCTATATAAAGTTATAGAATTCTTTTGATGATAAATCAGCTATTCAGAGGTTTTGACCTCCTGAACATATTTCTCGCCAGAGTCCTCGATATTGGGCTTTCTATACATACTCATAGACTCCTTCTGATGCTTCATAAGCCATATAGATGTCCATATCTGACCTTTTGAACCTATTTTGTGGTCAAAGTGTCCTCAAAATTTTTCAACCTATATAAAGTTATAGCATTCTTTTGATGATAAATCATCTATTCAGAGGTCCCCTTTTGACCTCCTGAACACATTTCTCGCCAAAGAGTCCTCGATCTTGGGCTTTCTATACATACTCATAGACTCCTTCTGATGCATCATAAGCCATATAGATGTCCATATCTGACCTTTTGAACTTATTTGTGGTCAAAGGGTCCTCAAAAGTTTTCAAACTATATAAAGTTATAGAATTCTTTTGATGATAAATCAGCTATTCAGAGGTCCCCTTTTGACCTCCTGAATATATTTCTGGCCAAAGAGTCCTCGATCTTGGGCTTTCTATATATACTAATAGACTCCCTTTGATGCTTCAAAATCCATATAGATGTCCATATCTGACCTTTTGAACTTATTTGTGGTCAAAGTGTCCTCAATATTTTTCAAACTATATAAAGTTATAGAATTCTTTTGATGATAAATCAGCTATTCAGAGGTCCCCTTTTGACCTCCTGAACATATTTCTGGCCAAAGAGTCCTCGATCTTGGGATTTCTATATATACTCATAGACTCCCTTTGATGCTTCAAAATCCATATAGATGTCCATATCTGACCTTTTGAACTTATTTGTGGTCAAAGTGTCCTCAAAATTTTTCAAACTATATAAACTTATAGAATTCTTTTGATGATAAATCAGCTATTCAGAGGTCCCCTTTTGACCTCCTGAACATATTTCTGGCCAAAGAGTCCTCGATCTTGGGCTTTCTATATATACTAATAGACTCCCTTTGATGCTTCAAAATGCATATAGATGTCCATATCTGACCTTTTGAACTTATTTGTGGTCAAAGGGTCCTCAAAATCTTTTAAACTACATAAAGTTATAGAATCCTTTTGATGATAAATCAGCTATTCAGAGGTCCCCTTTTGACCTCCTGAACATATTTCTGGCCAAAGAGTACTCGATCTTGGGCTTTCTAGACATACTCATAGACTCCTTCTGATGCTTCATAAGCCATATAGATATCCATATCTGAACTTTTGACCTGATTTGTGTTCAGTGTCCTCAAAATTTTTCAAACTATATAAAGTTATAGAATTCTTTTGATGATAAATCAGCTATTCAGAGGTCCCCTTTTGACCTCCTGAACATATTTCTCGCCAGAGTCCTCGATCTTGGGCTTTCTATACATACTCATAGACTCCTTCTGATGCTTCATAAGCCATATAGATGTCCATTTCTGACCTTTTGAACTTATTTGTGGTCAAAGGGTCCTCAAAATGTTTTAAACATTTGCATAGCCTATATGTTATTCTTCAATACACAACGTTAAATCGTTTGTGCAATGCAAAGCAAAATGTTATCTCTTTAATTAATATTTGAAGGAGTTAGTTTTGGTGTGCAATGCAATGCAAAAAGTGCATAAATGTTATTCTTTCGTGCACAGTGTTAGATCGTTTGTTCAAAGCAATGCAATGTTGCATAACATATGTTATCTCTTCAATGAGTTAGTTCGGGTGTACAATGCAACACAACGCATGCATTTAGCCTATATGTCATTCTTCAATGCACAACGTTAGATCGTTTGTGCAATGCAATGCAACAGGTTATCTCTTTAATAAACATTTGAAGGAGTTAGTTCTTGTGTGCAATGCAATGCAATGCAATACAAAAAATGCATGGCCTATGTTACTCTTCAAGGCACAACGTTAGATCGTTTGTGCAATGCAATACAACATCATTGCACCTTATCTCTTTAAAGAAAATGGGAATGATTTAGTTCTGGTGTGCAATGCAATGCAAGAATTGCATAGCCTATATTATTCTTCAATGCACAACGTTAGATCGTTTGTGCAATGCAAAATGTTATCTCTTTAATAAACATTTGAAGGAGTTAGTTCTGGTGTGCAATGCAATGCAATGCAAAAAGTGCATAAATGTTATTCTTTAGTACACAGCGTTGGACATATATATATGGCTTATGAGGCATCAGAAGGAGTCTATGAGTATGTATAGAAAGCCCTAGGTCGAGGACTCTTTGGCCAGAAATATGTTCAGGAGGTCAAAAGGGGACCTCTGAATAGCTGATTTATCATCAAAAGAATTCTATAACTTTATATAGTTTGAAAAATTTTGAGGACACTTTGACCACAAATAAGTTCAAAAGGTCAGAGATGGACATCTATATGGCTTATGAAGCATCAGAAGGAGTCTATGAGTATGTATAGAAAGCCCAAGATCGAGGACTTTTTGGCCAGAAACATGTTCAGGAGGTCAAAAGGGGACCTCTGAATAGCTGATTTATCATCAAAAGAATTCTATAACTTTATATAGTTTGAAAAATTTTGAGGACACTTTGACCACAAATAAGTTCAAAAGGTCAGAGATGGACATCTATATGGCTTATGATGCATCAGAAGGAGTCTATGAGTATGTATAGAAAGCCCAAGATCGAGGACTCTTTGGCCAGAAATATGTTCAGGAGGTCAAAACCTCTGAATAGCTGATTTATCATAAAAAGGATTCTATAACTTTATATAGTTTGAGAAATTTTGAGGACACTTTGACCACAAATGAGTTCAAAAGGTCAGATATGGACATCTATATGGCTTATGAAGCATCAGATGGAATCTATGAGTATGTATAGAAAGCCCAAGATCGAGGACTCTTTAGAGAGAAATATGTTCAGGAGGTCAAAACCTCTGAATAGCTGATTTATCATTAAAAGGATTCTAGAACTTTCTATAGTTTGAAAAATTTTGAGGACACTTTGACCACAAATAAGTTCAAAAGGTCAGATATGGACATCTATATGGCTTATGATGCATCAGAAGGAGTCTATGAGTATGTATAGAAAGCCCAAGATCGAGGACTCTTTGGCCAGAAATATGTTCAGGAGGTCAAAACCTCTGAATAGCTGATTTATCATTAAAAGGATTCTAGAACTTTATATAGTTTGAAAAATTTTGAGGACACTTTGACCACAAATAAGTTAAAAATGTCAGATATGGACATCTATATGGCTTATGAAGCATCAGAAGGAGTCTATGAGTATATATAGAAAGCCCAAGATCGAGGACTCTTTGGGCAGAAATATGTTCCGTAGGTCAACAGGGGATCCATGAATAGCTGATTTATCATCAAAATGATTCTATAACTTTATATAGTTTGAAAAATTTTGAGGACACTTTGACCACAAATAAGTTCAAAAGGTCAGATATGGACATCTATATGGTTTATGAAGTTTCAAAAGTATTCTATTAGTATATATAGAAAGCCCAAGATCGACTCTTTGGCCAGAAATATTTTCAGCAGGTCAATTATGGACTTCTGTAAGACTGATTTAACATCAGAAGGAGTCGATACGTTTATAATAGTAAAAAACATTTTGAGGATTCTTTGGCCAAAAATATGTTCAATTGGTCTTATATGGTCTACAGTCTGGCTGATATAACATCATGAGAAGTCTGTAAAGTTTGAGAAATATGTATAGTAAGGTAAATGTTCAAGGTCTCTGGCCAGAAATATGTTCAGAAGGTCAAATATGGACTTCTGTATGGCTGATTTAACATAAGAAGGAGTCTATATTCGTTTATGGTAGACAACATCATTTTGAGAACTCTTTTGTCAATGATTTATTATCAGAAGGAGACTATAACTTTATATAGTTTGAAAAATTTTGAGGACACTTTGACCAGAAATAAGTTTAAAAGGTAAGCCATAAGCCATATAGATATCCATATAGATATCCATGGCTTATGAAGCATCAGGAGTCAATGATGTACGTATAGAAATCGAGGACTCTTTGGCCAGAAATATGTTACTTTGGTCAAATATGGACTTCTGTATTGGCTGATCAGGAGTCGAAGAGTATGTATAGAAAGTTAACATCAGTTGACTGAATGTATAAGTAGATTAATTAATGTGCAGTAAAGGAAAATCATTGCACTGGGTTTTGCTTTACAATGGACACAATTAACTCATTCCGTTGGACAACGATAGAATGCACGGTAGAATACCGGAACATATAGATAATGCACTTTTCGCATTGCATTGCACACCAGAACTAACTCCTTCCCATGTTCATTAAAGAGATAACATTTATGTTGTTGCATTGCATTGCACAAACGATCTAACGTTGTCCACTGATATAGGCTATGCACTTCTTGGATTGCATTGCATTGCACACTAAAACTAATTCATTCCCATGTTCATTAAAGAGATAACATATGTTGTTGCATTGCACAAACGATCTATCGTTGTGCATCATTGAAGAAAAACATATGCACTTCTATCCCTGCATTGCACACCAAAACTAACTCCTTCCCATGTTCATTAAAGAGATAACATCTGTTGTTGCATTGCATTGCACAAACGATCTAACGTTGTGCAATGAAGAGTAACATAGGCCATGCACTTTTTGCATTGCATTGCATTGCATTGCACACCAGATCAAACTCCTTCCCATGTTCAATAAAGAGATAATATGTTGCATTGCATTGCACAAACGATCTAACGTTGTGCATTGAAGAATAACATACAGGCTAAATATGCATGCATTGTATTGCATTGCACACCCGAACTAAATCCTTCACATGTTCATTAAAGAGATAACATATGTTATGCAACATTTCATTGTTTGTGCATTGAAGAGTAACATAGGCTATTCACTTTTTGCTTTGCATTGCATTGCACACCAGAACTAGCTCCTTCCCATGTTCATTAAAGGGATAACATGTTGCATTGCATTGCACAAACGATCTAACGCTGTGCACTGAAGAATAACATATAGGCTATGCACTTTTTGCATTGCATTGCATTGCACTCCAGAACTAACTACTTCCCATGTTTATTAAAGAGATATCATTTTGCATTGCATTGCACAAACGATCTAACGTTGTGCATTGAAGAGTAACATAGGCCATGCATTTTTTGCATTGCTTTGCATTGCATTGCACACAAGAACTAACTCCTTCAAATGTTTATTAAAGAGATAACATGTTGCATTGCATTGCACAAACGATCTAACGTTGTGCATTGAAGAATGACATAGTTGACATAGCTAAATGCATGGATTGTGTTGCATGTACAGCCGAACTAACTCCTTCCCATGTTCATTAAAAAGATAACATATGTTATGCAACATTGCATTGCTTTGCACAAACGATTTAACGCTGTGCACTGAATAACATGTATGCACTTTTTGCAATGCATCGCATTGCACACCAGAACTAACACCTTCAAATGCTTATATAGATATAGCCATATAGATATCCATATCTGAACTTTTGACCTTATTTGTGTTCAGTGTCCTCAAAATTTTTCAAACTATATAAAGTTATAGAATTCTTTTGATGATAAATCAGCTATTCAGAGGTCCCCTTTTGACCTCCTGAACATATTTCTCGCCAGAGTCCTCGATCTTGGGCTTTCTATACATACTCATAGACTCCTTCTGATGCATCATAAGCCATATAGATGTCCATTTCTGACCTTTTGAACTTATTTGTGGTCAAAGGGTCCTCAAAATGTTTTAAACTATATAAAGTTATAGAATTCTTTTGATGATAAATCAGCTATTCAGAGGTCCCCTTTTGACCTCCTGAACATATTTCTCGCCAGAGTCCTCGATCTTGGGCTTTCTAGACATACTCATAGACTCCTTCTGATGCTTCATAAGCCATATAGATGTCCATATCTGAACTTTTGACCTTATTTGTGTTCAGTGTCCTCAAAATTTTTCAAACTATATAAAGTTATAGAATTCTTTTGATGATAAATCAGCTATTCAGAGGTCCCCTTTTGACCTCCTGAACATATTTCTCGCCAGAGTCCTCGATCTTGGGCTTTCTATACATACTCATAGACTCCTTCTGATGCATCATAAGCCATATAGATGTCCATTTCTGACCTTTTGAACTTATTTGTGGTCAAAGGGTCCTCAAAATGTTTTAAACTATATAAAGTTATAGAATTCTTTTGATGATAAATCAGCTATTCAGAGGTCCCCTTTTGACCTCCTGAACATATTTCTGGCCAAAGAGTCCTCGATCTTGGGCTTTCTATACATACTCATAGACTCCTTCTGATGCTTCAAAATCCATATAGATGTCCATATCTGACCTTTTGAACTTATTTCTGGTCAAAGGGTCCTCAAAATTTTTCAAACTATATAAAGTTATAGAATTCTTTTGATGATAAATCAGCTATTCAGAGGTCCCCTTTTGACCTCCTGAACATATTTCTCGCCAGAGTCCTCGATCTTGGGCTTTCTATACATACTCATAGACTCCTTCTGATGCTTCATAAGCCATATAGATGTCCATTTCTGACCTTTTGAACTTATTTGTGGTCAAAGGGTCCTCAAAATGTTTTAAACATTTGCATAGCCTATATGTTATTCTTCAATACACAACGTTAAATCGTTTGTGCAATGCAAAGCAAAATGTTATCTCTTTAATTAATATTTGAAGGAGTTAGTTTTGGTGTGCAATGCAATGCAAAAAGTGCATAAATGTTATTCTTTCGTGCACAGTGTTAGATCGTTTGTTCAAAGCAATGCAATGTTGCATAACATATGTTATCTCTTCAATGAGTTAGTTCGGGTGTACAATGCAACACAACGCATGCATTTAGCCTATATGTCATTCTTCAATGCACAACGTTAGATCGTTTGTGCAATGCAATGCAACAGGTTATCTCTTTAATAAACATTTGAAGGAGTTAGTTCTTGTGTGCAATGCAATGCAATGCAATACAAAAAAATGCATGGCCTATGTTACTCTTCAAGGCACAACGTTAGATCGTTTGTGCAATGCAATACAACATCATTGCACCTTATCTCTTTAAAGAAAATGGGAATGATTTAGTTCTGGTGTGCAATGCAATGCAAGAATTGCATAGCCTATATTATTCTTCAATGCACAACGTTAGATCGTTTGTGCAATGCAAAATGTTATCTCTTTAATAAACATTTGAAGGAGTTAGTTCTGGTGTGCAATGCAATGCAATGCAAAAAGTGCATAAATGTTATTCTTTAGTACACAGCGTTGGACATATATATATGGCTTATGAGGCATCAGAAGGAGTCTATGAGTATGTATAGAAAGCCCTAGGTCGAGGACTCTTTGGCCAGAAATATGTTCAGGAGGTCAAAAGGGGACCTCTGAATAGCTGATTTATCATCAAAAGAATTCTATAACTTTATATAGTTTGAAAAATTTTGAGGACACTTTGACCACAAATAAGTTCAAAAGATCAGAGATGGACATCTATATGGCTTATGATGCATCAGAAGGAGTCTATGAGTATGTATAGAAAGCCCAAGATCGAGGACTCTTTGGCCAGAAATATGTTCAGGAGGTCAAAACCTCTGAATAGCTGATTTATCATAAAAAGGATTCTATAACTTTATATAGTTTGAGAAATTTTGAGGACACTTTGACCACAAATGAGTTCAAAAGGTCAGATATGGACATCTATATGGCTTATGAAGCATCAGATGGAATCTATGAGTATGTATAGAAAGCCCAAGATCGAGGACTCTTTAGAGAGAAATATGTTCAGGAGGTCAAAACCTCTGAATAGCTGATTTATCATTAAAAGGATTCTAGAACTTTCTATAGTTTGAAAAATTTTGAGGACACTTTGACCACAAATAAGTTCAAAAGGTCAGATATGGACATCTATATGGCTTATGATGCATCAGAAGGAGTCTATGAGTATGTATAGAAAGCCCAAGATCGAGGACTCTTTGGCCAGAAATATGTTCAGGAGGTCAAAACCTCTGAATAGCTGATTTATCATTAAAAGGATTCTAGAACTTTATATAGTTTGAAAAATTTTGAGGACACTTTGACCACAAATAAGTTAAAAATGTCAGATATGGACATCTATATGGCTTATGAAGCATCAGAAGGAGTCTATGAGTATATATAGAAAGCCCAAGATCGAGGACTCTTTGGGCAGAAATATGTTCCGTAGGTCAACAGGGGATCCATGAATAGCTGATTTATCATCAAAATGATTCTATAACTTTATATAGTTTGAAAAATTTTGAGGACACTTTGACCACAAATAAGTTCAAAAGGTCAGATATGGACATCTATATGGTTTATGAAGTTTCAAAAGTATTCTATTAGTATATATAGAAAGCCCAAGATCGACTCTTTGGCCAGAAATATTTTCAGCAGGTCAATTATGGACTTCTGTAAGACTGATTTAACATCAGAAGGAGTCGATACGTTTATAATAGTAAAAAACATTTTGAGGATTCTTTGGCCAAAAATATGTTCAATTGGTCTTATATGGTCTACAGTCTGGCTGATATAACATCATGAGAAGTCTGTAAAGTTTGAGAAATATGTATAGTAAGGTAAATGTTCAAGGTCTCTGGCCAGAAATATGTTCAGAAGGTCAAATATGGACTTCTGTATGGCTGATTTAACATAAGAAGGAGTCTATATTCGTTTATGGTAGACAACATCATTTTGAGAACTCTTTTGTCAATGATTTATTATCAGAAGGAGACTATAACTTTATATAGTTTGAAAAATTTTGAGGACACTTTGACCAGAAATAAGTTTAAAAGGTAAGCCATAAGCCATATAGATATCCATATAGATATCCATGGCTTATGAAGCATCAGGAGTCAATGATGTACGTATAGAAATCGAGGACTCTTTGGCCAGAAATATGTTACTTTGGTCAAATATGGACTTCTGTATTGGCTGATCAGGAGTCGAAGAGTATGTATAGAAAGTTAACATCAGTTGACTGAATGTATAAGTAGATTAATTAATGTGCAGTAAAGGAAAATCATTGCACTGGGTTTTGCTTTACAATGGACACAATTAACTCATTCCGTTGGACAACGATAGAATGCACGGTAGAATACCGGAACATATAGATAATGCACTTTTCGCATTGCATTGCACACCAGAACTAACTCCTTCCCATGTTCATTAAAGAGATAACATTTATGTTGTTGCATTGCATTGCACAAACGATCTAACGTTGTCCACTGATATAGGCTATGCACTTCTTGGATTGCATTGCATTGCACACTAAAACTAATTCATTCCCATGTTCATTAAAGAGATAACATATGTTGTTGCATTGCACAAACGATCTATCGTTGTGCATCATTGAAGAAAAACATATGCACTTCTATCCCTGCATTGCACACCAAAACTAACTCCTTCCCATGTTCATTAAAGAGATAACATCTGTTGTTGCATTGCATTGCACAAACGATCTAACGTTGTGCAATGAAGAGTAACATAGGCCATGCACTTTTTGCATTGCATTGCATTGCATTGCACACCAGATCAAACTCCTTC
This sequence comes from Leuciscus idus, assembly GCA_021554675.1. Lineage (NCBI taxonomy): Eukaryota > Metazoa > Chordata > Actinopteri > Cypriniformes > Leuciscidae > Leuciscus > Leuciscus idus. Next base: position 29,075 of record CM038639.1, on the reverse strand, counting down.
CCATGTTCAATAAAGAGATAATATGTTGCATTGCATTGCACAAACGATCTAACGTTGTGCATTGAAGAATAACATACAGGCTAAATATGCATGCATTGTATTGCATTGCACACCCGAACTAAATCCTTCACATGTTCATTAAAGAGATAACATATGTTATGCAACATTTCATTGTTTGTGCATTGAAGAGTAACATAGGCTATTCACTTTTTGCTTTGCATTGCATTGCACACCAGAACTAGCTCCTTCCCATGTTCATTAAAGGGATAACATGTTGCATTGCATTGCACAAACGATCTAACGCTGTGCACTGAAGAATAACATATAGGCTATGCACTTTTTGCATTGCATTGCATTGCACTCCAGAACTAACTACTTCCCATGTTTATTAAAGAGATATCATTTTGCATTGCATTGCACAAACGATCTAACGTTGTGCATTGAAGAGTAACATAGGCCATGCATTTTTTGCATTGCTTTGCATTGCATTGCACACAAGAACTAACTCCTTCAAATGTTTATTAAAGAGATAACATGTTGCATTGCATTGCACAAACGATCTAACGTTGTGCATTGAAGAATGACATAGTTGACATAGCTAAATGCATGGATTGTGTTGCATGTACAGCCGAACTAACTCCTTCCCATGTTCATTAAAAAGATAACATATGTTATGCAACATTGCATTGCTTTGCACAAACGATTTAACGCTGTGCACTGAATAACATGTATGCACTTTTTGCAATGCATCGCATTGCACACCAGAACTAACACCTTCAAATGCTTATATAGATATAGCCATATAGATATCCATATCTGAACTTTTGACCTTATTTGTGTTCAGTGTCCTCAAAATGTTTCAAACTATATAAAGTTATAGAATTCTTTTGATGATAAATCAGCTATTCAGAGGTCCCCTTTTGACCTCCTGAACATATTTCTCGCCAGAGTCCTCGATCTTGGGCTTTCTATACATACTCATAGACTCCTTCTGATGCATCATAAGCCATATAGATGTCCATTTCTGACCTTTTGAACTTATTTGTGGTCAAAGGGTCCTCAAAATGTTTTAAACTATATAAAGTTATAGAATTCTTTTGATGATAAATCAGCTATTCAGAGGTCCCCTTTTGACCTCCTGAACATATTTCTGGCCAAAGAGTCCTCGATCTTGGGCTTTCTATACATACTCATAGACTCCTTCTGATGCTTCAAAATCCATATAGATGTCTATATCTGACCTTTTGAACTTATTTCTGGTCAAAGGGTCCTCAAAATTTTTCAAACTATATAAAGTTATAGAATTCTTTTGATGATAAATCAGCTATTCAGAGGTTTTGACCTCCTGAACATATTTCTCGCCAGAGTCCTCGATATTGGGCTTTCTATACATACTCATAGACTCCTTCTGATGCTTCATAAGCCATATAGATGTCCATATCTGACCTTTTGAACTTATTTGTGGTCAAAGTGTCCTCAAAAGTTTTCAAACTATATAAAGTTATAGAATTCTTTTGATGATAAATCAGCTATTCAGACGTCCCCTTTTGACCTCCTGAACATATTTCTGGCCAAAGAGTCCTCGAACTTGGGCTTTCTATACATACTCATAGACTCCCTCTGATGCTTCATAAGCCATATAGATGTCCATATCTGACCTTTTGAACTTATTTGTGGTCAAAGGGTCCTCAAAATTTTTCAAACCATATAAAGTTATAGAATTCTTTTGATGATAAATCAGCTATTCAGAGGTCCTCTTTTGACCTACTGAACATATTTCTGGCCAAAGAGTCCTCGATCTTGGGCTTTCTATACATACTCATAGACTCCTTCTGATGCTTCATAAGCTATATAGATGTCCATATCTGACATTTTGAACCTATTTGTGGTCAAAGTGTCCTCAAAAATTTTCAAACTATATAAAGCTATAGACTCCTTTTGATGATAAATCAGTATTTCATGGGGCCCCTTTTGACCTCCTGAACATATTTCTGGCCAAAGAGTCCTCGATCTTGGGCTTTCTATAAATATACTCATAGACTCCCAATGATGCTTCAAAATCCATATAGATGTCCATATCTGACCTTTTGAACTTATTTGTGGTCAAAGGGTCCTCAAATTTTTTCAAACTATATAAAGTTATAGAATCCTTTTGATGATAAATCAGCTATTCAGAGGTCCCCTTTTGACCTCCTGAATATATTTCTGGCCAAAGAGTCCTAAAAGATTAATACAATACATTCAGACTGATATCTTTGGATGTTATATCCTCCTGACAAAAGACCATATTTGACATACTGAATTTGTTTTCCTGGCCAAGGAGTATTCGAAACTTGGGCTTTCTATAAATACTCCTTCTGATGCTTCATAAGCCATATAGATGTCCATATCTGACCTTTTGAACTTATTTGTGGTCAAAGTGTCCTCAAAAATGTTCAAACTATATAAAGTTATAGAATTCTTTTGATGATAAATCAGCTATTCAGAGGTCCCCTTTTGACCTCCTGAACATATTTCTGGCCAAAGAGGCCTCGATCTTGGGCTTTCTATACATACTCATAGACTCCTTCTGATGCTTCATAAGCCATATAGATGTCCATATCTGACCTTTTGAACTTATTTCTGGTCAAAGGGTCCTAAAAAGTTTTTAAACTATATAAAGTTATAGAATCCTTTTGATGATAAATCATCTATTCAGAGGTTTTCACCTCCTGAACATATTTCTGGCCAAAGAGTCCTCGATCTTGGGCTTTCTATACATACTCATAGACTCCCTCTGATGCTTCAAAAGCCACATAGATATCTGACCTTTTGAACTTATTTGTGGTCAAAGTGTCCTCAAAAATGTTCAAACTATATAAAGTTATAGAATTCTTTTGATGATAAATCAGCTGGCCATATTTGACATACTGAATTTTTTTCTGGTCAAAGAGTTCTAAACTTGACCTTTCTATATATACTCGTTGAGTCTTTGTAATGTCACCTCAGCCATACAGAAGTCCAAATATGACCCATATTTCTGGCCCAAGAGTTTCTCAATCTTGAACTTTCTATACATACTCATAGACTCTATCTGATTTTTCATAAGTGAAGAATTATGGAAGATGTCCATATCTGGCGAATTGAAAATATTTTTGGCAAAAAGGTTCTCACAAGTTAACTTACTAAATACTCATAGACTTCTTCTGATGATACATCATCACTTTAACAGGTGTCCATAGACACCTGAATATATTTTTGGCCTAAGAATCATTGAACATTTACTCTCTATACATATTGACTCAAGAGTCAAAATTTGACCTCTTTAAGTCTGATTTATCATCAGAAGCAGTCTACAATTTTACATAGTTTAAAACATTTTCAGGAACCTTTGACCAGAAATAATAATAGCTCATATAGGGACATATATATATTAATATATATTAATATTTATGAATAATCGAAAGAGACTATGAGTACGTATAGAAAGTGCAAGATCAAGGACTCTTTGGCTAGAAATATGTTCCTTCTGTATGGCTGATGTTACATCAGATGGAGTCAACGAGTAGGCTATGTATAGAAAGTTCAAGTTTCGAGTACCCTTAGGCATGAAATATGTTCAGTAGTTCAAAAAGGGATTTCTGTCTGGCTGATTTAACATCAGAAGGAGGTTAGGTTTATAAGGATTATATAGTTTAAAACGTTTTGAGGACCCATTGACAAGAAATAAGTTCAATAGGTTAGATTTGGACTTTTATATGGCTTATGAAGCATCAGAAGGAATCTATATGTACTATAGGTATAAAAAGTTCTATAGAAAGGTCACGATCTGAAATTTCTGGCACTCTTTTGCCAGAAAAATGTCCAGTAGGTCATTTGTGGACTGCTGTCTGGCTGATCAAACATCACAAGAAGTTAATGATTTTATATTAAAAGTTCAAGTTTATGGACTTCTCACAGGCCGGGGTGGCCTTTCCTCCCCTTCTAAACGTACCACCTCGAGGAGTTACCCAGAGACACCAAAGACCAGACAAGATAATTATCAAAAACTTGTATTTTATTTAGTTAAAATAAGTCCAATCTCAAACTAATATCCACCGGCTGATCCTCCTCTCTCTTCTCCCAGGTTGCGTGGGACGTTCGCACAACGATCCCTCTTCGGACGAGCAGAAGCAGACAATGGAGCAAACACTGGTAAGGGTTCAAACAACAGTTCCTCTTCGGCCGGCAGTAAGTAATGGAACAGACACAGGTAAAGATTCGCACAGCAACTCCTCTTCTGCCAAAGGTAAGTAGTGGAGCAGACACAGGTAAGGACAGCATCAATCATTTGAGTGTCACCTCTTTTATGGATAGGGGGGAGGATAGGGCAGGGGGTCATCCGACGCAATGTAGTAGTCCGTCGCAGATGGCAACCGGGGGGCTCTCTCCTTCCCTCCACAAATTCACTTCCTTACGAAACAGTTGGCATTTGTCCAGCTGCAGCTTCAATCCGTACTTCTCCATCGCCTGAAACACCTGCTCTAAATGTTGGAGATGGGACTCAAAGTCCGGGGAGTAAACAATGACATCGTCTAGGTATACTAACGTAGTGTCCACCAACTGACCGCCCAGACACCGCTGCATCAGTCGTTGGAAAGTGGCTGGGGCGTTGCAAAGGCCAAAGGGCATCCGGTCCCACTCAAAGAGCCCAAAGGGGGTTGTAAACACGGTCTTTTCCCTATCTCCCTCCTCCACCTGCACCTGCCAATACCCGCTGGCCAGAATTAGGGTGGAGTACCAGGCGGCTTGAGTCAGTGGTTTGGCGATCTTGGAGAAGTCTTTAATAAATCGCCGATAATACCCTACGAAGCCCAGAAAGGATCTCACTTGCCGCACTGTCTTAGGCGCACTCCATCCTTGGACAGCTGATACTTTTTCGGGGTCCACAGAGACTCCAGAGGCACTCACGCAGTGGCCCAGGAATTTCACTTCCTTACGAAACAGTTGGCATTTGTCCGGCTGCAGCTTCAATCCGTACTTCTCCATCGCCTGAAACACCTGCTCTAAATGTTGGAGATGGGACTCAAAGTCCGGGGAGTAAACAATGACATCGTCTAGGTATACTAACCTAGTGTCCACCAACTGACCGCCCAGACACCGCTGCATCAGTCGTTGGAAAGTGGCTGGGGCGTTGCAAAGGCCAAAGGGCATCCGGTCCCACTCAAAGAGCCCAAAGGGGGTTGTAAACGCGGTCTTTTCCCTATCTCCCTCCTCCACCTGCACCTGCCAATACCCGCTGGCCAGATCTAGGGTGGAGTACCAGGCGGCTTGAGTCAGGCTGGTGAGAGAATCCTCGATCCGCGGCAGCGGGAAGGCATCCTTTTTAGTCACTTGGTTTAGTCTACGGTAGTCCACACAGAACCTCCAAGCTCCGGTCTTCTTTCGTACTAGGACGATGGGGGCCACCCAAGGGCTGCTACTCTCACGAATGATCCCCTTTTCCAGCATCCCCCGCAACAGGGTACGAACCTCAGAGTAGAGAGTGGGTGGCACCGGACGATACCTTTCTCTGCTTGGTGTAGCATCACCAGTAGGAATCTGATGTTTCACAGCATCAGTACGGCCATAGTCTTCATCGTGTAGGGAGAATAGGTGCTGCCACTTCGCCAAGAATGCCTGAAGCTGTCTGACTCTCTTCCAGCCCCTCTCCCCGCAGGGATTCCCCTAAAAGATGGGCCGGCATACCTTCCCTTGAGGAGTCCATGGGCTGATCCTCTCATGCCAGAGCCACCTTGACCACTGTAGAGCTCACTTGACAGAAATTAACTCCTCCACTATCCCTCACTTGCTGGAGGCCCACCGAGGTATCTCGGGCCAATCGTTGGTGGCGGTACAAATTGACCGGATAAGGATGGACATTCCGTATTCTCACAACAACTTTGCTCCGCCGAACAGCGGCCAAAGACTCCTTTTGATGATAAATCAGCTATACAGAGGTCCCCTTTTAACCTCCTTAACATATTTCTGGCCAAAGAGTCCTCGATCTTGGGCTTTCTATACAGTACATACTCATAGACTCCTTCTGATGCCTCATAAGCCATACCGATGTCCATATCTGACCTTTTGAACTTATTTGTGGTCAACGTGTCCTCAAAATGTTTCAAACAATATAAAGTTATAGACTCCTTTTGATGATAAATCAGCTATAGAGAAATCCCCTTTTGACCTCCTTAACATATTTCTGGCCAAAGAGTCCTCGCTCTTTGGGCTTTATATACATACTCATAGACTCCTTCTGATGCTTCATAAGCCATATAGATGTCCATATCTGACCTTTTGAATTTATTTGTGGGCAAAGTGTGCTCAAAATATTTCAAACTATATAAAGTTATAGACTCCATTTGATATACAGAGGTCCCCTTTTGACCTCCTGAACATATTTCTGGCCAAAGAGTCCTAAAAGATTAATTCAATACATTGAGAATGATATCTTCGGATGTTATATCTTCCTGACAAAAGTCCATATTTGACATACTGAATTTTTTTCTGGTCAAGGAGTACTCAAAACTTGACCTTTCCATATACAGATGGTGGACAACCAGAATGAGACTTTTACCGCCGCCGTTCCCGCGGCGGCAAAATTGGGATGTGTATTTGCTGCCTTTTACCGCTGAGTGGCGCTGTAATCACAGACTTTGAAAAGTGTCAGTTTATTCTCTTTATGACGTAATCTGCCACGGCAGTAATCTGAGCTGAGGTCACAGATATATTCAAGATAAATATTGTGGTTAAACGAATTCAAATTCACTAAATTTAAACAAAGTAGACACACGTTAACATTGTGTGCCCAGTTTTTCTATAATTTAGAAAGGCTATGTCAATAGGTTACTTGTCATTTACTTCATGTTATTGTAGATTTATTAACTGAAACATAACAGTGAAATAAATTAAAATAGGCTAATTTACCGTAAAATTTAAACATTTTCAGGACTTGCAGTTACTAACCGATGTTAGTCGGTTTAAGCATTCTTTTGTTATATTCAGAACAAAATAGCCTTACATGTTACAAACTTTTAAAACAGAGAAAATAGTAGACCTAGGCTATTCAGACGGTAGCTCTGTGGTCAAAGCATTAACAATAGCCTCTCGGAGCTTCAAACGATCTGAGATCGAATCTCAGTGTACGACAGTGTTTATGTTTTTCCATTCTTGATGCTTAAATATGCATCTGTTTATTAAAGTCAATCATCTTGTTTAATTATCAATTGTTTATTACAACATACATTTGCTACATTCCAGTTGAGCCGCTGCAAAGACGACACATCTGATGAAGGAAGACTGTCAGTCGATCGCACCAGAAAATGAAGATGATGAAGCTCGTCTTTAATCTGCTCAATTATTTTTTTTGTGTGTGTGTGAATCATTCATGAGATTGAGATGACTGACAGTGATACCCGGCCATAGCAACGGAAGACATTTTTCAAAACAGATCGAACAAATCAGAAAAATACTTTCAATAGAGTATTGCTTTCCATTAAAAAATAAACAATGAAAATATAAAAGAAAAAGAAAATTAATTAAGTTTGAAAAACCCATCGCACATTTCAAGGTATGAATAAAGTGTCGGGACAGTTTATTTAGGCTATTTAAACAGGGTTGCATGGATAGAGTTTATTCCCTTTGTGATGCAGAATAAGAAACACAATCTTATTCTTGCAACATTTAAAATTTCTGTTGTCAAAGAAATTGCAGCTAAATTAAAAAATTAAAACGGTCCAAAACGAAAAAAGTTCCAAGCAACATAAATTAAGAACAGGCGTTTTTCTTTGCCTCTCTCGCGCTGGATATTTGGTCTCCCTCACTGCGCGTGGCGGGTCTTTCTCGAAATTAAGCATTTCAGCGTAAAAAAAAAACACCATACAGCTGATAATACTGTATATGTCGCTGTGTGTCATCCACACAAATCACGAAAGAAAAAACTGTAACAAATAGCTTTTGTTCCTTCAAAGATACAACATGCCTTGCTGAATTTACCTTACAATAAAACGAGGTGGGTCGTGAATTAAAGAGCTCTGTATCTGCTAAATTGAAATTGTGTGTGGAAAACCTTTAAATACAATCAATAAAACTACAATATATAATTTAATAAGATATAGGGCCTACTGTACATAGGCTATGGACTTTTGGAGATTTTGAGATTAATCCTTAAAAGAATTTTGCTTTTGCCTGCTCATCAGGCTGGCTCCGACACTCTCCATATGAAAGACGGAACATTAACACCTCTGTCCTGCACCCCCACGATAAAGCAACTATTGCCTTCTCCAAACCCCCCACAGGCTCGCTGAGTTTGCAAAACAAAACAAAGAGTTTGCCACTCGTCGTGGTGTGCCAAAACACTTAATTATAACCTTCAATATTTCATTCAAAACAATCTCAAAATGCTTTGTGACATTTTGAAAAGCCGTGGATGCATTACTGCCACTGGAACCATGACCGCAACAGAATACTGGTTTTATTGTTTGTCATTTAAACGTCATATATATATATATATATTTTGTAAATAGGCTATAAGCAAAAAACTATGTTAGACACATCTCTCTGCATCAACAATAGACTATAAAATGCATTAATAGGCTAATATAAAAATATCAGTAGTCCAAGTTAGTTCGGGATTCGAACCCGTGCCATCTAAGAGATGGACTTCGCAGGGTTTAACAGCGTACTGTACGTTTTTGCATAAGGGGACTATGAATAGCTTTCAAAATCTGAAGAGGCAATTTGGCTTAGTTAAGGACGAAGCATTTTTCAGATGGACATTCAATTTAAATTTGAGTCTTTATATTTAGGTGCCTTAACAACAGAAAATGTTTCTTCTCATGTCTAATACTTATTTCAGATCCTAAGTGCTGCTAGTAGAAAAGCTATTTCTAGAAGGTGGTTAAAACCAGGAAAACCTACCATGGAGGAATGGATTGACATTATCTACGATATTTTCAAGATGGAAAGGATTACTTTTGCTTTGAGATTGCAACAGGGAACTTTTTTTGAAAAGATGGATAACGTATATCATTCCATTACGCCCATCATTTGTTTAAAATGGATTTTTTGTTTTTTCTCTTTTCCTCTATTCCCCCTCGGAAAAGGGATTTATGAATCATTGAGGTTTACCCCATCATGTTTGTTTTAGTTCTCGTTCTGATTTTACTATGTCTAAAAATGGTTATGTATATATGTAATGTAGAATGAAGGCCTAATGGGTCCCTGCTTACTTTAGTGCTATTTACCGAGCCTGTGATGCTTTTCTTTCTTTTATTTTTTTATTTTTTTGGGGTTATTAATGTACATTTGCAGATGGCTTAATGAGAAGTATGACAAGTACTATCATTGACAGTAATGTATGGACCTGTAAAATCAAAATAAAAAAAGAATAAAAAATTAATAAATAAAACCCGTCCTTCGGATGAGACGTTAAACCGAGGTCCTGACTCTCTGTGGTCATTAAAAATCCCAGGATGTCCTTCTAAAAAGAGTAGGGGTGTAACCCCGGCATCCTGGCCAAATTTGCCCCTTGGCCTCTGACCATCATGGCCTCCTAAACATCCCCATACACTGATTGCATGTCAATCGCTTGTGCGCGTGTGGGTGTGGTCACATTAGAGATAATGAGGACCCGTTTGAGAAACTGTACATGTCGTTGCTTTCATACGGATTACTTAAACAGAGAATATTTCTTTTTGATATGATTTACATCATTTAAAAATGGGGACTTCAAGCTTTGTAAAGACATATGTTTCATGTCACAGTGACAAGCATTCGCTGAGTTACAGATCATTTTCTGTCGCGTTTCAGAATGAACTTCACATTGAGAGAGATGGCCAACCCCAGGGGGTTAACAAGCAGAATCACTGAAGGACAGAGAGACACAAGAACAGAAAATAGAGAAACACAAGAACTACAACAGAAGTTGTTATTGAGATGTTTAATTGAAAATGTTTGGTTTGCAGACACCATTATTGAGATCAGTGTTTGCTTTAGTTGGGCTCCTGACCCATGACTTTTTAACATTATGTTTTCTCAATTCTGCTTGAACTGTTCTTGTAAGCCACACTTGTATACACACATGGTTTGTGAATGCAGTTTGTTATATTGACGATGACAACAAAATTGTCATATACCCTCTTCATTCACTTCAAGCTTCACTTCAATGAATTACAATGACAATTTATTTTAAACACATCATGCACAACAGAAAAACAGAGCAATACTGTCTTGTAGAAACACAGATATATAAAAAATCGGCACATGAATCTCAACAATGGTGGCAATAAAAAAAACATAAACAAACTCATGCTGCAGTGCATGCTGTGATTTTTATACTATCCTGCATTGCGACATGAAACTTTTGATTGTCACCATTGTTAAGATTCATGTGCTGTTTGTTGATCTTTGTGTAGCTGTGTTACAATCTGTCCTTCACAGACTGCACAACTTTTTTTTTTCCTGTGACCAACTGGCTACAGGCATCTCATAGACTAGCCTTTGGTTGACTATTACAGGGCAGCCCTAGTAACAATAATCAAAATAAACTCAGGTACACACTTCTTAGAAAACAAACACATTAAACAGTAATAATTGAAATAATGACGAGATCTGACAAAGAGCACCTGGAAATGAGGGCTATGTATACATAGAGAAGCCCTAGGAACTCGTTTACCTTGCTTTTCAGGTAATCTGATCACATTTGGTAATCACTGTCATGTTTTGGCTCCGACTGTGAGTAGCGTATGTGTTTCGTTCACATGTCTTGCTCTTGCAGTGTTTTTAGTGTTTTTATGATTTCCAACGCTGTTGTTTCAGGGTGGCACGGGGTGGACTGCTCCATTAACTGCCCCAGTGGCTCGTGGGGTCTGGGCTGTAACCTGACATGTGCCTGCAGTAACAGAGGCGCGTGCAACGCTCTGGACGGGAGGTGCACCTGTACTCCGGGCTGGAGAGGAGACTGCTGTGATCAGCACTGTCAGGTCTGCGATTCACAGACAAATATCAAACCCTGTACTGTCTTAATGTTCAGTTACACATGCCTTTTAGGTCACCTTCTTATATTCTGAACCGGTGTTATATATTACCTCTCAATTATTTTCCATATTTTTGGCCTTCACTCATAAGGCATCATTCCTTCAGTCTGATGAACAGTTATTTTAAAGTGCATTCTCATATACAATTTATTAAAAATGTATCGTCAAATTCATGTGCAAAATCACTATTTTAGTTGAAAGAAGTGTCCCTCAATGACCTGATGGTGTGTGCAGGACGGGACGTATGGATTGGACTGTCGTGAGCGCTGTGACTGCAGTCATGCGGACGGGTGTCAGCCCTCAACGGGACACTGCCGCTGTCTGGCCGGCTGGACAGGTGAGGAATGTGTGCTAGACTTTCAGGATAACTTATATTTTTATCATTTTCTTTTTAAAAGATTACTGCTTTAAAAAATAATTCTCACCTTTGGCCCAAAGTCCCTAGGGCCGGATTCACAGAAATCTCCTTAAGAAAGAAATTTCTTAAGATAAGTTCTTCAGAAGTACATCTTAATCTTTTTCTTGAGAAGGTTTTGGTCTGTTTGATTGTAAGGCTGAGGACTGATGCACTGGCTCATGAAGGTGGAGACCCCCTCTCCCACACATTCCTCTGGGTTGATCCCGACACCGGCGGCATACTGATGATGTCAGCAGTGTTTCCTCAGGCCTGCTGCACTAGAATGATCTCCAGCGTCCACTCATTGCCTAGCAACACACACTCACTCTCAAAGAGCTTTTGTCTGTGCTTTGTCATGACTCTCTCCCACAGAGCTACTTCACCCACTGAGCTTCAGACACACAGGACGACATGTTTAATCATTTGTCTTGACAGCAGAGCTTGTTACGCACCGCCTGACGGTCAGTGGGCTCAGGGCTGTTCACAACAAGAAAGATAACTGTAACCATAACTATATTAGCATCCACTCCAACGTTCTGTTTATTATTAGCATGCCCTGCGGTTTGGTCGTCTGTCGGTTTAAAAGTTTGAGCTCTTTAACGCAGGACGGATTCTGATTGGCTGTCAATGTTTTTATCGGTTAAGAGGAAAAATTCTTCTGAAAGTCATTCCAACAATATTGTTCCTCTGTGTCAATATCGTTATTGTTGTGATGAAGACTTCTCTATTTTCATAAATTAGATTGATTGTTAAAACTTTATAGTTATCATCCTTGGTGTGAACATGCCTTTAGACTGAAGTCATGTGACACTTCACAAACACTGAACCTGCACATTGGTAACTAGGTTCCTAAATCCTAAAACACAATGTAACATTAGAGTTCCATGAAAAGAGTTTTTACTGTTATGAAAAAAAACTGATTTGTGAGCACCAGCTGAGCTGAATGAATAAACGTCTCAGGTCACGGATGTAACCATGGTTCCCTGAGAATAGGGAACTTGCGCTGTGTCCCATTGGGGTCGCTATTGGGAAATGCCTTTGGTGTGACCGGTGTCTGAAGTGGAAATCTAAACACGACAATGAACTTGACATTGGCAGGCAGCAGCCCATGAAGTCCCTACAGGTGAGACCGGGAGTATGAAAGGGCTCCTGTACAATACGTCATCCACTTCTTGTCTGAAGGAGACGTGTGCAGGAATGCCGAAAGCATGGCAAAGGGACACAGTGTCTCGTTCCCTATTCTCAGGGAACCATGGTTATTTGCGTAACCTGAGACTTACCCTTTCAAAAGGGAACTCGTGCTGTGTCCCCTTGGGTTCGCTATGGGGAACGGAATACCCACGCTGCTCTGATGAAGGAACGAGTGCCCTATTGGCTGAGCTAAATCAAAGGCCTGGACAAAGTGACAAACGAGGAACTCTACAGACTGACCAAACAACGACCAGTCAGCACGACCATCCGCAAGCGACAGTTAGAGTTTGTGGACCACTGTCTTCGCATGGAAGAAAGCGAACCAGTCCACATCTACGCCATATATCACTCAGAAGTCAGTGATAAGAACAAGAGAGGAGCACCTCGCCTAACCTTCAGACACAAAAATCCGGAGCTACATCGACGAGAACAACAAAAACCAAAAAGCCCGGAATCAAATAGCTCTCCCCGTAGCGAAGAGCGGTCAGTAACTCACCCATGTCGAAAGGGAAGAGGAAACAAAAGTGATTATCAGCATCGCCAAGAATAGAGAATTGTGGATACATATTGTCGAGCTCCATACCAGGTGAAGGAAGATCCAAGGTCCAAACCTGAGGTCTAAACCTGGTTTTGCACTGGCCCTAACACCACTGGCCGCTTCAAACACATACACAGAAGGATGGACCAAAATAATGCCCAGAGAGATGTATAAAAATATAAAAAGAGGGTTAAATCACCGTGGGTTATGCCAATGAGGGCTTGAAGCAAGAAAGAGTGATGGTAGGTGTTAGCATGAAAGAGAAAGGGGCATAAATACGACTTACCCACGTCTGTATGGACGAAGGGAGACATTTAAAAATTAAACAGACCAACTCAGCACCTGTTAGGGTTAGGGTTAGGGTTAGGGTTAGGGTTAGAGTTAGAGTTAGGGGAAATGAAGATCCAAGCCCCAGACCTGAGGTCTGAGTCTGGTTTTGCACTGGCCCTACGTCAGCTGACCACTTTTAGGTCTGTCCAAGTCGGACCCCAGTCCCAAGTGCACGTCCCCACTCGCCTTGTGTCTCATTTTGAATTTTATTATAATTGGTAATCTCATTTTGAATTTTATTATACTTAATAATCTCATTTTGAGTCTCATTTCGCATAATGTAACCAAACAAACCATTGCCATCTAATAACGTTCTTGTTACAAGGTCCCGGGTTCCTCCCTGGAGGGCTACATCAGTCCGGGGAACACTCACCAGGGTTGGACTGGGTAGGTGTTAGAGTCGTGGTCCGGGGTACATTCATTAGGGTTGGACTGGGTAGGTGTTAGAGTCGTGGCTGAATGTACCTCCTGGGGTAGCAGGGTTAGGGTTAGGGTTAGGGTTAGGGTTAGGGTTAGGGTTAGGGTTAGGGTTAGGTTAGGGGAATGAAAAATCCAAGATCTAGGACCCTGAGGCCCCAGAAATGGCTATGCACTGGCCTACTTTCTACTGACCACTAAAGGAAACCCCAGGCCCAAAAAGGAGAGCGGTCCTGACATAGAGAGACATATATAATTATAAAATAATAAAATATAGGGCTACAATCGCCAGGGTTCAAATCAAACGGGCTATACTGCCGTGGTTTATACCAACAAGGGTTTAATTTAATAAAAAAACTTATGGTAGGTTTTAGTCAGATGTGGAGAGGGGCATATAACTCACGTCTGTATGGACATGAGGAGACGCTCGACGTCACAGTGGACGGAGAAAAAATTATATGTGGCTCTGCAACATCACCCACAACAATGATGGCGGCCATTTTAACCAACTCGACGCCTGTATGGGCTGAAGAGAAAATTTTCCAAAGCTCTGCTACATCACCCACCTTCAAAATGATGGCAGCTGTACTCATTTTTACGGTTTTGTGTCATTCAGGCATATTCTCGCGACGCGTTTCGAACTTTCCCAAGGTTCTCATCAGGCGAATTGAAATGACAACTGTCTCTGTTCCCTCTGCAACTACAGAGTGTTAGAGGGCGTGGTCCCTCCGGACTTTATAGTGGTAGAGGGCGGGGCGCCCCTCCCACTACTAAATACCTTTCAGCACTGTATGGTGCTTCATAAATAGTTTTTTCACTATCAATAAATTTGTTTTTAATTTTAATATTTAATAATTATACACATACACTCACAGACATCACACACAATCCAATCCAGACGAAGGGCAATCCAAAAGCTCAGAGGCGGTGGCACGGGCTTGGTTAGGGGAATGAAAAATCCAAGATCTAGGACCCTGAGGCCCCAGAAATGGCTATGCACTGGCCTACTTTCTACTGACCACTAAAGGAAACCCCAGGCCCAAAAAGGAGAGCGGTCCTGACATAGAGAGACATATATAATTATAAAATAATAAAATATAGGGCTACAATCGCCAGGGTTCAAATCAAACGGGCTATACTGCCGTGGTTTATACCAACAAGGGTTTAATTTAATAAAAAAACTTATGGTAGGTTTTAGTCAGATGTGGAGAGGGGCATATAACTCACGTCTGTATGGACATGAGGAGACGCTCGACGTCACAGTGGACGGAGAAAAAATTATATGTGGCTCTGCAACATCACCCACAACAATGATGGCGGCCATTTTAACCAACTCGACGCCTGTATGGGCTGAAGAGAAAATTTTCCAAAGCTCTGCTACATCACCCACCTTCAAAATGATGGCAGCTGTACTCATTTTTACGGTTTTGTGTCATTCAGGCATATTCTCGCGACGCGTTTCGAACTTTCCCAAGGTTCTCATCAGGCGAATTGAAATGACAACTGTCTCTGTTCCCTCTGCAACTACAGAGTGTTAGAGGGCGTGGTCCCTCCGGACTTTATAGTGGTAGAGGGCGGGGCGCCCCTCCCACTACTAAATACCTTTCAGCACTGTATGGTGCTTCATAAATAGTTTTTTCACTATCAATAAATTTGTTTTTAATTTTAATATTTAATAATTATACACATACACTCACAGACATCACACACAATCCAATCCAGACGAAGGGCAATCCAAAAGCTCAGAGGCGGTGGCACGGGCTTGGTTAGGGGAATGAAAAATCCAAGATCTAGGACCCTGAGGCCCCAGAAATGGCTATGCACTGGCCTACTTTCTACTGACCACTAAAGGAAACCCCAGGCCCAAAAAGGAGAGCGGTCCTGACATAGAGAGACATATATAATTATAAAATAATAAAATATAGGGCTACAATCGCCAGGGTTCAAATCAAACGGGCTATACTGCCGTGGTTTATACCAACAAGGGTTTAATTTAATAAAAAAACTTATGGTAGGTTTTAGTCAGATGTGGAGAGGGGCATATAACTCACGTCTGTATGGACATGAGGAGACGCTCGACGTCACAGTGGACGGAGAAAAAATTATATGTGGCTCTGCAACATCACCCACAACAATGATGGCGGCCATTTTAACCAACTCGACGCCTGTATGGGCTGAAGAGAAAATTTTCCAAAGCTCTGCTACATCACCCACCTTCAAAATGATGGCAGCTGTACTCATTTTTACGGTTTTGTGTCATTCAGGCATATTCTCGCGACGCGTTTCGAACTTTCCCAAGGTTCTCATCAGGCGAATTGAAATGACAACTGTCTCTGTTCCCTCTGCAACTACAGAGTGTTAGAGGGCGTGGTCCCTCCGGACTTTATAGTGGTAGAGGGCGGGGCGCCCCTCCCACTACTAAATACCTTTCAGCACTGTATGGTGCTTCATAAATAGTTTTTTCACTATCAATAAATTTGTTTTTAATTTTAATATTTAATAATTATACACATACACTCACAGACATCACACACAATCCAATCCAGACGAAGGGCAATCCAAAAGCTCAGAGGCGGTGGCACGGGCTTGGTTAGGGGAATGAAAAATCCAAGATCTAGGACCCTGAGGCCCCAGAAATGGCTATGCACTGGCCTACTTTCTACTGACCACTAAAGGAAACCCCAGGCCCAAAAAGGAGAGCGGTCCTGACATAGAGAGACATATATAATTATAAAATAATAAAATATAGGGCTACAATCGCCAGGGTTCAAATCAAACGGGCTATACTGCCGTGGTTTATACCAACAAGGGTTTAATTTAATAAAAAAACTTATGGTAGGTTTTAGTCAGATGTGGAGAGGGGCATATAACTCACGTCTGTATGGACATGAGGAGACGCTCGACGTCACAGTGGACGGAGAAAAAATTATATGTGGCTCTGCAACATCACCCACAACAATGATGGCGGCCATTTTAACCAACTCGACGCCTGTATGGGCTGAAGAGAAAATTTTCCAAAGCTCTGCTACATCACCCACCTTCAAAATGATGGCAGCTGTACTCATTTTTACGGTTTTGTGTCATTCAGGCATATTCTCGCGACGCGTTTCGAACTTTCCCAAGGTTCTCATCAGGCGAATTGAAATGACAACTGTCTCTGTTCCCTCTGCAACTACAGAGTGTTAGAGGGCGTGGTCCCTCCGGACTTTATAGTGGTAGAGGGCGGGGCGCCCCTCCCACTACTAAATACCTTTCAGCACTGTATGGTGCTTCATAAATAGTTTTTTCACTATCAATAAATTTGTTTTTAATTTTAATATTTAATAATTATACACATACACTCACAGACATCACACACAATCCAATCCAGACGAAGGGCAATCCAAAAGCTCAGAGGCGGTGGCACGGGCTTGGTTAGGGGAATGAAAAATCCAAGATCTAGGACCCTGAGGCCCCAGAAATGGCTATGCACTGGCCTACTTTCTACTGACCACTAAAGGAAACCCCAGGCCCAAAAAGGAGAGCGGTCCTGACATAGAGAGACATATATAATTATAAAATAATAAAATATAGGGCTACAATCGCCAGGGTTCAAATCAAACGGGCTATACTGCCGTGGTTTATACCAACAAGGGTTTAATTTAATAAAAAAACTTATGGTAGGTTTTAGTCAGATGTGGAGAGGGGCATATAACTCACGTCTGTATGGACATGAGGAGACGCTCGACGTCACAGTGGACGGAGAAAAAATTATATGTGGCTCTGCAACATCACCCACAACAATGATGGCGGCCATTTTAACCAACTCGACGCCTGTATGGGCTGAAGAGAAAATTTTCCAAAGCTCTGCTACATCACCCACCTTCAAAATGATGGCAGCTGTACTCATTTTTACGGTTTTGTGTCATTCAGGCATATTCTCGCGACGCGTTTCGAACTTTCCCAAGGTTCTCATCAGGCGAATTGAAATGACAACTGTCTCTGTTCCCTCTGCAACTACAGAGTGTTAGAGGGCGTGGTCCCTCCGGACTTTATAGTGGTAGAGGGCGGGGCGCCCCTCCCACTACTAAATACCTTTCAGCACTGTATGGTGCTTCATAAATAGTTTTTTCACTATCAATAAATTTGTTTTTAATTTTAATATTTAATAATTATACACATACACTCACAGACATCACACACAATCCAATCCAGACGAAGGGCAATCCAAAAGCTCAGAGGCGGTGGCACGGGCTTGGTTAGGGGAATGAAAAATCCAAGATCTAGGACCCTGAGGCCCCAGAAATGGCTATGCACTGGCCTACTTTCTACTGACCACTAAAGGAAACCCCAGGCCCAAAAAGGAGAGCGGTCCTGACATAGAGAGACATATATAATTATAAAATAATAAAATATAGGGCTACAATCGCCAGGGTTCAAATCAAACGGGCTATACTGCCGTGGTTTATACCAACAAGGGTTTAATTTAATAAAAAAACTTATGGTAGGTTTTAGTCAGATGTGGAGAGGGGCATATAACTCACGTCTGTATGGACATGAGGAGACGCTCGACGTCACAGTGGACGGAGAAAAAATTATATGTGGCTCTGCAACATCACCCACAACAATGATGGCGGCCATTTTAACCAACTCGACGCCTGTATGGGCTGAAGAGAAAATTTTCCAAAGCTCTGCTACATCACCCACCTTCAAAATGATGGCAGCTGTACTCATTTTTACGGTTTTGTGTCATTCAGGCATATTCTCGCGACGCGTTTCGAACTTTCCCAAGGTTCTCATCAGGCGAATTGAAATGACAACTGTCTCTGTTCCCTCTGCAACTACAGAGTGTTAGAGGGCGTGGTCCCTCCGGACTTTATAGTGGTAGAGGGCGGGGCGCCCCTCCCACTACTAAATACCTTTCAGCACTGTATGGTGCTTCATAAATAGTTTTTTCACTATCAATAAATTTGTTTTTAATTTTAATATTTAATAATTATACACATACACTCACAGACATCACACACAATCCAATCCAGACGAAGGGCAATCCAAAAGCTCAGAGGCGGTGGCACGGGCTTGGTTAGGGGAATGAAAAATCCAAGATCTAGGACCCTGAGGCCCCAGAAATGGCTATGCACTGGCCTACTTTCTACTGACCACTAAAGGAAACCCCAGGCCCAAAAAGGAGAGCGGTCCTGACATAGAGAGACATATATAATTATAAAATAATAAAATATAGGGCTACAATCGCCAGGGTTCAAATCAAACGGGCTATACTGCCGTGGTTTATACCAACAAGGGTTTAATTTAATAAAAAAACTTATGGTAGGTTTTAGTCAGATGTGGAGAGGGGCATATAACTCACGTCTGTATGGACATGAGGAGACGCTCGACGTCACAGTGGACGGAGAAAAAATTATATGTGGCTCTGCAACATCACCCACAACAATGATGGCGGCCATTTTAACCAACTCGACGCCTGTATGGGCTGAAGAGAAAATTTTCCAAAGCTCTGCTACATCACCCACCTTCAAAATGATGGCAGCTGTACTCATTTTTACGGTTTTGTGTCATTCAGGCATATTCTCGCGACGCGTTTCGAACTTTCCCAAGGTTCTCATCAGGCGAATTGAAATGACAACTGTCTCTGTTCCCTCTGCAACTACAGAGTGTTAGAGGGCGTGGTCCCTCCGGACTTTATAGTGGTAGAGGGCGGGGCGCCCCTCCCACTACTAAATACCTTTCAGCACTGTATGGTGCTTCATAAATAGTTTTTTCACTATCAATAAATTTGTTTTTAATTTTAATATTTAATAATTATACACATACACTCACAGACATCACACACAATCCAATCCAGACGAAGGGCAATCCAAAAGCTCAGAGGCGGTGGCACGGGCTTGGTTAGGGGAATGAAAAATCCAAGATCTAGGACCCTGAGGCCCCAGAAATGGCTATGCACTGGCCTACTTTCTACTGACCACTAAAGGAAACCCCAGGCCCAAAAAGGAGAGCGGTCCTGACATAGAGAGACATATATAATTATAAAATAATAAAATATAGGGCTACAATCGCCAGGGTTCAAATCAAACGGGCTATACTGCCGTGGTTTATACCAACAAGGGTTTAATTTAATAAAAAAACTTATGGTAGGTTTTAGTCAGATGTGGAGAGGGGCATATAACTCACGTCTGTATGGACATGAGGAGACGCTCGACGTCACAGTGGACGGAGAAAAAATTATATGTGGCTCTGCAACATCACCCACAACAATGATGGCGGCCATTTTAACCAACTCGACGCCTGTATGGGCTGAAGAGAAAATTTTCCAAAGCTCTGCTACATCACCCACCTTCAAAATGATGGCAGCTGTACTCATTTTTACGGTTTTGTGTCATTCAGGCATATTCTCGCGACGCGTTTCGAACTTTCCCAAGGTTCTCATCAGGCGAATTGAAATGACAACTGTCTCTGTTCCCTCTGCAACTACAGAGTGTTAGAGGGCGTGGTCCCTCCGGACTTTATAGTGGTAGAGGGCGGGGCGCCCCTCCCACTACTAAATACCTTTCAGCACTGTATGGTGCTTCATAAATAGTTTTTTCACTATCAATAAATTTGTTTTTAATTTTAATATTTAATAATTATACACATACACTCACAGACATCACACACAATCCAATCCAGACGAAGGGCAATCCAAAAGCTCAGAGGCGGTGGCACGGGCTTGGTTAGGGGAATGAAAAATCCAAGATCTAGGACCCTGAGGCCCCAGAAATGGCTATGCACTGGCCTACTTTCTACTGACCACTAAAGGAAACCCCAGGCCCAAAAAGGAGAGCGGTCCTGACATAGAGAGACATATATAATTATAAAATAATAAAATATAGGGCTACAATCGCCAGGGTTCAAATCAAACGGGCTATACTGCCGTGGTTTATACCAACAAGGGTTTAATTTAATAAAAAAACTTATGGTAGGTTTTAGTCAGATGTGGAGAGGGGCATATAACTCACGTCTGTATGGACATGAGGAGACGCTCGACGTCACAGTGGACGGAGAAAAAATTATATGTGGCTCTGCAACATCACCCACAACAATGATGGCGGCCATTTTAACCAACTCGACGCCTGTATGGGCTGAAGAGAAAATTTTCCAAAGCTCTGCTACATCACCCACCTTCAAAATGATGGCAGCTGTACTCATTTTTACGGTTTTGTGTCATTCAGGCATATTCTCGCGACGCGTTTCGAACTTTCCCAAGGTTCTCATCAGGCGAATTGAAATGACAACTGTCTCTGTTCCCTCTGCAACTACAGAGTGTTAGAGGGCGTGGTCCCTCCGGACTTTATAGTGGTAGAGGGCGGGGCGCCCCTCCCACTACTAAATACCTTTCAGCACTGTATGGTGCTTCATAAATAGTTTTTTCACTATCAATAAATTTGTTTTTAATTTTAATATTTAATAATTATACACATACACTCACAGACATCACACACAATCCAATCCAGACGAAGGGCAATCCAAAAGCTCAGAGGCGGTGGCACGGGCTTGGTTAGGGGAATGAAAAATCCAAGATCTAGGACCCTGAGGCCCCAGAAATGGCTATGCACTGGCCTACTTTCTACTGACCACTAAAGGAAACCCCAGGCCCAAAAAGGAGAGCGGTCCTGACATAGAGAGACATATATAATTATAAAATAATAAAATATAGGGCTACAATCGCCAGGGTTCAAATCAAACGGGCTATACTGCCGTGGTTTATACCAACAAGGGTTTAATTTAATAAAAAAACTTATGGTAGGTTTTAGTCAGATGTGGAGAGGGGCATATAACTCACGTCTGTATGGACATGAGGAGACGCTCGACGTCACAGTGGACGGAGAAAAAATTATATGTGGCTCTGCAACATCACCCACAACAATGATGGCGGCCATTTTAACCAACTCGACGCCTGTATGGGCTGAAGAGAAAATTTTCCAAAGCTCTGCTACATCACCCACCTTCAAAATGATGGCAGCTGTACTCATTTTTACGGTTTTGTGTCATTCAGGCATATTCTCGCGACGCGTTTCGAACTTTCCCAAGGTTCTCATCAGGCGAATTGAAATGACAACTGTCTCTGTTCCCTCTGCAACTACAGAGTGTTAGAGGGCGTGGTCCCTCCGGACTTTATAGTGGTAGAGGGCGGGGCGCCCCTCCCACTACTAAATACCTTTCAGCACTGTATGGTGCTTCATAAATAGTTTTTTCACTATCAATAAATTTGTTTTTAATTTTAATATTTAATAATTATACACATACACTCACAGACATCACACACAATCCAATCCAGACGAAGGGCAATCCAAAAGCTCAGAGGCGGTGGCACGGGCTTGGTTAGGGGAATGAAAAATCCAAGATCTAGGACCCTGAGGCCCCAGAAATGGCTATGCACTGGCCTACTTTCTACTGACCACTAAAGGAAACCCCAGGCCCAAAAAGGAGAGCGGTCCTGACATAGAGAGACATATATAATTATAAAATAATAAAATATAGGGCTACAATCGCCAGGGTTCAAATCAAACGGGCTATACTGCCGTGGTTTATACCAACAAGGGTTTAATTTAATAAAAAAACGTATGGTAGGTTTTAGTCAGATGTGGAGAGGGGCATATAACTCACGTCTGTATGGACATGAGGAGACGCTCGACGTCACAGTGGACGGAGAAAAAATTATATGTGGCTCTGCAACATCACCCACAACAATGATGGCGGCCATTTTAACCAACTCGACGCCTGTATGGGCTGAAGAGAAAATTTTCCAAAGCTCTGCTACATCACCCACCTTCAAAATGATGGCAGCTGTACTCATTTTTACGGTTTTGTGTCATTCAGGCATATTCTCGCGACGCGTTTCGAACTTTCCCAAGGTTCTCATCAGGCGAATTGAAATGACAACTGTCTCTGTTCCCTCTGCAACTACAGAGTGTTAGAGGGCGTGGTCCCTCCGGACTTTATAGTGGTAGAGGGCGGGGCGCCCCTCCCACTACTAAATACCTTTCAGCACTGTATGGTGCTTCATAAATAGTTTTTTCACTATCAATAAATTTGTTTTTAATTTTAATATTTAATAATTATACACATACACTCACAGACATCACACACAATCCAATCCAGACGAAGGGCAATCCAAAAGCTCAGAGGCGGTGGCACGGGCTTGGTTAGGGGAATGAAAAATCCAAGATCTAGGACCCTGAGGCCCCAGAAATGGCTATGCACTGGCCTACTTTCTACTGACCACTAAAGGAAACCCCAGGCCCAAAAAGGAGAGCGGTCCTGACATAGAGAGACATATATAATTATAAAATAATAAAATATAGGGCTACAATCGCCAGGGTTCAAATCAAACGGGCTATACTGCCGTGGTTTATACCAACAAGGGTTTAATTTAATAAAAAAACTTATGGTAGGTTTTAGTCAGATGTGGAGAGGGGCATATAACTCACGTCTGTATGGACATGAGGAGACGCTCGACGTCACAGTGGACGGAGAAAAAATTATATGTGGCTCTGCAACATCACCCACAACAATGATGGCGGCCATTTTAACCAACTCGACGCCTGTATGGGCTGAAGAGAAAATTTTCCAAAGCTCTGCTACATCACCCACCTTCAAAATGATGGCAGCTGTACTCATTTTTACGGTTTTGTGTCATTCAGGCATATTCTCGCGACGCGTTTCGAACTTTCCCAAGGTTCTCATCAGGCGAATTGAAATGACAACTGTCTCTGTTCCCTCTGCAACTACAGAGTGTTAGAGGGCGTGGTCCCTCCGGACTTTATAGTGGTAGAGGGCGGGGCGCCCCTCCCACTACTAAATACCTTTCAGCACTGTATGGTGCTTCATAAATAGTTTTTTCACTATCAATAAATTTGTTTTTAATTTTAATATTTAATAATTATACACATACACTCACAGACATCACACACAATCCAATCCAGACGAAGGGCAATCCAAAAGCTCAGAGGCGGTGGCACGGGCTTGGTTAGGGGAATGAAAAATCCAAGATCTAGGACCCTGAGGCCCCAGAAATGGCTATGCACTGGCCTACTTTCTACTGACCACTAAAGGAAACCCCAGGCCCAAAAAGGAGAGCGGTCCTGACATAGAGAGACATATATAATTATAAAATAATAAAATATAGGGCTACAATCGCCAGGGTTCAAATCAAACGGGCTATACTGCCGTGGTTTATACCAACAAGGGTTTAATTTAATAAAAAAACTTATGGTAGGTTTTAGTCAGATGTGGAGAGGGGCATATAACTCACGTCTGTATGGACATGAGGAGACGCTCGACGTCACAGTGGACGGAGAAAAAATTATATGTGGCTCTGCAACATCACCCACAACAATGATGGCGGCCATTTTAACCAACTCGACGCCTGTATGGGCTGAAGAGAAAATTTTCCAAAGCTCTGCTACATCACCCACCTTCAAAATGATGGCAGCTGTACTCATTTTTACGGTTTTGTGTCATTCAGGCATATTCTCGCGACGCGTTTCGAACTTTCCCAAGGTTCTCATCAGGCGAATTGAAATGACAACTGTCTCTGTTCCCTCTGCAACTACAGAGTGTTAGAGGGCGTGGTCCCTCCGGACTTTATAGTGGTAGAGGGCGGGGCGCCCCTCCCACTACTAAATACCTTTCAGCACTGTATGGTGCTTCATAAATAGTTTTTTCACTATCAATAAATTTGTTTTTAATTTTAATATTTAATAATTATACACATACACTCACAGACATCACACACAATCCAATCCAGACGAAGGGCAATCCAAAAGCTCAGAGGCGGTGGCACGGGCTTGGTTAGGGGAATGAAAAATCCAAGATCTAGGACCCTGAGGCCCCAGAAATGGCTATGCACTGGCCTACTTTCTACTGACCACTAAAGGAAACCCCAGGCCCAAAAAGGAGAGCGGTCCTGACATAGAGAGACATATATAATTATAAAATAATAAAATATAGGGCTACAATCGCCAGGGTTCAAATCAAACGGGCTATACTGCCGTGGTTTATACCAACAAGGGTTTAATTTAATAAAAAAACTTATGGTAGGTTTTAGTCAGATGTGGAGAGGGGCATATAACTCACGTCTGTATGGACATGAGGAGACGCTCGACGTCACAGTGGACGGAGAAAAAATTATATGTGGCTCTGCAACATCACCCACAACAATGATGGCGGCCATTTTAACCAACTCGACGCCTGTATGGGCTGAAGAGAAAATTTTCCAAAGCTCTGCTACATCACCCACCTTCAAAATGATGGCAGCTGTACTCATTTTTACGGTTTTGTGTCATTCAGGCATATTCTCGCGACGCGTTTCGAACTTTCCCAAGGTTCTCATCAGGCGAATTGAAATGACAACTGTCTCTGTTCCCTCTGCAACTACAGAGTGTTAGAGGGCGTGGTCCCTCCGGACTTTATAGTGGTAGAGGGCGGGGCGCCCCTCCCACTACTAAATACCTTTCAGCACTGTATGGTGCTTCATAAATAGTTTTTTCACTATCAATAAATTTGTTTTTAATTTTAATATTTAATAATTATACACATACACTCACAGACATCACACACAATCCAATCCAGACGAAGGGCAATCCAAAAGCTCAGAGGCGGTGGCACGGGCTTGGTTAGGGGAATGAAAAATCCAAGATCTAGGACCCTGAGGCCCCAGAAATGGCTATGCACTGGCCTACTTTCTACTGACCACTAAAGGAAACCCCAGGCCCAAAAAGGAGAGCGGTCCTGACATAGAGAGACATATATAATTATAAAATAATAAAATATAGGGCTACAATCGCCAGGGTTCAAATCAAACGGGCTATACTGCCGTGGTTTATACCAACAAGGGTTTAATTTAATAAAAAAACTTATGGTAGGTTTTAGTCAGATGTGGAGAGGGGCATATAACTCACGTCTGTATGGACATGAGGAGACGCTCGACGTCACAGTGGACGGAGAAAAAATTATATGTGGCTCTGCAACATCACCCACAACAATGATGGCGGCCATTTTAACCAACTCGACGCCTGTATGGGCTGAAGAGAAAATTTTCCAAAGCTCTGCTACATCACCCACCTTCAAAATGATGGCAGCTGTACTCATTTTTACGGTTTTGTGTCATTCAGGCATATTCTCGCGACGCGTTTCGAACTTTCCCAAGGTTCTCATCAGGCGAATTGAAATGACAACTGTCTCTGTTCCCTCTGCAACTACAGAGTGTTAGAGGGCGTGGTCCCTCCGGACTTTATAGTGGTAGAGGGCGGGGCGCCCCTCCCACTACTAAATACCTTTCAGCACTGTATGGTGCTTCATAAATAGTTTTTTCACTATCAATAAATTTGTTTTTAATTTTAATATTTAATAATTATACACATACACTCACAGACATCACACACAATCCAATCCAGACGAAGGGCAATCCAAAAGCTCAGAGGCGGTGGCACGGGCTTGGTTAGGGGAATGAAAAATCCAAGATCTAGGACCCTGAGGCCCCAGAAATGGCTATGCACTGGCCTACTTTCTACTGACCACTAAAGGAAACCCCAGGCCCAAAAAGGAGAGCGGTCCTGACATAGAGAGACATATATAATTATAAAATAATAAAATATAGGGCTACAATCGCCAGGGTTCAAATCAAACGGGCTATACTGCCGTGGTTTATACCAACAAGGGTTTAATTTAATAAAAAAACTTATGGTAGGTTTTAGTCAGATGTGGAGAGGGGCATATAACTCACGTCTGTATGGACATGAGGAGACGCTCGACGTCACAGTGGACGGAGAAAAAATTATATGTGGCTCTGCAACATCACCCACAACAATGATGGCGGCCATTTTAACCAACTCGACGCCTGTATGGGCTGAAGAGAAAATTTTCCAAAGCTCTGCTACATCACCCACCTTCAAAATGATGGCAGCTGTACTCATTTTTACGGTTTTGTGTCATTCAGGCATATTCTCGCGACGCGTTTCGAACTTTCCCAAGGTTCTCATCAGGCGAATTGAAATGACAACTGTCTCTGTTCCCTCTGCAACTACAGAGTGTTAGAGGGCGTGGTCCCTCCGGACTTTATAGTGGTAGAGGGCGGGGCGCCCCTCCCACTACTAAATACCTTTCAGCACTGTATGGTGCTTCATAAATAGTTTTTTCACTATCAATAAATTTGTTTTTAATTTTAATATTTAATAATTATACACATACACTCACAGACATCACACACAATCCAATCCAGACGAAGGGCAATCCAAAAGCTCAGAGGCGGTGGCACGGGCTTGGTTAGGGGAATGAAAAATCCAAGATCTAGGACCCTGAGGCCCCAGAAATGGCTATGCACTGGCCTACTTTCTACTGACCACTAAAGGAAACCCCAGGCCCAAAAAGGAGAGCGGTCCTGACATAGAGAGACATATATAATTATAAAATAATAAAATATAGGGCTACAATCGCCAGGGTTCAAATCAAACGGGCTATACTGCCGTGGTTTATACCAACAAGGGTTTAATTTAATAAAAAAACTTATGGTAGGTTTTAGTCAGATGTGGAGAGGGGCATATAACTCACGTCTGTATGGACATGAGGAGACGCTCGACGTCACAGTGGACGGAGAAAAAATTATATGTGGCTCTGCAACATCACCCACAACAATGATGGCGGCCATTTTAACCAACTCGACGCCTGTATGGGCTGAAGAGAAAATTTTCCAAAGCTCTGCTACATCACCCACCTTCAAAATGATGGCAGCTGTACTCATTTTTACGGTTTTGTGTCATTCAGGCATATTCTCGCGACGCGTTTCGAACTTTCCCAAGGTTCTCATCAGGCGAATTGAAATGACAACTGTCTCTGTTCCCTCTGCAACTACAGAGTGTTAGAGGGCGTGGTCCCTCCGGACTTTATAGTGGTAGAGGGCGGGGCGCCCCTCCCACTACTAAATACCTTTCAGCACTGTATGGTGCTTCATAAATAGTTTTTTCACTATCAATAAATTTGTTTTTAATTTTAATATTTAATAATTATACACATACACTCACAGACATCACACACAATCCAATCCAGACGAAGGGCAATCCAAAAGCTCAGAGGCGGTGGCACGGGCTTGGTTAGGGGAATGAAAAATCCAAGATCTAGGACCCTGAGGCCCCAGAAATGGCTATGCACTGGCCTACTTTCTACTGACCACTAAAGGAAACCCCAGGCCCAAAAAGGAGAGCGGTCCTGACATAGAGAGACATATATAATTATAAAATAATAAAATATAGGGCTACAATCGCCAGGGTTCAAATCAAACGGGCTATACTGCCGTGGTTTATACCAACAAGGGTTTAATTTAATAAAAAAACTTATGGTAGGTTTTAGTCAGATGTGGAGAGGGGCATATAACTCACGTCTGTATGGACATGAGGAGACGCTCGACGTCACAGTGGACGGAGAAAAAATTATATGTGGCTCTGCAACATCACCCACAACAATGATGGCGGCCATTTTAACCAACTCGACGCCTGTATGGGCTGAAGAGAAAATTTTCCAAAGCTCTGCTACATCACCCACCTTCAAAATGATGGCAGCTGTACTCATTTTTACGGTTTTGTGTCATTCAGGCATATTCTCGCGACGCGTTTCGAACTTTCCCAAGGTTCTCATCAGGCGAATTGAAATGACAACTGTCTCTGTTCCCTCTGCAACTACAGAGTGTTAGAGGGCGTGGTCCCTCCGGACTTTATAGTGGTAGAGGGCGGGGCGCCCCTCCCACTACTAAATACCTTTCAGCACTGTATGGTGCTTCATAAATAGTTTTTTCACTATCAATAAATTTGTTTTTAATTTTAATATTTAATAATTATACACATACACTCACAGACATCACACACAATCCAATCCAGACGAAGGGCAATCCAAAAGCTCAGAGGCGGTGGCACGGGCTTGGTTAGGGGAATGAAAAATCCAAGATCTAGGACCCTGAGGCCCCAGAAATGGCTATGCACTGGCCTACTTTCTACTGACCACTAAAGGAAACCCCAGGCCCAAAAAGGAGAGCGGTCCTGACATAGAGAGACATATATAATTATAAAATAATAAAATATAGGGCTACAATCGCCAGGGTTCAAATCAAACGGGCTATACTGCCGTGGTTTATACCAAC